>CM041782.1:248582690-248930409 GCA_023374045.1 Limonium bicolor
TTTTTTCAACCCACCGGCGAACATGCATGCTCTTCGCCATACTGGAAAACAAGGAACACATGCTGCGCCTCTGTAATTTTTGCAAACCTAAACGGCGAACAAGGACATGCTGCGCCTCTGTAATTTTGTGCAACCCTAACCGGCGCTTCGCCCTCTCTCATTCTCTTTCACGTTAATTTTGCAACCTACCGAAGAACAAGGAACATAATGTAACTTCACTTATTTTTTTAGCAACCCTAATACACAAACAAGTAACATACATGTTCTGGCCTGTTCATTCTCTTCTGTTTGCGGAGAAATTACATTGAAGGCGGCGGCGTTTAATCGCCGGCGAATTGGGAAAAAAACATAGACTATAAACCACGGTTTTACATATAACCGTGGTTTATTGTTGATTATTATAGACTTTATACCACGGTTTTAAGTAAAACCGTCATTTATAATGCACTATATACCACGGTTCAGACTCCCAACCGTGGTATAAAGTCAGTGAATGCTCGCGGGAGAAGGGGTCTTAAACGACGGTTTCGACAAACCGTGGTTTTTTCGCTTACTTTAAACCACGGTTATGAACCGTCGTTTATCTCAATTTGTGAATATACGGCGCGAGCATAAACCACGGTTCCTAACCGTGGTATATAGGAAAAATAACCGTGGTTAAAAACATTTTTTCCACTAGTGAAGGTTGAGATTACCGTCCGTCTGAGGGACGAGGAGAACGCGCACAAGCGCAAGGCCACGAGCGAGGGCCAGAGTCCGCAGGGGTACGGGGGAGGAAAGAAGAAGAAGAAGCCTTATCCCCAGCCCCAGAAGAGTCAGCACCAGGGTGACAAGGGCCAAACCCAAACCACCACAACTGAGGAGCCACTGAAGCTCACATATGCATACGCGGCGAAACCCCTACGCTCTTACCCGCCTAAGGGTAATTATTTAATCAATGTGTGTCAAGTTGAAGTGTATGTTGTTAAGTTATGAAGCAAGTATTGATTGTGTACTATGATAGCAGCTAGCACGGGTTCTGGACCGGAGCGCCACTACTACTGTAAGTGGTGTAACGGAGACCACCCCGGCAAGGACTGCAAAGGAAATGACGTGCAGTGTCGCTACTGCGAGAAGTGGGGTCACCGTGACTACGAGTGTTACTGGAACCCCAACAGGAGAGTCAACAAGCCCAAGGGGCAGTGGAAGTGTAAGGCCACAACGACCATCGATGGCCCGAAGACGGCTAACCAGCCACCCACAGATCAGAGGAACACTGATTCCCAGAAGGTGAAGGGGTCGGGACCTAGCAAGGCCACCCTGCATGTGGTGGACCGGTCTGAGGCGCCAGGGCCCTCTACTAGACCAGGTACCGCCTAAACTGTTGAGTGAAATAAGTGATTGCATACCGCATTTCATGCATGTGCGTGCGTTAGTGAGTCCAAGTGTATTACCATGTGAGTAAAGATTTAAAGTATAGTGTGAGAGTCATCTAAATAGGTAAATTGGAAATCTAGAAACCTTCAATATATGTTATCCAATCCCACCCACACCAAACCCTGAGGAAACCACCGTCAACATCACCGACTTTCCAATGGAGCACTGTCAGGTCATCCAACCAGGTATGATACTTCTAAATGGATACCTAACACCGGAAGCACAAATCCGTATCATCAGACGATGCAATGAACTGGGAGCAACACCAGGAGGTTTCTACACACCCGAATACCCGAGTGGATCCAGAATGAAATTGAAGATGATGTGCATGGGTAAGGACTGGAATCCTTACACCAAGACATACCAAGAAGTGCGAGCTGAAGACGGAGCAATTGTACCAAGTATACCTGAGGAGTTCCTTGCGGTCGTTAACCATGCTGTAGGAATTGCTCAGCAAGTTGAAGTGGATTCAATTCCAAGTGTTAAAGCAGATTTGTGTATTGTGAACTTCTACCAGAAAGGTGGACGGTTGGTTTTACACCAAGATAAGGATGAGTCACCCGAGTCTCTAAGTAAGGGAGTACCCGTGGTGTCTTGGTCCATTGGTGATACCGCAGTGTTTATATATGGCGAGCAGAAGCGTGCTTATCTCTCAAAGAAGTTAGTACTAAAATCAAGAGATGTGTTAATCATGGGTGGGCAGTCGAGGATGCTATATCATGGCATCAGGAAGATCAAACTGAATACCGCACCGTCGGCAGTGATCAACGCCACACACATGAAACCCGGACGTTTGAATTTGACCTTCATACAGTTTTAAAGCCTTGTATAATTATGTAATGTGTTAAGCCAGTGTATGTTAAGGATGTTATATATGTGTTAGTTATGTTAACAGTGTAAACCAACATATGATGTAAGAAGAGTGTGTTAATGAATAAAGTGGAGTTGTTGAAGTATATCAACCGTGTTGTTACCCAATACTTATTAGTTTACCAATGAATTAGGCTGTGCTCTCGGAACGGGAGGTATACTGACTGTCTGCAATGAGGCAGAAGCCGGCAAGAGCGGCACAATCCTCACCGGTACCTTTCCAGTCAATGGCGTGGACACTTCGATCTTGTTCGACTCCAGAGCCTCATATACATTTATATCGCTATCTTTTGCGAAGAGGCTGGGGTTAGACAGTGATGAGATGCCAGACTTCCTTATCACTCTCCTGTCTAAAGAGCGGATCAGGTGTACCCGCTACCACCGAGATGTTGTTGTGCGAATCAGAGGTGAAGAGTTTCCGATCGACTTGATAAAGTTCGAAGGACTTGGTTTTGATGTGATTGTTGGGATGATCTGGTTGGAGCGGTACAAGGGCAGAATCCTGTGTGCCGAGCATCGTCTGCTTCTTCGGATCCGTCTGGGGTTACAATATCTTGCCGCTAGAGGCCCAGGGAGCCTTCGACTCAGATCATCACCGCCATGGCTATGTATCGTGAACTACGACGAGGGAATGATGTATACCTCTGCTATGTCCAGGACATAGAGAGAGACCCAGAGTTTAGCCCAGATGTGCCGGTAGTGTCGGAGTTTCCTGATGTATTTCCTAAGGAACTGTCGGGCATGCCGCCAGCACGGGAAGTTGAGTTTGAAATTGATTTGGTTCTGAGCACCGGACCAATTGCGAAGGCGCCCTATCATATGGCTCCAGCAGAGATGACAGAGCTCAAGGAGCAGCTGAGAGACCTACTCGACAAGGGATTTATCCGCCCTAGCGTTTCACCATGGGGAGCACCGGTCCTCTTCGTGAAGAAGAAGGACGGTAGTCTCCGCCTATGTATTGACTATCGAGAGCTGAATGTAGTTACGGTGAAGAACCGTTACCCTTTACGATGCATCGATGACTTATTTGATCAGTTGAGGGGAGCATCAATATTCTCCAAGATAGATCTACAATCCGGATACCATCAGATTGCTATTTGTGACAGTGACATTGAGAAGACAGCATTCAGAACCAGATATGGACACTATGAGTTTACGGTTATGCCGTTTGGTTTATCCAATGCACCAGCTAAGTTCATGGACTTAATGAACCGCTTGTTCCAAGATCAGTTGGACAAGTCAGTGGTAGTCTTCATCGACGATATTCTTGTGTACTCGAAATCGAGAGGTGAGCATGAGAGCCACCTGAGAAATGTGTTACAAACATTGAGAAAGAATCAGTTATATGCTAAGTTTTCAAAGTGTGAGTTTTGGTTGAACCAAGTATCCTTTCTTGGTCATGTGATTTATGAGGCCGGGATCGCTGTTGATCCGGCAAAGATTGATGCAGTGCGCACCTGGCCTAGGCCGAAGACAGTTACCGATATCAGGAGCTTCCTCGGTCTGGCAGGTTATTATAGGAGGTTTGTGAAGGACTTCTTCAGTGTCTCGAAGCCGATGACTTCCTTGATGAAGAAGGATACACCATTTGAGTGGACAGTCGACTGTGAGAGTTCTTTCCAGAGTCTCAAGGATACTCTAACATCTACACCAGTCCTGACTATACCAGACGGTCTAGATGGTTTTGAGGTCTATTGCGACGCATCAAGCAGAGGTATGGGTTGTGTGTTGATGCAACACGGGAAGGTCGTAGCTTACGCCTCCCGACAGCTGAAGAAGCATGAAGAGAACTACCCTACCCACGATTTTGAACTGGGGGCCATTGTCTTCGCATTGAAGATATGGCAACATTATTTGTATGGGGTAAGTGTGACAATTTATTCTGACCACAAAAGTTTAAAATACTTATTCACTCAGAAGGAGTTGAACATGAGGCAAAGAAGGTGGGTTGAGTTTCTAAACGACTACGACATTAATCTACAGTACAAAGAGGGTAAGGCAAATGTGGTGGCAGACGCATTGAGTCGCCGAGCACACTCTCTCCATTCGCTAGTCTCTCATACTGGCTTGGTTGAAGAGGTGCAGAGTACTCAGATGACGGATCAGTATATGTTGGAGATCAGGCAGAAGCTTTTTGATGGCACATTCGAGGGTTAGAAGTACGACTTCCGACTCCACGATGATGACCTGATTAGGCTGAATGGCCGACTGTGTATTCCGAGGAGTAGCGCTGAGCTGAAGAAGCGCATACTGAGTGAATACCACTGTTCTACTACTTCGATTCACCCCGGAGCTTCAAAGATGTACAAGGGTATGAAACGTTATTTTTGGTGGACTGGCATGAAAAAGGATGTTACTGATTATGTATTGAGGTGTCTCACTTGTCAGAAGGTCAAGTTTGAGCACCGACGGCCTGGTGGTATGGTACAGCCAATGTCAGTGCCTGAGTGGAAGTTCCATGACATTTCTATGGCTTCGTAGTAGGGCTTCCGCCTACAAGGGGAGGTCTAAATATGATTTGGGTTGTTGTTGACCGACTGACCAAGGTGGCTCGATTCATACCGATGAAGGACACCAGGAAAGTGGCAAAACTTGCAGAGCTCTTTGATAGAGAGATTGTTCGGCACCATGGGGTACCGAAGACTATCGTGTCTGTCAGGGATACCAGATTCCTCTCAAGGTATTAGAAATCCACACGGGAAGCACTGGGTACCGAACTAAAACTGAGTACGGCGTTTCACCCGCAGACAGATGGTCAGAGTGAGCGCACCATCCAGACACTTGAGGATATGTTACGTGCATGCGCACTTGATTTTCAGACCAGCTGGATTGACAAGTTACATCTGATCGAGTTTAGTTACAACAACAGTCACCATGCTTTGATCAAGATGTCTCCCTTCTAGGCTTTGTACGGTAGACCATGCCGCACGCCATAATGCTGTGATGAGTCGAGTGAGACGGTTCTTATAGGACCAGAGTATCTGGAACAAGTTCAGGCAGAAGTTCGCCAGATCCGGGCTAACATGAAAGCAGCTCAGGATAGACAGAAGTCGTACGCAGATGTGCGCAAACGTGACCTGGAGTTCGCCGTGGGCGATCAGGTATTTCTTAGAGTATCCCCCATGAAGGGAGTATTTCATTTTGGCCAGAAAGGCAAGTTGAGCCCAAAATATGTGGGGCCTTATGTTGTGACGGAGCGGATCGGCCCGGTAGCTTACAGACTTGATTTACCCGCCGAGCTGGGCAAGGTACATGACGTATTTCATGTGTCCCAGTTGAAGAAATATATGTCTCATCCGTCTCATGTGCTTCAGCCTGAAAGGCTAACCTTAGAGCCGACCATGCGATTAGTGGAGACCCCGGTACGGATTCTGGATACTAAGACTCGAGACACTTGCCATAAGTCAGTGAGACTGGTGAAGGTTCTTTGGTCTAACCAGGACGTCGAGGAGGCCACTTGGGAGCTGGAAGATAAGATGAAGGCGAAGTACCCGTCATTGTTTACTTCTTAGTGTTTATGTGTATAGGGTACGGGGCGTACCCCTTTTTAAGGGGGGTAGAGCCGTTTCGGTTATGTGTGTACGACGTGTATTTAAATACATAATCTATGTTATATTGTATGGACCTTGTGTCCGATGTTATGTTGTATGGACCTTGTGTCCGATGTTATGTAAGTATGACCATTGTATTTGAATGACGTTGTTGTATGGACCTTGTGTCCAATGTTATGTAAGTGCGTTGTTAATGTTGTTATGGAAATATTGTTTATATGTATTCTCGTGTTCTAACATTTAGGATATGTGGAAGTGTGAACTTTGAGGACAAAGTTCTTTTAAGGGGGGTAGATTGAAATACCCCAAACCTTAGTATGTTGTTTAAACATTAAAATATGGTATATTAAGACTAAAAAGAGTCTTAGAAACATTAGTAAACAATTTAAACCATAGAAAACACAAATAAATGCCTTAAAGTCAATTAGGGCTAAAATGTGTTCTAAGCTTGGGATAAGCTTGGGTGAGACCTAATGAGCTTACCAAGACCTTATTTATATACTAATGAACATATTAAACCAATTACCAAAGAAAACCAAGCTTGAAAACAAGTTAAAACACAAAATGTGCTTTAAGGAGGCTTAAAGCACATTTTTGAAAAATTGTCTTATAAATGAGTTTTGAATGGCTAAATGTCCATCATTACTCTTTAATTAATATGTGTACTACTTAGTGTCACATTTGGAAGTCTATATCAATGGGAAATCAAAAATTTCACATCTATGTGCCTTGTTTTAGTGAATAGTAACTAAAATAAGCTAGTTTGTAACATATGTTTGTATAAGTAATTAAATTGGCCAACAAAGACAAAAATGCCCTTAGTAACATAAAGGGGGCCGATTTTTATGGTAATGACTCACCATACTTAAACAAAAAAAATAAGCTAACTAAAGTAGTAAAGTAGAAGTACTATTTACTTTTACTACTTAAATATCTAAAACTTAAAAACTTATCTCATTCTCTCATTTCCCTCTTCATTTCACACGTCTTCAACCTCTCTTCTATCTTCTTCTTGCTCTCCATTCATGGTTTGCAATAGTACACACACATACCATCTTTGACCACTTGTATCTCCTAGCTCATTTTGCCAAATCAAATTCTAAGACCACCATTTTCTTCCTCTCATCAAGCTCTTCAATTCTATCCTTTCAAAATCTCAAGAGCTCCATTTTGGTTCCAAGAAGAATCTCCATGGGAGGAGCTTGAGCTTATCTTTTCACATATTATTGTTCTCCTTTGCTTTAAGGTAAGGAAACTCAAAGAAAAATGATGTTTCCCTCATGTTTTTGTGTTGTCCGAAAATCACTCTTAATGGTGACCTTATGTTGCTTTGTTCTAGCTTCATTCCAACCTTTCATGGACTAGGTGGAGTCCTCTCTTGATATATATTCAAACTCTCTTCAAGTTCTAAGGTAAAACAACTATCTTAATGTTTTTAAAACAATGTATAATCTAGGGTTTGCAATGAGATGAAGCATGAAGCTTGTATACTCATTTTATCATTTGTATAATGTTTAGAAGTTGACAAACAATCAAAAGCCTTGCCGATTTAGTCAAGGAAACAAGAAGGAAGTTGTGAGGAAAAAAAAGGTAAATGTGCTAACCTATGTGGTTTAAAGTCTTAGGAGAAATGAGCTTATGTTGCTTGTTAAAATGATCTAAGGAGCCAATGGTGAATGACTTAGTAAAATGTTCTCAAAGGCTTAGTAAAAGACATATGTGTTGTTGAGTGTATTTGCAGGTCAAAGGCAAATATAATGTGGGAAATTCAGTGTTTATGATTTACGCATCTTAAGGGCCTAAGAGCCATGTTATTTAAGGGCCTAAGTGCCTAGCAATTTATATTATGCACTATATTGTGATGTAGTGCTAAATGAGTGATGTTTTGTGTATAAAAATGTGTTTGATGGGTTTTAGTGTTCTTGGTTGTTTAATGGTGAAAACAATGTGTTTTGGCTTAGTAATGTTCTAGGAGAGTTCATGTCAAAACTTAGGTAATAAACAAGAAGTTCTAAGGGTTTAAAATGAGTTTTGGTAAGTTAGGAAATGCTAAGAATGGTTAAGTGTTCTACTAGTGAAAGAAACAATGCATTAGAGTATTCTAAGATGTAAAAAGGGCTTAGGCAATGTTCTAAGGATTTAGAATGCAAAGAATGTTTTGGGACATTTCAAGATCATGGTGAGATTGTGTTTAGGACTTGTGCAATGTTAGTGAATAAGGATGAAGTAATGTATTGCATGAAGAAACTATAGACTTGTGAGATGTTTAAGGAATTTGTTAGGAAGTAAAGATGCTTGGGAGATGATGTAGTAGTGGTGAGGGAACATTATTGGCATAGTGGTTATCATAGGTATGAAACACCACTTAGAAACCTAAGGAGAAAACATTATAAGTGTTAGGAATTTTGGTAAGGAATGAGTAAGTGTATAAGGAGAAAGAAGATGAGTTTTATGGATGTTGTATGAGAGAATAAGTCTGCCAAATGGTGTTAGAAAACATTAGAAGGCTTGAGGAAAAGTTTAGTGAAGATTTGACAATGTTTGGGCATGTTCTGGTGGCGTCCGACCCAGGGGTCCGATCCAAGTTTGGGTCGGACAGCCTCTGTTAGACGCCAGTAAATGGTTCTGGAACGGTCCGACCCAGAGGACTTGGGTCAGACATGGGTTGGACGGGTGTGTTTTAAAGGACGGTAAAGTTCTGGAGTGGTCCAACCCAGTTGGTTGAGTCGGACATGGGTCGGACAAGTAGAGTTTTTCAAACCCAAAAGTCACTGGAAGGGTCCGACCCAGTTGGTGGGTCGGACGGTGGGTCGGACTGACCAAAACTTGTAAAAAAAAACATAAAAGCATGGCTTGAGTAATAAACCCTAGGGGGTATAATGTAGGTAATCAAGTATAAGTTTAGGCAATAAAACATGTCGTATAATCATGGTAAAACATTTTGAAATACCCCAAACTTAGATATGGTGTTTAAAAGATAAACTAAGTTATAAGGAGGCTAAATAATGCCTTAGAAACATTAAGAAACATTTCTAATCAAAGAAAACATAAGGAAACACCAAAAGAGCAGTTTAAGCAAAAACGTGCTCTAAGCTTGGAGAGACTTGCGAGAGTACCCAAATATTGTTCTAAGACCTTAGTAATATCCTAATGGTCATTTTAAATCAATTACCAAAGAAACCAAGCTTGAAAACAAGTTAAAACACAAAATGTGCTTTAAGGAGTCTTAAAGCACATTTTTGAAAAATTGTCTTGTAAATGGGTTTTGAATGGCTAAATGTCCATCATTACTCTTTAATTTGCATGTGTACTAATTAGTATCACATTAGGAAGTCTAAATCAATGGGAAATCAAAAATTTCACAACAATGTGCCTTGTTTTGTGAATAGTAATTTAATTAAGCTAGTTTATGACATAAGTAAATATAAGTGAGATATTTGATCAATAAAGACTTAAGTACCCCTTGTTACTTAATGGGGGCCGATTTTTACAAGGTGAGTCACCACCTTTGTTAGTTTTTAAGTAAACAAAGAATTATAAAGCAAAACTACTATTTACTTTACAAGATAAATATCCTACCTTTAATCATCTCTCTCCTCATCTCTTCATTCTCTCTTGTTCCCACGGTTTTGAGCTGCTCTCTCCCTTCTCCATTAACGTGAAGAACAACCCCATGCTAGCTCCACCTTCCTTTGTACACTACTTACTCATTTTAGCTCCAAAACCAAAACAAATTACATATTCCTCTTAGTTAGCTCAAGCTCTCTCTTTCTATCTTTTCAAAACTTCAAGAGCTTTGATTTGGTGCCAAGCCAAACCACCATTAGAGGAGGAAATTCAAGTTTGGAGACTCCATTGGCTTCTCCATTCTCTTAAGGTAAAGAAAGTGTAAGAAAATCTAGGTTTCCATCACTTTTCTTCTTGACTGAAAATACATGCTCATGAGGCTTCATTTTAATGCCTTGTTCTAGCTTGTTTTCTACTCTTCAAAGGATTGAGGAGGTTCTTCTTGTTTCATATCCAAGCTTGTCTTGAGAAACCAAGGTAAAATAATCACCTTAATACCTTAAAGCACATTTTAACCTAGGGTTTGTTCCTTAGGGTTAATGTATTATCTAGTACTCATTGGAGTCATTGGATATTGGTTAGAACATTGGAAAGGAGATATATATTGGTGACCGAGATTGAGCAAGGAAAAAACCTAAGGGAGAAAGTTTTTAAAGCTTGGAAAAGAACAAGGTAAATTACTTACCTTAAGGTGTTTTATGGTTTAAGGGAATGGGATTTAGATATGTGTTGAGTTTAGTGTAGAGTTTACATTAGAAAAGGGCTATATATAACCTAGGAGAAAGAACAATGATCATGTTTGTGAACTTGTGATTAAGAGCCAATGAGAAAAAGGAGATAGTTTAAGAATATCAAGGTGAGTTACAAGATGCATTTTATTTCAATGGGAGCCTTGTTGTGTGTATTCGCAGGTTAAAGGCAAATATATGTGGAAATTCAGTGGTTAAGATTATTGTCATTTAAGGGCTTAAGTGCCAAGCATTTGAGTTTATACACTATGTAATGATGTGGTGTAGTTTTGGTGTATTGTGTGTTAAGGTGTTATGATGAGAATTTGAGTGATAGTGGTTGTTTGATGGTGAAAAACCAAGTGTTTGGATGTAATTATAGACTAGAGAACCCATGGCAAAATTTAGAGGAGAACCTAAGTGTTCGAGATGTTCTAAGGAGATTTCATGACTAAGGAAGTGCTAGGAAGTTCTAAAGGTCGTCTTGATGAAAAAGGGTGAGATTAAGATGTTTAAATGACTTATGATGACTTAGGCATCACTATGAAGGAATTAGGAATCAAAATAGTGTACTTGTGTATTTAGCACTTAGACAAATATTGGTAAACTAGTAGAAAAAAAATAATGTTTTGGATGATGGTGTTATAAGTTGGTGTAGGAACTTTAAGTAGTTGCATAACGGGATTTTAGGTGGAGAAAGATGCTTGGGAGATGATGTTATAGTGGTGAGGAAGCATTTTGGCATAGTGGTTATAATAGGTGTGAACCACCACTTAGAAACCTAAGGAGAAACATTACAAGTGATGACATTATTGCAAGGAAACAAATAAAGACTATGATGGATGTTGATAAGTGATTTAAGGAGCTTAGTGGAGGGCTTAAGGTGTGTTTTAAGTGCCCAAACAAGGATAGACCATGATTGGAAATGAGATAAGTGTTTAAGGATTTAAAAGATGGGTATTTTGGCCTATCTGAACTTCCGTCCGAATTTGGAAGCTCGGACATGCCCTGTTGCGATTTAATTTTCTGAGTCTCGGCCAGTGTCCGGACTTCAGTCCGACCTTAGAAGTTCGGACACTTGAAATTTTTCTTTCGATTTTTCCTCGACCTCTGTCCGAACTTAAGGAAGTTCGGACGCATGTTTGGACACACGTCTGGTTGCACCCTTTTGAGTCTCGACCTATGTCCGAACTTGGGAAGCTCGGACACAAGTTCGGACGAGGTGCTGTTTTGGCCAAAAACTTTGTTTAAGGTTAGGAAATGATGGGGATGATTAGGTATTGATGTTATAAGGTTATTAAGGACATGTTTGGTGGGTGTAATAGTCATTAAGTGGGTGAGTAAGTGTAATATATAATGAGGAAATGATGCACTTAGGAGTTAAGTTAAAAACCATAGGGTTTGGTGAAAAACAATGGGTAAAAGTTGATGTCTAGGGAGGCTAAGAAATTGTATTGAGTTGAATTGAATAATAACCTAAAACTGAATGAATGTTTTAGGATTGGTGAATTGGGACTTGGAAGGAGATAAATTAAACGATCGTCGACGGTGAACGGTACAATCTTTCTTGTGACCTGCTTGCTAACGAGGTGTCCCTCGGCTTGTGTGCTATCTGTTTACTTGCTATGACTAAGACAAGATAAAGCATGCAACCGGTTATATTTGCTCTCGTTGTGTTTGTGTTTTCTTTACACTAACCCACGAGACTTGAGAATGCTACTAACCGAGTTTAGTACTTACTGAGTTAAAATTAGAGTTAAGTATTGGTGATTGTTGGTTAATACCAGTTAAGGTTTAACTAACACATGGTGTTTAAGATTTCTACTAACTGGAACTTGAGTGAGGAAACCCGGGACTGACTCCGGTCATGCATGCTAAGGAAAAGGGGACGGTATCTGAATCAGATCCGCCCTCCGCTTAAGGACTTGTCTTCGGACTTGTAGCCTAGGGCCGGTTGCCGGCTCAGCTACGCTGGACTCCCGTCCAGGGTAGGTGGCATTAAGATGGTGCGGTGGGATCACCTAAATCCTAGGTTTGAAATTGAGCTACAACCATTCCCTTCCAGGAACGGTTTGTATACTGAGAATAAGTTGAGGTTAAGATTAAAGTAAGATAAGAAACTGAGGTTAAGTTATTCAGGACTAAGGAGGGGGTTACTAACCCACTTGATAAGGGAACGCTTGTGCCGTTCGTTGTTTGTGAACTAAGTATGTTCATCTGTGGATTGTTGTTTGCACTTCATATCATGCTTGTGTATGTAATCAATTTCCATGCTATCGACAATTAGTCGTCGTAGCCCCGTTAGCTTGGGGGCCATGAGAGGGAGTACCAGCATTCGTGCTGACCCCCTTTGGGGGCTGTATTTACACTTGCAGGTAAGAGGCCCATGAGGACGCACCACGAGAGTAGGAGCGGTTAGACTTAGGATGGGATGTTTATTTTGAGTACGGGTTGCGCTTGTGCACCCGTTTGTTTATATTTAAACTGATGTAAGGTTGTGATTATGACTTAGTTACTTGTACTCGGTTGGTTGTTGGTATTTTAGATGGTGATGTATGGGTCGGTTGTTTATTTTGGATAAGTGTTGTAATTGATAAGGCCGGTATATTCTAACGATCAGACTGTGGCAAGGTCCAGGTGTGTGTTATTTCCGCTGCGATGAATTCGATTAAGTGTTCACTTTTGCGATAACCACGATTGGCTTTGGATGGGGTGTTACACATTTAGTAAATTTGAAGTTAAGTAAGTAATTAACCGACATTCTTAAACATGTATAGGAGTGGCCTACGGTGGAAATCAATCGAAGCAAGGACCAAGGTATGGTTTTCTTGTAGTCTGTTGCCTACCGGTTTACAGCGGCTTGTGTGTTGTATGTTTTTCTATGTGTTTATGACGTTATAAGACTTAATCATGAAATGAGTTTACAGTTGTTCATATTATTGAGATGTTATGATGTGACTCATTTCCCTTGTGTGTGTCTAACATGACTTACCACTTGTTGTGAATTGTTTGTTAAGTTCCACTATTGAACTTCTAACAAGTGCTAACTGGGAAGTGAGGAATCCGGTTGTCCGGTCATGCATGTAAGTTTAAGAGTAGATATTTGTATCAGATTCGACTCTTATGTTGTTAAGATTGTTCTCCTTAATTTGGCGTTCGATCTCCCGCTAGCTTCCTCCAAAGCTTACCTATTCTAACTTATGATCGGTTTAGTGGGAACATGTGTTTGTGTGGTGTGTTCGGGTCACAATATCCAAACCATCCGTGACTTAAGTTACTCGTTCGAATAACAGAACGGTAATGAGTGTGTGTAACAAGCTTAACATCAGAGTGAACCATTCTCTAGGCTTCTTATGTTGTTTAACCTTCTTGGTTTGTTATTGTGGAAAGAGTATCCACTGTGTATGTGATGTTGTGCTATGCAATAATGTTGCTATGCCATAAATTATGTTATGTTTAAAATGAATGTCATGTCATCATAACAATTAGTTACGCGTATCCCGGTAGTCGATGGGCTGCGCGTTAACCATACCAGCTAAGGGTTGCTAACCCCCTCGGGGGCTCCATATTTTTACTACAGGATGAGTATCGAGGAAGCAGAGTGGCTGTAGGTTCTAGGCTGCAGATGTACTTTTGATTACTTTTGGACGGTAGGCCCGGGATGCGTCTGTGCTCCCGTGGCGTTGTATTTTGGCACAGTTGTATTACAGTGATAGTCGTTTAAAGTTGATAGTGGAGTTTTTGTACAGTTTCTAGTGACAGTTGTAGTAAATACTCGGTATGTTGGTTATATATATATGTGTGGATGTTAGTACCTAATGCTCGGGAGTCTGATCATCAGACCGGTACACTTGTATTTATTCTGCCTTGTTAACCACGTAGGTGGTTGACGGCGTTGTAGCACCGGAGTGTTTAGTTATTGTTAGTTATTTTTCCGCTGCGATTTCATTTGATGTTAAGTGCGTAGTAGGGGTGTTACAAAAATCCTCCTAACTCATGGATCAACTCACCTCCAAATTCCTTGATCATTATTCAAGTTCTTATTAAACTTTTAACACTTATAACTAAATTCCTTACACTTCCAACATGTAAATTTTTCTAAAACTTCAACTAACTAAAGTGTTTCCTTTACACCAATATAACTACTCCTCAAACATCATCATTCATCCATCTTTCCTTTCCTAAACATTTCAAGGTTATCTTGCATCTCCATGCACAAATCTCTCTCCTTTCCATTTGTTACACATCACTCCTAAACTCTTGAACTTCCTTATACATTTCTTTCCATTCTCTCAACACCTTAACATTGTTCTTCATTCTCCTTGACCATGCTACACCCTCCTTAGACATTCCCATCTCTTTTACTCAATTTACTCACCATTCCCATGGCTAGACACTCTTATACATTCCTAGTCATTTTCCTTGACAATTTACAACATCCTCTTACAATTTTCTCTTCCATCAACCAAGTCCACTACTTACCATCAAGACTAGAACCTTATTAATCCACCATTAGCATCTTCACCACTTACACAAGCTATCCAAAACTCTCATTGTTATATTCCCTAGTTCATACCTAAATCATCTTAAAGCATTATACTCCTTTTCCCTCCAAATTTTTGCACAAGTCCTACCATTCCTCGTACCATGACTTTGGTGTGTTCAATACACCCACCAATCCTCTAATTCTTCCTAGACAACTCTAGGCCATTCTAAACCTCAAGAACTCCTTAGTTAACTCATTTTCACTCAAATTTCCTTTAATGACTCATAGTAAATCCTAGGTCATATCAAATCACAACCACCACTAAAACACTTTGTTTTCTACTCAAATTTCGCCATAGCTCCTCTAGTATATTATCATGCCCAAATGCATTGTTTTCCACATTCAATCATCTCACACACATCAAATCCTTTTTCATCATATTTTCTCACCCAAATCAACTCATTCATAATGAACTCAATATAGTGCAATAAATCTTAAATTGCATAGCACTACGGCTCTTAAATGACATGGCTCTTAGGCCCTTAAATGACTTAAACTTAAACGCTGAATTTCCCACATATAAAAGCTTTCAACCTGCAATTACACACAACAATGCTCCCATAGCAATATAAGTGTTCTCTTAATTCACCTTAAGCTTATCTTTCTAACTCATTTCCATTGGCTCCATAATAACAAGTTCATAAGCTTGTTTAAATTCTTTTTCCTAGGTTATATAACCCATTACCTAATGTAAGCTTAAAGCTACATTAGTACTTATCTAAATCTCATCCCCTAAAGTTTTAAACCACTATTAGGTAAGCAATTTACCTTATTTTTCCTCAAGCTTCTCTTACTTCCCTCCTTAGGTTTTCTTGATTGGATTTCGGCAAGGACTTTAATCCTCTTGCCCATGTTCTAAACCACATTCAAATAATCTAATGAGCACTAAGCAATATGCCTAAACTCATAGAATTCATTCGTAGGTTAAAATATGTGTTTTAAAGCTTAAAAGTGTATGTTTACCTTTGAATTTTGGAAAGGCTTTCATAATGATGCAAGGCAAGACCTCCTCAAGTATTTGGAGAATATAATCAAGCTAGAACAAGGGATAAAACAAGGTCCCATGAAGAGATGAATTTCGGTTATGAAAGAAAAGTGATGGAAACTTGGTTTTTCTTACATTTTCCTTACCTTGAATGAATGGAGAAGACAATAAACACCTCAAGCTAGTTTTCCCCCTTCAATGGCGTTTTCCCATGGTTCCAAAATGAAGCTTTTAAATTTTTGAAAAGATAGGAAGCAAGGTCTTGGTCTAACTAAGAGAAATCTATGCTTAGTTTTTTATTTGGAACTAAAATGAAGATTTGGTGGGCAAAGCAAGGTGAGGCAACTATGGAGCTGCTTGGGAACGGTTTAGAACAGAGAGAAGAAGAAGAAAACCGTGGAAGAAGAAGAGAAATGAAGAAGAGAGGAGAGAGGTAGGCTAGTATAAGATATTTTGCTTTTAAAAGTAAATAGTAACTTTCTTTACTTTCCTCTTCTTTTCCTTAATGTGCTGGCTCATGTGGTGACTCCCCACACTTAAAACCTTCCCCCCTTAGTATGTAGGATATTTATGGTCTTGGTTGACCAACGTATTGACTTATGTTGACTAAAGCCTAAACTAGGCACTATTTGGCACTATTCACAAATTAGTGCACAAATTTGTCAAATATTTGGTTTCCCATTGATTTAGACTTCCTAATGTGATACTAATTAGTAACCATGTTGATTAAGGTGTAATCATGGGCAATTAGCCACTCAAAACCCATTTCTAAGACAATTTCTCAAAAAGGTGCTTTAAGGAGTCTTAAAGCACATTTTGTATTTAAGCTTGTTTTTGAGCTTGGTTTGCTTTGGTAATTGATTTAACATGTCCATTAGTATGTTAATAAGGTCTTATAATGATATTTGGGTGCTAATCAAAGTCACTCCAAGCTTAGAGCACATTTTAGCTTAAATTGCCCTTAAGGCATTTTCTTGTGTTTTCCTTGGTTTAAATTGTCTACCAATCTCTATAAGGCATGTTTTAGCCTTATTACCTCATAAATGGATGTTTAATTAGCATACTTAGGTTTGGGGTATTTCAATATAGAAAGTCGGGAGGTGGAAATTAATTTAGAATAGACCCTAGGGTATATTTGGCTATTTGGGAACATTATAACTATAGGTTATAATTATATAAAGGTTTAAAGGTTAAAATATAAGGTATATGTTTGAAATACCCCAAACCTTGGCATGTTGTGTAAATGTTAAACTATGGTATTTAAAGGCTAAAAAGTGCCTTAGAAACATAAATGAAACATGTAAACCATGGTAAAACACTAAGACACGGTTTGAGCAAAAACATGCTCTAAGCTTGGAGTGAACTTGGTTAGGACCCAAAGAGCCTACCAAGACTTGATAATATTTAATTATGACTTTATAAGGCTAATTAAGTCCTTAGAAAACTTTGGTAGACAATGAAACCAAACAAAACACAAATAAATACCTTAAGGTCAATATGGGCTAAAATGTGCTCTAAGCTTGGGATAAATGTGTATAAGACCTAATGGTCATACCTATGCCTTATTTATATGTTAATGAACATATTAAATCAATTACTAAAGAAAACCAAGCTTGAAAACAAGTTAAAACACAAAATGTGCTTTAAGAAGTCTTAAAGCACGTTTTTGAAAAATTGTCTTGTAAATGAGTTTTGAATGGCTAAATGTCCATCATTACTCTTTATTTAACATGTGTACTATATAGTATCACATTTGGGTGGCTATATCAATGGGAAATCAAAAATTTCACTTCTATGTTCCTTGTTTTGTGAATAGTGATTTTTATAAGCTAGTTTGTAACATATAATGTTATAAGTAATTAAATTGGTCAACAAAGACTATTATACCCTTCTAATAATAAGGGGGCCGGTTTTTTTGGTAGTAATGAGTCACCAAACATGTTAACTTGTTAAGTAAATAAAGGTGACTCATAGGTTACTATTTGCTTTAAGTTATAAATATCCTTAAAAGCAAAACCAATCTCATTTCTCCCTTCCTCCTTCATTTCACACGGTTTCTAAGCCTTCTTCTACCTCTCTTCCTTCTGTTCTCACGGTAATGCTACAGCAACAGCACCAAAGGCCATCTTCCATTGCCATATTTCTTGGCTCACTTAACCAAATCAAAAACAAACACCACCATTCTCTTCCTCTCATCAAGCTCTTCATTTCTATCTTCTCAAAACTTCAAGAGCCCCATTTCGGTGCCATGGAGTTCCACCATTGAAGGAGCTTGAGCTTGTCTTTCCACATATTATTGATCTCCTTTGCTTCTAGGTAAGGAATCTCAAAGAAAAATCAAGTTTCCTCCATGTTTTGTGTGTGACCGAAAATACTCATTGATGGAGCTCTTTGTGTGACTTTGTTCTAGCTTCATTCCAATCTCTTATGGACTAGGTGGAGTCCTCTCTTCATAGATATTCAAACTCCCTTCAAAGACCATGGTAAAACAACTACATTAATGTTTTTGAAATAATGTAAACCTAGGGTTTACAATGAGATGAAGCATAAAGCTTATATACTCATTTCAATGTTGGTATATTGTTTAGTAGTTGACAAGGAATGAAATGCCTTATCGGTTTTATGAGGAAACAAGAAAGAAGTTTGGGTGGAAAAAGAGGTAAATATACTAACCTAATGTGGTTTAATGCCTTAGGAGAAATGAGCTAATAATGCTTGTTAAAACTACCTAAAGAGCAAATGGTGAATGACCTAGTAAAGTGTTCTCAAGGAGACTAGTAAAAGAACATATGTATTGGTGTATGTATTTGCAGGTCAAAGGCATTATTGATGTGGGAAATTCAGTGTTTAAGGTTATGCAATTTAAGGGCCTAAGAGCCATGTTGTTTAAGGGCCTAAGTGCCAAGCAATTTGAGTTATGCACTATATTGTGATGTAGTGCTAAATGTGTGAAGTCTTATGTGTAAAAATGTGTTTGATGGATTTTAGGTGTTCTTGAATGAAATAAGGTAAAAACCTAAGTGTTTGGATGTGAGTAAATACAAGAGAAGCTATGGCCAAATTTGGGGAAATGTGTGAGAAGTTCTAAGTGTTCTAAGTGTTTAAGAAAGTTTTGGTGAACTAGGAAGTATTAAAGGTGAACAAATGCTTTACTAAGGAAGAAAAATGCATTAAGGTGTTTCTAAGGTGCTATATGATTTAGGCATTTGTCTTGGAAGTTCTAGGAATTAATATGTGTTTTGAGAATGTATTTAAGTCTTGGAGAAGTTTGTTTAAGGTTTAGGTATGATGGTATCCAAGGAATAAATGATGTATAGATAAGGTTTTGAGTAAGGAATTTTAAGAAGTTGTGAAAAGGAGATTTATTTAGTAAGAAAGGAGTTGGGAGATGATGTTAAGGTGTAGAGGAAACCCTTGGTGTAGTGGTCATTATTTGTGAACTACCACTTAGAGATCTTAAGGAGAAACATCCCAAGTGCTAGGAATTTTGTAAGAAATTTGTGAATGATGAGATGGTTTTGGTGAGTGATTTTTAAGAGTTTAGCACATGGCTAAAGGTGTTTGATGTGCCAAATGGTGTTAGGAAACATCATGAGACTTTAGGAGAAGTTTGGTGAATTTGGTTAAGTGTTTAAAGACTTGGAAATTGAATGTTTTGCCGTGTCCGAACTTCCGTCCGGACATGGAAGTTCGGACAGGCTCTGTTGGGTAAAGGATTCTCCCACTCTCGAACTGTGTCCGAACTTGGGAAGCCGGACACACGTTCGGAGGACGGTTCCTATCAGGGGTTTACTCTCGAACTGTGTCCGAACTTTGGAAGTCCGGACACAAGTTGACGTGTGTATGGTTTTCAGTATTGGGTCGCGGCTTGTGTCCGAACTTGGGAAGTCCGGACACAAGTTCGGACAAGGTGTTGTATGGACCAAAAACATTGTTTAAGGTATGGAAAGGATGTGTAATGATGGGGATTGATGTTATGAGTTATGCGGTGTTAAGGACAGTTAGGTGAGTTTTAATGGCAATTAAGTGGGTGAAAAGTTGTATTAAAATGTGAGAGTAAAACAAGTTAAAATGTTAAGTTATGTAACTAAGTTAACGGGGAGAAGTATAAGCATTAGAATTAAATAATCATGCTACCCGATGTTAATAAAAATACATGTAATGTTATCAGTTGTTCGAGAATTGCCGAGGAACATAAGTGGACGTGTAAAGTGGACTCCGGTGAAGGTATGGTTTTTCTTGCAACTGTGTCCTACCAGATTACACCGGCTGTATGCCATGTGTTTTTATGAGTGTTGCCACTTGTAAGATTAAAACATGTAAGAGTTTATAGTAATTCATTTGATGTGGCGCATCTGGTCTCCGATACCGTTTTAGGCCCTCAAATATTTGTTAAACCTTAGCTAACCAAAACTAGGAACACATGAGTGATCGGTATACGGAGTTGACGGCCCAAACCTTGGGAACGTGCTAACCACGGCTATGTGTGAGTTAGTTGGACATTGTGTGTATGCAAGTGTGTGACCTCCCTTGGTGCTTAACTCGGTTATGATACCGTATGGTGTGTGGATGTGGTAGGCCCATAATGGATCTCTAATACTTAATTATAAGTGTATATGTACTAATGGGTGGGTGAGGAGTCCGGTTGTTCCGGCAAACGGTGTGATGGACGGGAGTCGATATCATATCCGGTTCGGCTCTCTTGGTGTATGTATAGGTGGTATTCCAATTTGGTTCTACCTTCCCTTAGCTTATCCAAAGCTAGTTACTGACTCACGTCGGGGCCACAGGGTGCATACGTATGTATTCGGTGTGCTTGGGATTATTATATCCGACACACTTGGGTTAAGTTAACCGTTCTATAAACTGGACGGTAACGAGTTGGTAACGAGCTTAACATGGGATTGGCAAAAATCCCTAGGCTCAATGGTATACTAACTATGGGGAAGGTCCTTGTGAGAACCGATTTTATGGTGTTATGTAATGTTATGGTGATATGCAAATTCCCTTGTGTGCGATGGTATATATGTATATATTGGATGTTTAAAATGGAATGCGATGTCATCATGTGTGCGTCGAAACAAGAAAGGTGTGTTATGTTTGTTATGTGAGGAATGAGATGTGTTGTAGGATATGGAGTATGGGATCATGGAAATGAATCCCAGGTGTGACAAGAGGCGTTTAGGGATAACCCGATAATGGGTACGTGTCGTTCATTAAGGAGTAGCTCCGTTTTAGAGAGAGCAACTTTAAGGTTAAAGGAATCATTGGATGGTTTGTTAAGTGTGGATGTGTTGGATATATGTTGAGCCCTACGTTGGGTTGTATGCTGAAGTGTTGTGGTTATGGTTTGTATGCATGAGTAATATAATCAACTGCATGCAAGACGACAATTAGTTGTGCGTGGCCCGGTAGATGTGGGCTGCGGGGATTACCATACCAGCAAAGGTGCTGAGCCCCTTGGGGGCCACCCTTTCTCTCCTTTTCTACTCAGGCACAGGAGCTGGAAGCCGTTCGAGAGTAGGACGGGGTTGGTGTTTGTACATGGGAACCATTAATGGCGTAAGCATGTAGGCGTAGAAGACCGAAATTGTTATCGGCATTAGTTTGTAAATACTGTACAGGGGAATGTATGTAATAATAAATGTTGAGACGGAAATAAGGATTGTATTGGTAGTGTTTCGGGAATCTAGTCCATCAGACCGATACATGTACATGTATTAGCCTTGTTACCACGTGGGTGGTTAACGGGCGTGTACACCATTGAATTAGGTAGGTAATGTGATGAGTTGAAATTTCCGCTGCAATTTGATGTTATGTACGGTGGTAGGTGGGGTGTTACAAAAAGTGGTAATCAGAGCGCAGTAGCGCTCTGATGACTGAATTACCGAGCTAGGAAGTACCGAGTTAGGATTTAAGATACTTTGGGTTAAGGTGGGTGATAGCGTGAGAGATACGCTAGATAGGAACTACCAGTGAATACTGGAAACCTACAGTATCCTTCCCACCCTCTACATCCCTGTTTTTAATTGGGAAAGGACGCCAGAGAGATGGAAGTCCACTTCTTACTCGGAATACCGATCTGGCTGTTAATATACCCTTAAGTACGAAGATTGGTCATACGGTAGATCCCGAAAACTGGAAATCCCGGAGACGGTCTCCATTTGAACAATGTTAACCGCATTTAATGGAGGAATGAAGGAATCTGTGATAGAAGAATAGAATTTCCAGCGAACCTGGGCTAGACATGCCGAGCAGCGAGAACAACCGGCTTGAATCCTCGACCGTTGCAACAAGCAAGAAGTGGATTAATGAAACCGAGACGGAATGTCTAATGGGACCACAGTTGGTAAGGCGATACACCAACGGATGCCAACCAACTAAGGAACTATACATAGTGCCCAAAAGGAGCAAGTCTCAGTAAAACGAGATGCGTGGAACGGGCTACAAAGAAAATATGCTAAGTAAAAGGGGACTCCAAGAATGGGAGACACCCAGTTGATAACTACTATGTGAATACAGTGAGAAGTTACCCAAAGGTTATTGTCCGAGACGTAAGAACAAAATAAGGGCCAGCAAGGCCACTGATGATAGTACGGGTAAAAACAATACCACAACCGGTATGTGTTGAACCGATAGCCAGTTAGCATGGCGCACTTGCCATAGCAAGTGCTGCTATAACAGGGCTATTCGGGAAATTTATAACCACTACAAAATACTTGGAGAAGTACAATAAAGTTAAATGTGATTGTCATAACAGTGGAAGGGCCTGTTAGCCTAACCTCTGCAATTGGAAACACACCAGTCAGCAAGAAGCTAGACTTGGCTAAGGTAAGAAGATGTTGTGAGACCATGAAAATTTTCTTTCAAACCAACACTTCTTTCCGACCTTCTTTTAAACCAAACCAGTGAAACCAGGGGAAATTGACAAGGATACAACAGTGGATAAACCTTCCCTCGATTAAGTTCGGGAAGCAAGGAATGAATATTGTCACGGGACAATATAAGGGAGTTGACAACAGAATACTTCACCTAGGCGTGTGGCGGACACTACAAGTGTACCAACTGTGTTGTGGGACGACCGCACTCCGATAGGGGCATGTGGGCCTGACAGACCTACTTATAGGTTAGTAGGGTAAGTAGTAATGTATCAGTATGATACCCCATATATGTATACGAATAGAGTCCGAAACACGGGAAGTAGTCGACTCCGTCTACGGTCAGCAGTATAAATCAAACGAGAGCTAGAGATTACAAGGAATGGTTGAAGTTAAGGAACTCAGTTAAGTTAACGAAACTAAAAGAATTAGTGAATTCCTTTCAAGGAAATGTTTAAGAGTCAGGAGGTGCGAAGTGCACTAACTGAATGTAAAGACAGCTTATATGACTTAAGGATCCCCAGGGATAAACATGATAGCTGGAAAGCAGGGCAAGGCAGATGCCTAATGTGGACACATTAATGTGCAATGGACGGGATGAAATTCCCAGAATGAGTACCTACATTATTAGGAAATGATGACCTTCACAGAAGGAAATAATAACCAGTGAAGAACGCAAAAAGGCGTGGCTAAATGAATGTACCAGTAACTGTGAACCAGATGTAAAGGCATAACTTAACGACACCCAGGGGAAATCCTTGAAGGGTGTGCGCATCAACAATTGTTGAACGAAATACATGACAGAAACGCAAGGGTTGAAATTAACACCCAGTTTAGACATAAGTTGTCAGGAGACGGACTGACAATCCTAAGGGACATCCCATGAAAGGAAATGTGATGCAACAACCTTGTCATGGATGCCAATACAACCTCTAACCAGGTAATATGGTATAGAGAAGTACATGTGTGTGGACACCCTACAATGAGGGGAGCTCAAGGCAGCAAGGCTTATAAGCCACAAATAAGATGTGTTATGTAAATTTGAGTTAATTGTAGAAGTTTATGTGGTACAGGGAAATAGAGAGGAGAACGAAACCACTGCATAAGAGTGGGGATACCTCTCGATTGTGAGACCGCAGAAGCGGTAGCTATATAGAAGCAAGTTCAAGAGATTGTCAGGGATTAACCATGTGGTTATTACCCTAGAATGATTTGAATAACAATAATACGAAAGGAAATGTTGTACTAGTTGTGTAGAAAGGAAGAGTGATAAGTTCGATAGCAACCACCATAGGTGTGTGATGCTAAATTAGTAGCGAACAACGCTCAAGGAACATAAAGGCTCGAAAAATATAGCATATTCAAAAAAAAAATCAGCCAAATAAGTGGCCAGATAAACCCAGTGTAATGGCGGAAGCTAATATATAATAGCGGATGCAGTATAAGTTGATGTATATAATGAGTAAGGACACGGTGCGCAATAACAGCGACCGTTGTATTGAGTATGTTAGATGATAAATGGTGAGTAGCAGAGTTGTGAGTTAACCCCAGTGGACGGTGTACAACAGTAAGTGATAGAAAACGAACCGAGCAGTAAAGCCGGTGTGACAAGTATTATGTGATAAGAATTTCGGTAAAACACAGTGTAAATTCCTATCGCAATCGCATGAGAGATTTACTGTCAAGAGTTTACGCCTCTGCACTCTGTATGACTGAGTGTTTTGGTATTGCACTTGTGCAGTAATGATCAAGTGGGATAGCTAGGAATCAGAAGCATGGTAATTGTGGAGGAATAATGTTATAGTGGCCGATGCATAGGTAATGCAACACTACTACAAAAAATGTCATAGACAACTGTTAAAAAATCCAAAGACAACTGTTATTAACAGTTGTAACAGAACCAGTTGTCTTAGGTAGACATTGCCTTAGACAACTGTTATTTAACAGTTGTCTTATGGTGCCAAACAACTACTGTAAATGGACCTATTACAACTGTTATTAACAGTTGTAGTAGATATACATAAGAGAACTGTTAATACCAGTTGTAATAGGTCATATTTTACCCCACTTTCGACACCTATCACAACTGTTTTTAACAGTTGTCTTTGATACTCTTTTTTTTCTTCAGATTTTCGTAAACAATTTTTCCTAACTTTTGACAACTGTTCTTTAACAGTTGTCTTTGGTCCTTTTAGAATATATATTTTTTTCCATACACAACTATTAATTTAACAGATGATATTCATCTATTTGTCACCTATTAACAAATGCATTCATATTTTCATCTTGCAAATGCACAATAACATTCACAAACCCACATAACAACACTTAATTCCAAATCAATATTCATAATTCCGAATCAACATAGCAACATTCTTGTTCCAAATCTGTTTAGCAAAAAACATAGTATCAACTTTGTTTAGCAACATCCAAAGATTTCCAACCCACATAGAAAATGATTCAATACATCCTCATTCTACTCAAGTCATGGAAATCAGCACCATGTGTAACAAAATCTACTTCATGTCTTAATCTAATTACATTTGAACATAAGATGCCCACTGCTCTCAAATAACATCAACCTCGTCTTGCTTGTATGCTCGACCGTTTTACCCGCAAAAGTACTACAAAACACAATACCAAATTCTGTTAGTTCATTAGCATATGCACGTATATTAATTAGATGCTTCAACTTATAATGAACTTAGGAAAGACATAATAATGTATCTGTTCATAAGAAAGACATAATAACATACATTAGCACATACACATACACATACACATATATGAGAAAGCTGCCAAAACACTAAAGGTGAATCCTAGTACACATGTTGCTCATTGACTTGAGAAAGACATAACTATGTACAACAAGAAATGCTCTTCAAAAGACATAATATGGTTTCAGCTAGCAGCTGATTTACCATTTCCATATGTAAGAAAGTAGTTTGGGTTTCCACAAGATTCATCATCGTATGTTTGAGTACATATCTCTTGAGTCAAATGGTCGTAGCTCTTCTTAAAAAGAGAGATCTACACACATTTAATTCATACATAGAATCATGAAATTATTTATAATCAACATGTAGCTATAGCAATTAGCAAGATATATAATTACCTCACCAAAAGATTCTTTGATATCATCACGCTCAACGGTGGTTTCTTGACGAAATCGATGAACCTAACATTAATTGAGTACCATGTTTGTCATCTGTAAAGAGAGTAATAATTTTGAACAGCTGATCTATGCTGAGTGCCTGAGTTTGTTGGTTTTTTGGGGACAGAAAAACACTTTTGTGAGAGGAACAGAACAGAGATATATTTGTTATCTAATAGTATTTCAAAACTCACCGGACAGAGGTCATTTTTGATCTCATTCAGCGTCTTCTCAGGTTTCTGGTCAATTAACTGACCAAACAAAAGACAAACAATAGAGTTGCAAAAGTAAGAGCATAATAAAAGAATTAGGAAAAACTATTCAACCAAAGTGTAATAAGTGTTACGTGTATGTGTGTCAGTGTGATAGAAACAAACCAAGAATTCAACTGCTTGTTAGTGTGTTTGAGTTCACCAAAACAAAACCTGCGTACTGATCGATAATATATAGCACAAAAAAACATTGATTAAGGTTCAAATAATTAAAGATGAAATATGCTAAGATAATAAATTAAAAACAGTTAACCCAAAAGAAAAAGTCACCTCTTCTGTTGCCTCATGACACCACTTTTCCAACTCTGTTAATCCTGATTTTAGGTTCTCCCCATTGCTCAACGTGCAACACTCTTCATGAAAAAGAAGGCTACAAAAGTGCATCTACTTTATAATATGAGGGTGGGTATATCTTCTATTTTCTCTAAACAGCAAGGCTGTTGTACACAAACTATAAGAAACTAAAATGTGATTTTTACCTATTGAAAAGCTCGACGTTGATGAAATAAAAATCTGAGTAAACATCTTGCGAATCAGTACGGGCGGCACCTGTATTAATCAATTGATAAAAGCACATGCAACACAACGTACGTATATCATCAACATTAGTTAAGTTGAATCTTTTTTAATCAAAGAAATGAACACTAATTAATTAATAAGCATTTGAGTTGTTAATTATACAATACATGTTTTGCTTTCATAACATTCAGGTAACTGTTGAGGGTTTGCAAATGTTCTGCCAGTGCTCAATTGAAGGATCTGGTTGAGCAGTAGTATTAGGTTGAGTTGATTCAGTTGCATGATGTTTAGCAGTTGCCTGTTTTATCATACGGTTCATTTAAAACGTTTCAGAACTTGGATCGGAGGCTAGTCTATTGTGTTGTCCTTCTGGGGATTATCAATTAGGATATATCACTTTTTCTTCACAACAGCATGCAACTGATATAATTGTATATCACTAGGTAGGCAAAGTAATTAATTAAAGCGTACCTACCTTGTGTTTAGACACCGCAACAGCAATACATTGTTCAAGTACTGGAGAAATTTTGCTGGTGAACTTGTCTTGTATCATCTGATATATATTTTCAATGTAGGCATGGAGTTGCCGCTAGAAAAGGAAAGTTAACTTAGGGGTACTGTTCAAGTTTGAAGATCAAAGAACCCAAAAAAAAAATGAGGGATCCTAACTTCACCTGACAGAATAGTCCTATCCTCTGCTGTTGTGGAGTTTGAGTTTCAGAACTTAATTCCAGTATCAATCTGACCAAGAGAAACCAGAATTAGCAGCTTCCATTTCCATTACTCAATTTCCAGCCAGGGATAGCATTATCATGCTAACAGTCTTGTCTTCCTTTAACACGGTATCTAAGGTGGAAACACTTTGAAAATCTTTTCCATTACAGTTTGAGAGTGAGCAGTTGAACCAGAATTCCTAATTACTTCAGAGTGAGCAGTTAACAGAATTTCTAACCCCCCAAGTACATGATTATTCGATCAAAGACTTTCCAAATTCAAGTAATGCGATATAATTTCAAATCAGCCATCACTTTGTTTAAGAGATTTCCTTTCTAAATTAAAATCCAATCAACATTTGTTGATGGAGAAAAAGCCTTTGTCCCTCACAAACCCAATTTTACATGCACATATCCTGTTCTGAAAATTTCTGACAGACTTGTACAATCAGCACGCAACTACAATTGATTAAATTACGTCCAACAAGCACATTTATCTACAAAGCAATAAGAATATAACATACATCAAAGAAGAGGAAATCAAGATATGAAAACTTAGGAAGGGAAGCTTACAGTATCCCAAATTTGAAGCTTGACAGGTTGGCCATCGATTGTGACCATGCGAGCACCAAATTCAACACCAATGGTCAAATCGTGTACTGGTTGAAACCTTTTATCAGTAAACTGCAATAACAAGCATGATTTTCCCACACCTGTATCTCCGATGATAATGTACTTGAAAAGGTAGTCGTAAGACATTTGTCTTAGCTTGCGGAAAGGTGATAGAGGAAAGAAGCTGCAGAATAGGAGGGTTGGAGAGTGGATGAGACGCTACGAATTTGATGAGGAGGGAGAAAGAAGGGTACCAAATGAAAAGATACCGTCGAGAACCACTGGTAAGAGTCAGGATATTCGGTACCTGAGAGCGAGGAGGTTGCGTGAAAGGAGTAACATAAGCAATGCGACACAGTTGGAGATCCAGTAACATAGAATTCTGTGGAGCATGCCATCGTGGAAGGGAATGGCGAGAACACAAAAAACCGAGAGAATGAGAAAGGAAATTTAGGGTTTGAACAAACCGATAGAATGAGAGCAGCGGGGAAGAGAAGGAAAAACCGTACTGCTTTTTACAAAAAAAAAAAATTAGTGTCTAAATACCTAACACTACTATAAATTTGTAACAGTTGTTTTATGCAACCTTAAAATCGCGTGCTTGTTCAAACCCATCCAATGACAACTGATTCTAATACCAGTTGTATTAGGTTAGTAGTAAAAAGTCTTTTTTGTAGTAGTGCAAGGCCGCAGGAATGGAAGAGTACTTGTACGAAACCAAAGGTGGAGGTATGGTTAAGAATAAGTGATAACAGTGGCACTAAATGCCAAATATCGGTATGGAATATACCCCAAATGTTGTAATTAGCTGAGAGAGCACTACACACTAAGTAGTAGCTCAATCTCAACCGACAGTAAGTCGGTAGAAGCAAGTCAATCATTGTGAATTACATACTAGTTTACGCTGTAAGCTATTGGAGAAGTGGATGGAAAATCGTGAAACTCACCGAATTCGCTCAGGGTAAAAGATACCATGCGTCGGTTGAGAAACCATTCTTCCCAAGATAAGGGTAATACATTGGAAATGAAATACGGTACAAACGGTAACAGTAACGGATGGGGCAAACTAGCTCTATAATTATCAGGGTTGCGCAACAGAGGCCAGGAGCCCATGCGTCAGGTACCGGGTTAAAATGTGAATATGAATGGATGGCTAGTTATCACTGCCTAAAAGCCTCACAGGCCAGGACCGAAACCTGGTTATGAGTTACAACTCCAATGCGGAATTCTTGGTTTAGGAACTAAACCGCCCAATATGGTTAAGATCCTCTAATCAGAATCCATTGTGTAATAGACCGCGTGGAAGTTAAAACACTCCACGACGGCAGAAACATTTTAAGCCAAGGTTTAGTGATTGATTACGTGGGCGTAATCCCTTTTAAGGGGGGTAGAGCGCAAAACCACTTAGTGTGTTTTACTGTACACGTGTACGCGAACTAGGTGTGCATAGCACAAAATGATTTGTAGGATGGTTGGCGCGTGTGTTATATAAACATAACATTTATTTGTGGGTAAGTTTGGTATTGCGCACAGAAGAGGCGAATACCATTGTGGGAAGTGTGTTATTTTGTTAACAGTGGTGTGTGAGTGACAAGTGGAGGGAGTAAAGAAACTCCCGGGATCTAAAACCCCGATGGTGCAAAAATGTACGCCAGTGTTGTATTTGATAAAAAATATGCACTATATATATACAGTGTTGTGATTTATGAGGGGTATAAGACCGACATAGAACCTAGTGAATTAAATTCCCTAGGTAACTTGAATTAAGTTGGACTTGGATGAAGATTGATAGAGGAGTTCTATCCCTTGGAGATGTAATGATATGACAGAAGGATTTAAAGATAGAAAATGGGCATGTTTGAACTAGTTGTTGGTTGAAAAATGAAGTGGGAGGTGAAACTTGAATTATCATGAGATCAGGGAAGCCGAACACAAATTGGGGTGGAAAGTAGTCCAACACTGATGCTGATCACATCAGGGTTGGATGACTCTTGAAGCTCCCTGTAAGTGGTCATAAATAACTATGTTAAGAAAGATACAAAGAGCATAAATCGGACTTAGAGTTGTGTGGTGTTTTCAAAAGGATTTTCAATTGGTGTTTTCAAAAGATCTTCTTATACTAACCTAGTAAAGAATATTGTTGAGTACTTGCTCACGAGCTTGAGGAGTATGAGCCTTGTCTTCGGACCGGTGAGGACGTATGAGCCTTTGTCTTCGGACCGGTGACATGAGAAGTACATATGTTAAAAATTAAGTGAATGTTTTGATCTCCCAAAGGAACGGGGACCAGAAGGTGTCCATCGCGACCGGGTTCTGCGGGATCACAGTGTATATGTACTCAACGTGGGATTCGAACCCATGGAGAGATGGAAAAAGGTATTTCTGTTTGATATACATGCTATGACATGTTGTTTGGTATGTGTGATAAAGGTTATTTTGACTTTGATCTCCTAAAGTGTATGCTATCAAGACCTATGAGTCTAAATGTGTCGTGTTACATAGACCTATGTGTCTAAATGTGGTTATGTCACCCAGACCAAAGAGTCTGAGGGATATTATGTAAGTGCAAGTGTGGTGAAGGTACCCGGACCATTAAGTCCGAGGTTACCATGTGAGTATGATATTTTATGTATAATGTGGATATGTTGCCCGGACCATTAAGTCCGAGGTTGGATGTAAAGGGTGGTTGGTAATGGAAGTTTTATGGCTATAAGTAATTCCCGTATTCTAATCCAATGATGCGAGGAAATGTGAACTTCGAGGACGAAGTTCTTTTAAGGGGGGTAGATTGAAATACCCCAACCCTTGGCATGTTGTGTAAATGTTAAACTATGGTATTTAAAGGCTAAAAAGTGCCTTAGAAACATAAATGAAACATGTAAACCATGGTAAAACACTAAGACACGGTTTGAGCAAAAACATGCTCTAAGCTTGGAGTGAACTTGGTTAGGACCCAAAGAGCCTACCAAGACTTGATAATATTTAATTATGACTTTATAAGGCTAATTAAGTCCTTAGGAAACTTTGGTAGACAATGAAACCAAACAAAACACAAATACCTTAAGGTCAATATGGGCTAAAATGTGCTCTAAGCTTGGGATAAATGTGTATAAGACCTAATGGTCATACCTATGCCTTATTTATATGTTAATGAACATATTAAATCAATTACTAAAGAAAACCAAGCTTGAAAACAAGTTAAAACACAAAATGTGCTTTAAGAAGTCTTAAAGCACGTTTTTGAAAAATTGTCTTGTAAATGAGTTTTGAATGGCTAAATGTCCATCATTACTCTTTAATTAACATGTGTACTATATAGTATCACATTTGGGTGGCTATATCAATGGGAAATCAAAATTTCACTTCTATGTGCCTTGTTTTGTGAATAGTGATTTTTATAAGCTAGTTTGTAACATATAATGTTATAAGTAATTAAATTGGTCAACAAAGACTATTATACCCTTCTAATAATAAGGGGGCCGGTTTTTGGTAGTAATGAGTCACCAAACATGTTAACTTGTTAAGTAAATAAAGGTGACTCATAGGTTACTATTTGCTTTAAGTTATAAATATCCTTAAAAGCAAAACCAATCTCATTTCTCCCTTCCTCCTTCATTTCACACGGTTTCTAAGCCTTCTTCTACCTCTCTTCCTTCTGTTCTCACGGTAATGCTACAGCAACAGCACCAAAGGCCATCTTCCATTGCCAATATTTCTTGGCTCACTTAACCAAATCAAAAACAAAACCACCATTCTCTTCCTCTCATCAAGCTCTTCATTTCTATCTTCTCAAAACTTCAAGAGCCCCATTTCGGTGCCATGGAGTTCCACCATTGAAGGAGCTTGAGCTTGTCTTTCCACATATTATTGATCTCCTTTGCTTCTAGGTAAGGAATCTCAAAGAAAAATCAAGTTTCCTCCATGTTTTGTGTGTGACCGAAAATACTCATTGATGGAGCTCTTTGTGACTTTGTTCTAGCTTCATTCCAATCTCTTATGGACTAGGTGGAGTCCTCTCTTCATAGATATTCAAACTCCCTTCAAAGACCAAGGTAAAAACAACTACATTAATGTTTTTGAAATAATGTAAACCTAGGGTTTACAATGAGATGAAGCATAAGCTTATATACTCATTTCAATGTTGGTATATTGTTAGTAGTTGACAAGGAATGAAATGCCTTATCGGTTTGAGGAAACAAGAAAGAAGTTGGGTGGAAAAAGAGGTAAATATACTAACCTAATGTGGTTTAATGCCTTAGGAGAAATGAGCTAATAATGCTTGTTAAAACTACCTAAAGAGCAAATGGTGAATGACCTAGTAAAGTGTTCTCAAGGAGACTAGTAAAAGAACATATGTATTGGTGTATGTATTTGCAGGTCAAAGGCATTATTGATGTGGGAAATTCAGTGTTTAAGGTTATGCAATTTAAGGGCCTAAGAGCCATGTTGTTTAAGGGCCTAAGTGCCAAGCAATTTGAGTTATGCACTATATTGTGATTGTAACACCCCATCCAACATTAACATACTTACAATAAACTGCAGCGGAAAAACAACTTCATCACATTACTTATCTCGTTGGTGTTACACGCCGTTAGCCACCCACGTGGCTAACAAGGCTAATACACATACATTGTACCGGTCTGATGGGCTAAATTCCCGAGCGACTACACATTACTATCCCTTTCCATTAACAACAACAACAACGTACACCTTCCAACTATACCGAGTACTTATAACTAATGCCGATAACAATTCCGGTCTTACTACCCTACTGTATATATATACAACATAAACGATTACCCATGTACAACGACTACCCGTCCTACTCTCGAACGGCTTCCAGCACTTCGTACCTGAAAGGAAAAGAAGAGAAAGGGTGGCCCCCAAGGGGCTCAGCACCTTTGCTGGTATGGTAATCCCGCAGCCCACATGCTACCGGGCCACGCACAACTAATTTCGTCTTAGCATGCGGTTGATTATATTTAATTAATGCATGTAACAGTAAACACACAACACTTAACATTTCGCCTCAATGGGCTCAACAATCGGATAAACATCCTACTTAATAAGTCACTCATGGTATTCATCATCCCTAGAGTGTCCTCCTCCAATGGAGCTACTTCCTTAATAGACGACACATACCCTTAAATCGGGTTATCCTTAAACGCCTCTTATCACAAACTGGGAATCATATCCATGATCCACACACTCCACATTATAAACTACAACATACACTACATACAACACTTAACAACACTTTGCACGTTTCCACGTGTACAACATAATACCGCAATAGATATTGCATCACAACAAAAAACATAACATAACGGGAGTGGTTCTCTTAGGAACCGACCCAAACATTGTTTATACACTGGTGAGCCTAGAGAATGTTGCCAGTCTCATGATAAGCTCGTTACACAATACAACAACACTCATTACCGTCCTAATAGTTGGACGAGTAACTTAAGTTAAGGCGGTTCGGGTTTGGAGGCCCGAACACACCACACAAACACATGTTCCCCCTAACCGATCATAAGTCAGAATAGCTAAGCTTTGGAGTAAGCTAATGGGAGATCATAACCCGTGAGGGAAACAACCATAACAAAGAGAAGGGTAAGGCTAGGAAGGATACCCTCTCCCAACAACGCGCGACCGGCCAACCGGATTCCTCACTACTGTTAGTACATACTTACTTTAGATATTAGTTAGAACCCCACTATGGAGTCTATCACATCTACACATCATACAGTATTACAACTGTGTTAGACACACAAGGGAGATCCCTACATTCACATACACATACAACATTTAACACACGCATAGCCGTGGTTAGTATGTCCCATGGTTCGGGTCGTTTACCTCCGAATACCGAACTCTCATGTGATCCTAGACTCAGTTAACTAAGGTTAACACTGCCGAGGTTAAATGGTATCGGAGTTGAACACGCCCATATATGAATTACTGTAAACTCATTACATGTTTTATCTTACAACGTGGCAAACATACAGAAAAACACATTGGCATACAAGCCGGTGTAATCCGGTAGGACACAGGTTGCAAGAAAACCATACCTGTCACCGGAGTCCACTTTACCACGTCCACTTATGTTCCTCGAGCAATTCTCGAACAACTGTTAACATCACATGTGTTTTATTAACATTGGGGTAACACGTTTGTTTAAAGTCTAACGCTTTATAACTTTTCCCCGTTAACTTGGTTAAAAACTTTACATTTAACTTGTTTTACTTTCACATTTTATTACAACTTTTCACCCACTTAATTGTCATTAAAACTCACCTAACAAGTCCTTAACAACCTCAAAACCTCATTAACCATCAATCCCCATCATTACACATCATTTCCATACCTTAAACAATGTTTTTGGTCCATACAACCTTGTCCGAACTTGTGTCCGGATCCAAGTTGGACCAAGCCGCGACCCAATACTGAAACCATACAAGTCCGAACTTGGTCCGACTTCCCAAGTTCGGACACAGTTCGAGAGTAAATCCTAGATAGAAACAGTCACGTCCGAACTTGTGTCCGGACTTCCCAAGTTCGGACACAGTTCGAGAATGAGAAAATCCTTTACCCAACAGAGCCTGTCCGAACTTCCATGTCCGGACGGAAGTTCGGACACGGCAAAACATTCAATTTCCAAGTCTTTAAACACTTAACCAATTTCACCAAACTTCTCCTAAAGCTTCATAATGTTTCCTAACATCATTTGGCACGTCAACACACCTTTAGCCATGTGCTAAACTCTTAAATCACTCACCAAAACCATCTTATCATTCACAAATTCTTACAAAATTCCTAGCACTTAGGATGTTTTCTCCTTAAGATTTCTAAGTGGTAGTTCACCGATAATGACCACTACACCAAGGTGTTTCCTCTACACCTTAACATCATCTCTCAAACTTCTTTTCTTACTAACTAAATCTCCTTTTTTTACATCTTACTTAATCAACACTTATTCCTTGGATATCAATATTACCTAAACCTTAAACAAACTCCTCCAAGACTTAAATACATTCTCAAAACACAACTTGAATTCCTAGAACTTCCTAGATAACACCTAAATCCTTGCATCACTCTAAATCACCTTAACACATGTTTTCTTCTCAAGTAAACATTTATTCACCTTTAACACTTCCTAGATCACCAAGACCATTTAAAACACTTAGAACTTCTCACACATTTTTCCCAAATTTTGCCATAGCTTCTCTTGTATATACTCACATCCAAACACTTAGGTTTTTACCTTATTTCATTCAAAACGCCTAAAATCCATCAAACACATTTTTATACACAAACTTCACACATTGAGCACTACATCACAATATAGTGCATAACTTAAATTGCTTGGCACTTAGGCCCTTAAATAACATGGCTCTTAGGCCCTTAAATTGCATAAACCTTAAACACTGTATTTCCCACATAAGTAATGCCTTTGACCTGCAAATACATACACCAATACATATGTTCTTTTACTAGTCTCCTTGAGAACATTTCACTAGGTCATTTACCATTGGCTCCTTAGGTATTTTATTAAGCAAATCAAGCTCATTTTCCTAAGGCATTTAAACTACATCAAGATAGCATAATTACCTCTTTTCCTCACAACTTCTTTCTTGTTCCCTTACAAAACCGGTAAGGCATTTGGTTCCTTGCCAACTACTAAACATTATACAAACAACATAATGAGTATTCAAGCTTTAAGCTCCATCTCATTGCAAACCCTAGGTTTACATTATTTCAAAACATTAATGTAGTTGTTTTACCTTAATCTTTGGAGGGTGTTTGAATATCTATGAGAGAGGACTCCACCTAGTCCTTGAAGGATTCAAATGGAGCTAGAACAAAGCAACAAAAGAGCTCCATCAATGAATATTTTCGGTCACACACAAAACATGGAGGAAACTTGATTTTTCTTTGAGATTCCTTACCTAGGAGCAAAGGAGATCAATAATATGTGGAAAGACAAGCTCAAGTTCCATCAATGGAGGAACTCCATGGCACCGAAATGGTGATCTTGAAATTTTGAGAAGATAGGAATAAAGAGCTTGGTCTAACTAGAAGAAAGGTGGTCTTAAAATTAAATTTGGATCATGGAGCTAGAAGTTACAAGTGAAAGAAGAAGGAGAATGGCATGGTTTGCTGTAGCAAAACTGATGGAGTTTGGGAGAAGATGAAGAAGGCTACGGTGGGTGTGAGTGGGAAAGAAAGAATGAAGATTGGAATTGCTTTTGAAAGATATTTACATGTTATAAAGGTAACTTCTACTTTTCACTTACTTTTCCTTCTTTCTTTAATTTTTACCAGCTCATGGTGGTGAGTCACCACATGATAAAACCGGCCCCCATATAATTAGAAGGGTGTTTTGGTCTTTATTTGTCAATTTAATTACTTAACACAACATATGTTACAAACTAGCTTATAAAATCACTATTCACCTAAACAAGGCACTTAGAAGTGAAATTTTTGATTTCCCATTAATATAGCCACCCAAATGTGATATATAGACACATGTTAATTAAAGAGTAATGATGGACATTTAGCCATTCAAAACTCATTTACAAGACAATTTTTCAAAAACGTGCTTTAAGGCTCCTTAAGCACTTTTTGTGTTTTAACTTGTTTTCAAGCTTGGTTTTCTTTGGTAATTGATTTAAATGTTCATTAACATATTTACGAGGTATAGGTATGACCATTAGGTCTTATACAAATTTATCCCAAGCTTAGAGCACATTTTTGCTCATATTGACTTTAAGGTATTTTCTTGTGTTTTATTTGGTTTAACTGTCCACCAAAGTTTCCTAAGGACTTATTTAGCCCTATCAAATCATAATTAAATGTTATCAAGTCTTGGTAGGCTCTTTGGGTCCTAACCAAGTTCACTCATAGCTTAGAGCATGTTTTTGCTCAAACCGTGTCTTAATGCTTTATTGCATTTTACTATGGTTTAATTGTTTACTGGTGTTTCTAAGGCACTTTTTAGCCTTTACATACCATAGTTTGATATTTAAACCACATATCAAGGTTTGGGGTATTTCAATCTACCCCCCTTAAAAGAACTTCGTCCTCGAAGTTCACACTTTCCCACACATCATTAGATTTGAACACAGGAATCACTTGGAAATAAACTTCCATAACCAAACACACTTACATCACAACCTCGGACTTAATGGTCCGGGCAACACATTCACATCCACACATAACATAACATATCCACATGATAACCTCGGACTCTATGGTCCGGGTATCTTAACAACACTTACACATACATAACAACCCCTTTGACTCACTGGTCTTGGGTAACATAACAACATTTGGACACATAGGTCCCGGTAACATAACATCTTAACACATAGGTCTATGTAACACACACATTTAGACTCATAGGCCTTGATAGTATACCTTTAGGAAATCCAAGTCAAAACAACATTCATTACACATACCACACAACATGTCAGAGCATGTATAGCAATCAAAAATATCCTTGATATACACTATGATCCCGTAGAACCCGGTCGCGATGGACACCTTCCGTCCCCGTGCCTTTGGGAGATTAAAACAATCACTTAAATTTAAATTTCCTTGTGAGGTTAAGTAAGAAGACTTTAATTATGTAAAGTATCCATCAACGTTTTATAAATACCAATTTAAAATCCTTTTGAAAACACACACAACTCCAAGTCCAACTTAACTCTTTGCTTCTTTTATTAGCGTGGTTATTTGTGACCACTTATAGGGAGCTTCAAGAATCATCCAACCCTGATGTGATCAGCATCAGTGTAGAACTAATCCTTCCACCCCAATTTGTGTTCGGCTTCCCTTGTCGCATGCAAATCAAGTTCCACCCCCCACTTCATTTTCAAGCATCAAGTAAATCACTCATTTCCAATTTTTTTATCTTTAAATCATTCTAATCATGATCATACATCTCCAAGGATAGAACTTCGTCTATCAGTTACCTCCACTCACTTTAATCCTGTTGCCTACGGAATCTTATTCTCACTAGGTTCTATGTCGGTATCATGCCCTTTTTGAATCACCATATAGTATATATATACACATATATTTTATCAAAATACAACAACCATTTCACATTATACACTGTCGGGGCTTTTGTTCCCCCGGGAGTTTCTCTACTCCCCACACTTGTACTATCACACACAACTGTTAACAAATACACGCACTTATCACAATGGTATTCGCATCTTCTGTGCGCAATTACCACAATTAAACCATGAATGAATGTGTATGTTTACGTAACACACACACCAATCATCCAAACAATAACTATGCACAACATAAATCACGTACACTTGTACGATAATATGCACTAAGTGGTTTTGCGCTCTACCCCCCTTAAAAGGGATTACGCCCACGTAATCAATCACTAAACATTAGCTTAAATGTTTTGCCGTCGTGAAGTATCTTAACTTCCACGCGGTCCATTACACAATGGATTCTGATTAGAGGATCTTAACCATATTGGCGGTTTAGTTCCTAAACCAAGAATTCTCATTGGAGTTTGTTTAAACTCTTAGTTGGTTTCGATTCTGGCCTGTTAGGCTCCTAGGCGTTAATAATTAGCCATCCACTCATGTTCACCATGTACATTCAACACTTGAATCACTGGCTCACTAGTTTCTGCTGCGAAACTCTAGTAACTGTAGAGCTTAATTGCCCCATTTGTTATTCTTTCTGTATTACACATCCCCAATTGTGACCTTCATCTTGGTAACAATGGTTTCTCAACCGACGCGTGGTATCTCTTACCATTTGCGAATTCGGTGAGTTATACACTTTCTATCCACTTCCATAACAATTTACTGTGTATACAGCTATGTATTTCACAATGATTGACTTGTTCCCTTCCGACTTACTGTCGGTTGAGATTGAGCTACTACCTAGTGTGTAGTGCTCTCTCAGCTATTTACAACATTTGGGTTATATTCCATACCGATATTTGGCGGTTAGTGCTACTGTAGTCACTTACTGTTAATCATGTCTCCACATTTGGTTTTGTACAAGTACTTTTTATTGGTGCGGCCTTGCATTTCCTATGCATCGGCCATTATAACATTATTGCTCCACAATTAACATGTTTCCAATTCCTAGCTATCCCACTCGATCATTACTGCGCAAGTGCAATACCAAAACACTCAGTCATACAGAGTGCAGAGGTGTAAACTCTTGACAGTAAATCCCTTATGCAATTCGCCATGGAATTCACACTGAGTTCTCATCACATAGTACCGACCATTGGCTTATTGCCCAGTCTGTGTAACATCGCTTACCTTACATCTCCACTGAGTTTAACTCACAACTGGTCTATTATTGCCACATTATTACTCAATAACATTGATACAACGGTCGCCAGCTGCGAACCGTGCTCTTACCCATTGCATAACAATAACTTACATGATATTTACTGTCACACTAACTTCCACACATATACTTACATCATTCGTATTATGGTTCATCACTCATTTGGATGACTACTGAATGCTCCTTGAGCATTAATCATTCGAGTCACAAGCCGGCATTATTCAGCCAGGTGCTTCACTTTATGCACATACTACTAAGCTAATTGCTCTCTTTCAATAATAACATCGTCCATCCTTAACATATTTCTTGAACTTGATTCACATAACTACCGCTCCTGCGGTGTCACAATATCGAGAGGTATCCCCATTCTTAATGCAGTGGTTCGTTTACCACTCTATTCACTTATACAACATAAACTTCTACCATCAATCGAATTTATATAACATATCTTGCTTATGGCTTATAAGCCTTATTTGCCTTGAGCTGGGCTCATTGTAGGCTGTCCACACACATGTACTTCTCTGTACAATATTACATGGTTTGGATACTATATTGAGCTCTATGACAAGGTCGTTGCATTCCATTTCCTTTCACGGAATGCCCCTTAGGTTTGTCAGTCCGTCTCCTGACAACTTATGTCTAAACTGGGTGTTAGTTTCAACCCTTATGTTTCTGTCACGTTATCTTGTTCAATTATCGTTGATGCAAGCACCCTTCAAGGATCGCTCCTGGGTGTTGCTAAGTTATGCCTTTACATCAGGTTCACACTTATTGGTATACTCAGTTAGCCACGCCGTTTGCGTTCTTAACTGGCTTATTATCTTCTTCTGTGAAGATCAACATTTCATAGTAGTGTAAGTACTCATTCTGGGAGTTTTCATCCCGTTCATTGCACATTAATGTGTCCACATTAGTCATCTACTTGCCATGTACAGGCTAGGTCACCGTTCCAGCTAACATGTTTTATCCCTAAGGATCCTTAAGACATATGTGATGTCTTTACATAACAGTTTGTGCCCTTCGCACTTCCAAACTCTTAAACATTTCCTTGAGAGGAATTCACTAACCTTTTAGTCTCGTTAACTTAACTGAGTTCCTTAGCTTCAACCATTCATGGTAATCCTTAGCTCTTGTTTGTTTTATACTGCTGACCGTAGTACGGAGTCGACTACTTCCCGTGTTTCGGACTCTACTCATACATATGTGGGGTACCATACTGATACATTACTACTTACCCAACTAACCCATAAGTAGTCTGTTAGGCCCACAAGCTCCTATCGGAGTGCGGTCGTCCCACAATTCAGTTGGTACACTCGTAGTGTCCGTCACACGCCTAAGTGAAGTATTCTGTTGTCAACTCCCTTTATTGTCTCGTGACAATATTCATTCCCTGCTTCCCGAACTTAATCGAGGGAAAGTTATCCTTGTTGTATCCTTGTCAACTGTCCTTGGTTTTACTGGTTTGGTTTAAAGAAGGTTGGAAAGAAGTGTTGGTTTGAAAGAAAATCTGGTTTGAAAAGAAAAGGGTTTGTATAAATCTGGTTTAAAGAAAAATTTTGTAACGACCCCAAAACCACCCTAGGAGTTAGGGACGTTACACGCCGCGTATCTATTACCTAAAACGCAAGGCTCTAACATACGAAACCCAAGACCAAAGCAAAGTACACTTTTATTAACTGAAAACGGTTACAAGGTCTATCTGACATTACATAACAAAGCCAAACTACATCACATAACATAATCAGATTACAAAAGGGCCTTAAGCCACAACTACAATTACAAAGTGAAAGACGAAGCAGAAAGCAGAGCGGAGTATTCAAAGGAAACTTAAAACTGCAAATCAGACGGAAATAGGGGTGAGCCAAATATAGCTCAGCAGGTGATAAACTTCATCAGCTGAGCATGCTCAAAACAAATACTGAACATAATCGTATACTAATACATAAGCTTAGCAAAACAGACTGGAGGCCGTAACAGAAATCAGATAGAGAATGAAGCTTTCTCAAATCAGAGGAGAGAAAGAAGCAGAAGAAACTGAGCAAACCGAACAGAAGTCTTAAATCAGAACAAAGCAACCACAAACTCAGAAGTTCATAACAGAAGCTCAATCAAAACCGAGGTGGGACACTAGACACCAGCTGACACATCAGAAGGACTCATATAACGTCCTATGGATCCGAAGATCCCACAACAGAAGCCGTAGAGACAGCTATGGACCCGTCGGTCACTAAACATCCAAGGGACCCTGAGAGATATAACAGAAGGGAACCCAAGGGAAAAACAGAAGGAATTCCTGCGCAGCATGCTACGGGACAGCCAGACCCGACTATCCAAGGCTCAGAAGCTAAACATCTAGGTCCCAAAACAGAAGCTTTACAAAACGAAGCAGAAGCCTTTACAGAACAGAACAGAACAGAGGGCCAAAGCACATCACACGGATCATAAACCTTTATCAAAACAAAAGTCATAAATTGACTATAAATCACAGATAGCAAACAGAAGCGTAGAAGCTCAAACACTCTTTCTGAGCAAATCAGAGTTCAAAGGCTTATCTAAAGAAATTCAAATTAAAGTGCACCTATACATGTGCCGAAACATATTAGAACAGAAGTATTCGAGAAAAGAAATCCAACGCCGCAAACGGCACTCAAAACGGAGCTAAAACGGAGAAGTTATGCTCAAAACAGTGGCATGTCCGAACTTGCGTCCGACCTTGCAAGTTCGGACAGAGGCCGAGAGTCAGAAGTCGCGGAAATCCAAATGTCCGAACTTACGTCCGAATGTCGAAGTTCGGACGTAAGCCGAGAGTTCAGAAACCAAAATCATGCTTGTGTCCGAACTTGCAAGTTCGGACACATGTCAAGCTTGTAACGAAAATCCGTCCTCGCGTTGGGTCCGAACTTACATGTTCGGACCTAAGTTCGGACACCTCAAAAACTTCAAAAACAAAACGCGCCCGAAGACCTGTCCGAACTTACAAATTCGGACAGACGTTCGGACAGTGTAAAACTGTCGATTTCCAGAGCGACCAGACGAGCAGGAATCAGCCAAAAACACCATAAACTCACACAGAACTCGCAGAATGGTAAATCAGTACCCTCGGGGGTTTAGCCACGCAATTAACAACACAAAACCGAAGCAAAAACACATAATCAAAACACAATTACAATGCATTAAAACTCACGCACAAATCCATGAACAATCCTTATAAAACCCAAATCAGCGGTACTCAGAATTCACAAAACAGAGGGAAATTTACAGATGTAAATTCACCATTGTCAAAGCAATACTTACATACCCAAAATATACGAATCAAAATACTACCCACGGGGTTTTAACACATTAAAACGCAAATCAGAAATCACCCAAATCACCACAAATCAGAGAGTCAAATAAACATATACGGAAACATTTCTCGAAACCCCCGTGGGTGAACACACACCCGAATCCATCTACCACCTACCTCACATCCGAAGCAACGCTATCTCTGCGGGCCCTAACCATCAGACTCTTCAAATCCCCACTCGAATCCACGAACCCTCGGACCGAGCAATCCCGAAATTCCAAAATAAAAGTTATTAGAGGTAGAGGGAGAACTTAACAAAGAATGGAACTGGAAATTTACAAACCAAACCTGATGGACGGCTGATAGACGAACGAGATTCCACCAGCAGATTCAATGTTCAATTATGGAAGACAATTGGAGAAGAGATGAAGATGGAAAGATTTGCAAAGGGAGAGATGACATGTAGAGCGAGAGTTGGGAGGCAGGAGGAAACCGTCGTGAATGGATGTCAGAAGTGGAAGGGGAAAAAAATATAAAAAGTGAATTACAACGAGAGAAGGGGAGAAATATTATAATGGGGTAATTAATTCCTCTTCTTCACAATGACTAAATAAATAAGGGATGACTATTCTAGCCCTCCTTCCTCAAAGCCAACTTGATAATATTAATGGAATGTTATAGCCTATTAATATAACATCAGAATCAATACAAGCTCCCTTTGCGAATCAGAAAGGAAATAATAAAAAAAAAACAAAAAAAAAATCTGGGGCATAACAACATACCCCCCTTAAAAAGAATTTCGTCCTCGAAATTCGACGAAACCCAGAATGCTAGCAGATGCACTTCAAAAGTAGGAACACTACGAATACGAACCTAGAGCTAAAGCTCAGAAACGAACTCACTACTGATTGACTGACAGAAGAACATGAAGATGATTACTAACACATAGCTCTAAGGCACCGAGAGAACACTCCCAAAGCTATCACTCAGAATACACTAACTGACTCGATGATAGAAGAAGCAAAGCAGAACATCACTGAAGGCGCAACACAAGGACACAGAAGGAACGCTGACATAGCTCAGAAGCTTTTACCACACATGAGCTGACACACCGAACACACTGCCAGAGGAACTAAGCACAAGATTACTGATGGCTGATTTGTAGGCACAGGAACAACACTTACTCATTTCAGACGCTCTATCCTCAAAGAGCTAGCACTCAGAGTTTACTGGCTGGCTCACTGACAAAAGAAGCGAAACAGATGATTACTGAAAGCTAAGCACGAAGGCTCAGGAAGCACATAAAAGATGACCACTCGTCTAAAAGTTCACCTCGCTTGAGCTAACACACAACCCTACAGGCAGATTCACTATCAGAATGAGTTAAACACAAGATCATAGGAGGCAAAGCTTAAAGGACTAGAGCAGCACTCACACTTGTTGCTGACTGACAAACTGAAGGGACAAAATAGAGGATTACTAAAGCTCAGCCTAGAGACACAGAAGGAATGCTCAACTCTCTCAGAAGACGTCCTGCTACAAAGGACCAACCAAACAATTCTTTCAAACCCATACCTCAAGCCACTCAGAACCAAAGCTCAACACACCCTCTGAAACACACACTGAAGCACCCATTTGCTCCCATCTCACAACTCAGACCTCGCAATCCAAACCCATCCTAAACACAGAGCATATAGACCAAGCGCACACCCGAACCTACATCACAACGCATCACCTTTCTCAACTCGTAGCCCATACTCATAGCACATTCAACACCGGCTAAAGCACACCGCCTAGTCAGAGCACCTAACTAAGACACCCCTGAGCCCACATCACCAGCACACAACCGAAGCCCACAACTCTAACAAACCAAAACTTGCATTCGGTCATCCTTTCCAAAGGACCCGACTCCCTCGGATTTAGACTCAAGCACAAAAAGCACACAGACAATCAGACACTACGCTTCCGCTGCGCTACTCTGTTAGTGGACAACCACAGAGCAGACGCACTCAATAGACTCCAAGAAACAAGCAAATCATATAGCAAATAACGGTCAAATCACGCAGCAGGCAGTACACAGCATATAACAGACAAGGACACGGAAGCGTAGGCATGCAGACACCCACAAAACCCAAAGAAAGCCAAACCTGGCTCTGATACCACTAAATGTAACGACCCCAAAACCACCCTAGGAGTTAGGGACGTTACACGCCGCGTATCTATTACCTAATAACGCAAGGCTCTAACATACGAAACCCAAGACCAAAGCAAAGTACACTTTTATTAACTGAAAACGGTTACAAGGTCTATCTGACATTACATACAGAAGCCAAACTACATCACATAACATAATCAGATTACAAAAGGGCCTTAAGCCACAACTACAATTACAAAGTGAAAGACGAAGCAGAAAGCAGAGCGGAGTCTTCAAAGGAAACTTAAACCTGCAAATCAGACGGAAATAGGGGTGAGCCAAACTATAGCTCAGCAGGTGATAAACTTCATCAGCTGAGCATGCTCAAAACATATACTGAACATAATCGTATACTAATACATAAGCTTAGCAAAACAGACTGGAGGCGTAACAGAAATCAGATAGAGAATGAAGCTTTCTCAAATCAGAGGAGAGAAGCAGAAACTGAGCAAACCGAACAGAAGTCTTAAATCAGAACAAAGCAACCACAAACTCAGAAGTTCATAACAGAAGCTCAATCAAAACCGAGGTGGGACACTAGACACCAGCTGACACATCAGAAGGACTCATATAACGTCCTATGGATCCGAAGATCCCACAACAGAAGCCGTAGAGACAGCTATGGACCCGTCGGTCACTAAACATCCAAGGGACCCTGAGAGATATAACAGAAGGGAACCCAAGGGAAAAACAGAAGGAATTCCTGTGCAGCATGCTACGGGACAGCCAGACCCGACTATCCAAGGCTCAGAAGCTAAACATCTAGGTCCCAAAACAGAAGCTTTACAAAACGAAGCAGAAGCCTTTACAGAACAGAACAGAACAGAGGGCCAAAGCACATCACACGGATCATAAACCTTTATCAAAACAAAAGTCATAAATTGACTATAAATCACAGATAGCAAACAGAAGCGTAGAAGCTCAAACACTCTTTCTGAGCAAATCAGAGTTCAAAGGCTTATCTAAAGAAATTCAAATTAAAGTGCACCTATACATGTGCCGAAACATATTAGAACAGAAGTATTCGAGAAAAGAAATCCAACGCCGCAAACGGCACTCAAAACGGAGCTAAAACGGAGAAGTTATGCTCAAAACAGTGGCATGTCCGAACTTGCGTCCGACCTTGCAAGTTCGGACAGAGGCCGAGAGTCAGAAGTCGCGGAAATCCAAATGTCCGAACTTACGTCCGAACGTCGAAGTTCGGACGTAAGCCGAGAGTTCAGAAACCAAAATCATGCTTGTGTCCGAACTTGCGTCCGACCTTGCAAGTTCGGACACATGTCGAAGCTTGCATCGAAAATCCGTCCTCGCGTTGGGTCCGAACTTACATGTTCGGACCTAAGTTCGGACACCTCAAAAACTTCAAAAACAAAACGCGCCCGAAGACCTGTCCGAACTTACAAATTCGGACAGACGTTCGGACAGTGTAAAACTGTCGATTTCCAGAGCGACCAGACGAGCAGGAATCAGCCAAAAACACCATAAACTCACACAGAACTCGCAGAATGGTAAATCAGTACCCTCGGGGGTTTAGCCACGCAATTAACAACACAAAACCGAAGCAAAAACACATAATCAAAACACAATTACAATGCATTAAAACTCACGCACAAATCCATGAACAATCCTTATAAAACCCAAATCAGCGGTACTCAGAATTCACAAAACAGAGGGAAATTTACAGATGTAAATTCACCATTGTCAAAGCAATACTTACATACCCAAAATATACGAATCAAAATACTACCCACGGGGTTTTAACACATTAAAACGCAAATCAGAAATCACCCAAATCACCACAAATCAGAGAGTCAAATAAACATATACGGAAACATTTCTCGAAACCCCTGGGTGAACACACACAACCGAATCCATCTACCACCTACCTCACATCCGAAGCAACGCTATCTCTGCGGGCCCTAACCATCAGACTCTTCAAATCCCCACTCGAATCCACGAACCCTCGGACCGAGCAATCCCGAAATTCCAAAATAAAAGTTATTAGAGGTAGAGGGAGAACTTAACAAAGAATGGAACTGGAAATTTACAAACCAAACCTGATGGACGGCTGATAGACGAACGAGATTCCACCAGCAGATTCAATGTTCAATTATGGAAGACAATTGGAGAAGAGATGAAGATGGAAAGATTTGCAAAGGGAGAGAGATGACATGTAGAGCGAGAGTTGGGAGGCAGGAGGAAACCGTCGTGAATGGATGTCAGAAGTGGAAGGGGAAAAAAAATAAAAAGTGAATTACAACGAGAGAAGGGGAGAAATATTATAATGGGGTAATTAATTCCTCTTCTTCACAATGACTAAATAAATAGGGGATGACTATTCTAGCCCTCCTTCCTCAAAGCCAACTTGATAATATTAATGGAATGTTATAGCCTATTAATATAACATCAGAATCAATACAAGCTCCCTTTGCGAATCAGAAAGGAAATAATAAAAAAAAAAACAAAAAAAATCTGGGGCATAACAACATACCCCCCTTAAAAAGAATTTCGTCCTCGAAATTCGACGAAACCCAGAATGCTAGCAGATGCACTTCAAAAGTAGGAACACTACGAATACGAACCTAGAGCTAAAGCTCAGAAACGAACTCACTACTGATTGACTGACAGAAGAACATGAAGATGATTACTAACACTAGCTCTAAGGCACCGAGAGAACACTCCCAAAGCTATCACTCAGAATACACTAACTGACTCGATGATAGAAGAAGCAAAGCAGAACATCACTGAAGGCGCAACACAAGGACACAGAAGGAACGCTGACATAGCTCAGAAGCTTTTACCACACATGAGCTGACACACCGAACACACTGCCAGAGGAACTAAGCACAAGATTACTGATGGCTGATTTGTAGGCACAGGAACAACACTTACTCATTTCAGACGCTCTATCCTCAAAGAGCTAGCACTCAGAGTTTACTGGCTGGCTCACTGACAAAAAAGCGAAACAGATGATTACTGAAAGCTAAGCACGAAGGCTCAGGAAGCACATAAAAGATGACCACTCGTCTAAAAGTTCACCTCGCTTGAGCTAACACACAACCCTACAGGCAGATTCACTATCAGAATGAGTTAAACACAAGATCATAGGAGGCAAAGCTTAAAGGACTAGAGCAGCACTCACACTTGTTGCTGACTGACAAACTGAAGGGACAAAATAGAGGATTACTAAAGCTCAGCCTAGAGACACAGAAGGAATGCTCAACTCTCTCAGAAGACGTCCTGCTACAAAGGACCAACCAAACAATTCTTTCAAACCCATACCTCAAGCCACTCAGAACCAAAGCTCAACACACCCTCTGAAACACACACTGAAGCACCCATTTGCTCCCATCTCACAACTCAGACCTCGCAATCCAAACCCATCCTAAACACAGAGCATATAGACCAAGCGCACACCCGAACCTACATCACAACGCATCACCTTTCTCAACTCGTAGCCCATACTCATAGCACATTCAACACCGGCTAAAGCACACCGCCTAGTCAGAGCACCTAACTAAGACACCCTGAGCCCACATCACCAGCACACAACCGAAGCCCACAACTCTAACAAACCAAAACTTGCATTCGGTCATCCTTTCCAAAGGACCCGACTCCCTCGGATTTAGACTCAAGCACAAAAAGCACACAGACAATCAGACACTACGCTTCCGCTGCGCTACTCTGTTAGTGGACAACCACAGAGCAGACGCACTCAATAGACTCCAAGAAACAAGCAAATCATATAGCAAATAACGGTCAAATCACGCAGCAGGCAGTACAGCATATAACAGACAAGGACACGGAAGCGTAGGCATGCAGACACCCACAAAACCCAAAGAAAGCCAAACCTGGCTCTGATACCACTAAATGTAACGACCCCAAAACCACCCTAGGAGTTAGGGACGTTACACGCCGCGTATCTATTACCTAATAACGCAAGGCTCTAACATACGAAACCCAAGACCAAAGCAAAGTACACTTTTATTAACTGAAAACGGTTACAAGGTCTATCTGACATTACATACAGAAGCCAAACTACATCACATAACATAATCAGATTACAAAAGGGCCTTAAGCCACACTACAATTACAAAGTGAAAGACGAAGCAGAAAGCAGAGCGGAGTCTTCAAAGGAAACTTAAACCTGCAAATCAGACGGAAATAGGGGTGAGCCAAACTATAGCTCAGCAGGTGATAAACTTCATCAGCTGAGCATGCTCAAAACATATACTGAACATAATCGTATACTAATACATAAGCTTAGCAAAACAGACTGGAGGCGTAACAGAAATCAGATAGAGAATGAAGCTTTCTCAAATCAGAGGAGAGAAGCAGAAACTGAGCAAACCGAACAGAAGTCTTAAATCAGAACAAAGCAACCACAAACTCAGAAGTTCATCAGAAGCTCAATCAAACCGAGGTGGGACACTAGACACCAGCTGACACATCAGAAGGACTCATATAACGTCCTATGGATCCGAAGATCCCACAACAGAAGCCGTAGAGACAGCTATGGACCCGTCGGTCACTAAACATCCAAGGGACCCTGAGAGATATAACAGAAGGGAACCCAAGGGAAAAACAGAAGGAATTCCTGTGCAGCATGCTACGGGACAGCCAGACCCGACTATCCAAGGCTCAGAAGCTAAACATCTAGGTCCCAAAACAGAAGCTTTACAAAACGAAGCAGAAGCCTTTACAGAACAGAACAGAACAGAGGGCCAAAGCACATCACACGGATCATAAACCTTTATCAAAACAAAAGTCATAAATTGACTATAAATCACAGATAGCAAACAGAAGCGTAGAAGCTCAAACACTCTTTCTGAGCAAATCAGAGTTCAAAGGCTTATCTAAAGAAATTCAAATTAAAGTGCACCTATACATGTGCCGAAACATATTAAACAGAAGTATTCGAGAAAAGAAATCCAACGCCGCAAACGGCACTCAAAACGCTAAAACGGAGAAGTTATGCTCAAAACAGTGGCATGTCCGAACTTGCGTCCGACCTTGCAAGTTCGGACAGAGGCCGAGAGTCAGAAGTCGCGGAAATCCAAATGTCCGAACTTACGTCCGAATGTCGAAGTTCGGACGTAAGCCGAGAGTTCAGAAACCAAAATCATGCTTGTGTCCGAACTTGCGTCCGACCTTGCAAGTTCGGACACATGTCAAAGCTTGTAACGAAAATCCGTCCTCGCGTTGGGTCCGAACTTACATGTTCGGACCTAAGTTCGGACACCTCAAAAACTTCAAAAACAAAACGCGCCCGAAGACCTGTCTGAACTTACAAATTCGGACAGACGTTCGGACAGTGTAAAACTGTCGATTTCCAGAGCGACCAGACGAGCAGGAATCAGCCAAAAACACCATAAACTCACACAGAACTCGCAGAATGGTAAATCAGTACCCTCGGGGTTTAGCCACGCAATTAACAACACAAAACCGAAGCAAAAACACATAATCAAAACACAATTACAATGCATTAAAACTCACGCACAAATCCATGAACAATCCTTATAAAACCCAAATCAGCGGTACTCAGAATTCACAAAACAGAGGGAAATTTACAGATGTAATTCACCATTGTCAAAGCAATACTTACATACCCAAAATATACGAATCAAAATACTACCCACGGGGTTTTAACACATTAAAACGCAAATCAGAAATCACCCAAATCACCACAAATCAGAGAGTCAAATAAACATATACGGAAACATTTCTCGAAACCCCCGTGGGTGAACACACACAACCGAATCCATCTACCACCTACCTCACATCCGAAGCAACGCTATCTCTGCGGGCCCTAACCATCAGACTCTTCAATCCCCACTCGAATCCACGAACCCTCGGACCGAGCAATCCCGAAATTCCAAAATAAAAGTTATTAGAGGTAGAGGAGAACTTAACAAAGATGGAACTGGAAATTTACAAACCAAACCTGATGGACGGCTGATAGACGAACGAGATTCCACCAGCAGATTCAATGTTCAATTATGGACAATTGGAGAAGAGATGAAGATGGAAAGATTTGCAAAGGGAGAGAGATGACATGTAGAGCGAGAGTTGGGAGGCAGGAGGAAACCGTCGTGAATGGATGTCAGAAGTGGAAGGGGAAAAAAATATAAAAAGTGAATTACAACGAGAGAAGGGGAGAAATATTATAATGGGGTAATTAATTCCTCTTCTTCACAATGACTAAATAAATAAGGGATGACTATTCTAGCCCTCCTTCCTCAAAGCCAACTTGATAATATTAATGGAATGTTATAGCCTATTATATAACATCAGAATCAATACAAGCTCCCTTTGCGAATCAGAAAGGAAATAATAAAAAAAACACAAAAAAAAATCTGGGGCATAACAACATACCCCCCTTAAAAGAATTTGTCCTCGAAATTCGACGAAACCCAGAATGCTAGCAGATGCACTTCAAAGTAGGAACACTACGAATACGAACCTAGAGCTAAAGCTCAGAAACGAACTCACTACTGATTGACTGACAGAAGAACATGAAGATGATTACTAACACATAGCTCTAAGGCACCGAGAGAACACTCCCAAAGCTATCACTCAGAATACACTAACTGACTCGATGATAGAAGCAAAGCAGAACATCACTGAAGGCGCACACAAGGACACAGAAGGAACGCTGACATAGCTCAGAAGCTTTTACCACACATGAGCTGACACACCGAACACACTGCCAGAGGAACTAAGCACAAGATTACTGATGGCTGATTTGTAGGCACAGGAACAACACTTACTCATTTCAGACGCTCTATCCTCAAAGAGCTAGCACTCAGAGTTTACTGGCTGGCTCACTGACAAAAGAAGCGAAACAGATGATTACTGAAAGCTAAGCACGAAGGCTCAGGAAGCACATAAAGATGACCACTCGTCTAAAAGTTCACCTCGCTTGAGCTAACACACAACCCTACAGGCAGATTCACTATCAGAATGAGTTAACACAAGATCATAGGAGGCAAAGCTTAAAGGACTAGAGCAGCACTCACACTTGTTGCTGACTGACAAACTGAAGGGACAAAATAGAGGATTACTAAAGCTCAGCCTAGAGACACAGAAGGAATGCTCAACTCTCTCAGAAGACGTCCTGCTACAAAGGACCAACCAAACAATTCTTTCAAACCCATACCTCAAGCCACTCAGAACCAAAGCTCAACACACCCTCTGAAACACACACTGAAGCACCCATTTGCTCCCATCTCACAACTCAGACCTCGCAATCCAAACCCATCCTAAACACAGAGCATATAGACCAAGCGCACACCCGAACCTACATCACAACGCATCACCTTTCTCAACTCGTAGCCCATACTCATAGCACATTCAACACCGGCTAAAGCACACCGCCTAGTCAGAGCACCTAACTAAGACACCCCTGAGCCCACATCACCAGCACACAACCGAAGCCCACAACTCTAACAAACCAAAACTTGCATTCGGTCATCCTTTCCAAAGGACCCGACTCCCTCGGATTTAGACTCAAGCACAAAAAGCACACAGACATCAGACACTACGCTTCCGCTGCGCTACTCTGTTAGTGGACAACCACAGAGCAGACGCACTCAATAGACTCCAAGAAACAAGCAAATCATATAGCAAATAACGGTCAAATCACGCAGCAGGCAGTACACAGCATATAACAGACAAGGACACGGAAGCGTAGGCATGCAGACACCACAAAACCCAAAGAAAGCCAAACCTGGCTCTGATACCACTAAATGTAACGACCCCAAAACCACCCTAGGAGTTAGGGACGTTACACGCCGCGTATCTATTACCTAATAACGCAAGGCTCTAACATACGAAACCCAAGACCAAAGCAAAGTACACTTTTATTAACTGAAACGGTTACAAGGTCTATCTGACATTACATACAGAAGCCAAACTACATCACATAACATATCAGATTACAAAAGGGCCTTAAGCCACAACTACAATTACAAAGTGAAAGACGAAGCAGAAAGCAGAGCGGAGTCTTCAAAGGAAACTTAAACCTGCAAATCAGACGGAAATAGGGGTGAGCCAAACTATAGCTCAGCAGGTGAAAACTTCATCAGCTGAGCATGCTCAAAACATATACTGAACATAATCGTATACTAATACATAAGCTTAGCAAAACAGACTGGAGGCGTAACAGAAATCAGATAGAGAATGAAGCTTTCTCAAATCAGAGGAGAAGCAGAAACTGAGCAAACCGAACAGAAGTCTTAAATCAGAACAAAGCAACCACAAACTCAGAAGTTCATAACAGAAGCTCAATCAAAACCGAGGTGGGACACTAGACACCAGCTGACACATCAGAAGGACTCATATAACGTCCTATGGATCCGAAGATCCCACAACAGAAGCCGTAGAGACAGCTATGGACCCGTCGGTCACTAAACATCCAAGGGACCCTGAGAGATATAACAGAAGGGAACCCAAGGGAAAAACAGAAGGAATTCCTGTGCAGCATGCTACGGGACAGCCAGACCCGACTATCCAAGGCTCAGAAGCTAAACATCTAGGTCCCAAAACAGAAGCTTTACAAAACGAAGCAAGCCTTTCAGAACAGAACAGAACAGAGGGCCAAAGCACACACGGATCATAAACCTTTATCAAAACAAAAGTCATAAATTGACTATAAATCACAGATAGCAACAGAAGCGTAGAAGCTCAACACTCTTTCTGAGCAAATCAGAGTTCAAAGGCTTATCTAAAGAAATTCAAATTAAAGTGCACCTATACATGTGCCGAAACATATTAGAACAGAAGTATTCGAGAAAAGAAATCCAACGCCGCAAACGGCACTCAAAACGGAGCTAAAACGGAGAAGTTATGCTCAAAACAGTGGCATGTCCGAACTTGCGTCCGACCTTGCAAGTTCGGACAGAGGCCGAGAGTCAGAAGTCGCGGAAATCCAAATGTCCGAACTTACGTCCGAACGTCGAAGTTCGGACGTAAGCCGAGAGTTCAGAAACCAAAATCATGCTTGTGTCCGAACTTGCGTCCGACCTTGCAAGTTCGGACACATGTCAAGCTTGCATCGAAAATCCGTCCTCGCGTTGGGTCCGAACTTACATGTTCGGACCTAAGTTCGGACACCTCAAAAACTTCAAAAACAAAACGCGCCCGAAGACCTGTCCGAACTTACAAATTCGGACAGACGTTCGGACAGTGTAAAACTGTCGATTTCCAGAGCGACCAGACGAGCAGAATCAGCCAAAACACCATAAACTCACACAGAACTCGCAGAATGGTAAATCAGTACCCTCGGGGTTTAGCCACGCAATTAACAACACAAACCGAAGCAAAAACACATAATCAAAACCAATTACAATGCATTAAAACTCACGCACAATCCATGAACAATCCTTATAAACCCCAAATCAGCGGTACTCAGAATTCACAAAACAGAGGGAAATTTACAGATGTAAATTCACCATTGTCAAAGCAATACTTACATACCCAAAATATACGAATCAAATACTACCCACGGGGTTTTAACACATTAAAACGCAAATCAGAAACACCCAAATCACCACAAATCAGAGTCAAATAAACATATACGGAAACATTTCTCGAAACCCCCGTGGGTGAACACACACAACCGAATCCATCTACACCTACCTCACATCCGAAGCAACGCTATCTCTGCGGGCCCTAACCATCAGACTCTTCAAATCCCCACTCGAATCCACGAACCCTCGGACCGAGCAATCCCGAAATTCCAAATAAAAGTTATTAGAGGTAGAGGGAGAACTTAACAAAATGGACTGGAAATTTACAAACCAAACCTGATGGACGGCTGATAGACGAACGAGATTCCACCACAGATTCAATGTTCAATTATGGAAGACAATTGGAGAAGAGATGAAGATGGAAAAGATTTGCAAAGGGAGAGAGATGACATGTAGAGCGAGAGTTGGGAGGCAGAGGAAACCGTCGTGAATGGATGTCAGAAGTGGAAGGGGAAAAAATATAAAAAGTGAATTACAACGAGAGAAGGGGAGAAATATTATAATGGGGTAATTAATTCCTCTTCTTCACAATGACTAAATAAATAAGGGATGACTATTCTAGCCCTCCTTCCTCAAAGCCAACTTGATAATATTAATGGAATGTTATAGCCTATTAATATAACATCAGATCAATACAAGCTCCCTTTGCGAATCAGAAAGGAAATAATAAAAAAAACAAAAAAAAAAATCTGGGGGCATAACAACATACCCCCTTAAAAAGAATTTGTCCTCGAAATTCGACGAAACCCAGAATGCTAGCAGATGCACTTCAAAAGTAGGAACACTACGAATACGAACCTAGAGCTAAAGCTCAGAACGAACTCACTACTGATTGACTGACAGAAGAACATGAAGATGATTACTAACACATAGCTCTAAGGCACCGAGAGAACACTCCCAAAGCTATCACTCAGAATACACTAACTGACTCGATGATAGAAGAAGCAAAGCAAACATCACTGAAGGCGCAACACAAGGACACAGAAGGAACGCTGACATAGCTCAGAACTTTACCACACATGAGCTGACACACCGAACACACTGCCAGAGGAACTAAGCACAAGATTACTGATGGCTGATTTGTAGGCACAGGAACACACTCTCATTTCAGACGCTCTATCCTCAAAGAGCTAGCACTCAGAGTTACTGGCTGCTCACTGACAAAAGCGAAACAGATTACTGAAGCTAAGCACGAAGGCTCAGGAAGCACATAAAGATGTCCAATCGTCTACATAAGTCACCTCGCTTGAGCTAACACAACAACCCTACAGGCAGATTCACTATCAGAATGAGTTAACACAAGATCATAGGAGGCAAGCTTAAAGGACTAGAGCAGCACTCACACTTGTTGCTGACTGACAAACTGAAGGGACAAAATAGAGGATTACTAAAGCTCAGCCTAGAACACAAAGGAATGCTCAATCTCTAGAAGACGTCCTGCTACAAAGGACCAACCAAACAATTCTTTCTTTAAACCCATACCTCAAGCCACTCAGAACCAAAGCTCAACACACCCTCTGAAACACACACTGAAGCACCCATTTGCTCCCATCTCACAACTCAGACTCGCAATCCAAACCCATCCTACCACACAGAGCATATAGACCAAGCGCACACCCGAACCTACATCACAACGCATCACTTTCTCAACTCGTAGCCCATACTCATCACATTCAACACCGGCTAAGCACACCGCCTAGTCAGAGCACCTAACTAAGACACCCCTGAGCCCACATCACCAGCACACAAACCGAAGCCCACACTCAACAAAACCAAACTCAGTAAACCTTTGGAGACAAACGGTCAAACACCTGTGATGGTCAGGTCATCCTTTCCAAAGGACCCGACTCCCTCGGATTTAGACTCAAGCACAAAAAGCACACAGACAATCAGACACTACGCTTCCGCTGCGCTACTCTGTTAGTGGACAACCACAGAGCAGACCACTCAAGACTCCAAGAAACAAGCAATCATATAGCAAATAACGGTCAAATCACGCAGCAGGCAGTACACAGCATATAACAGACAAGGACACGGAAGCGTAGGCATGCAGACACCCACAAAACCCAAAGAAAGCCAAACCTGGCTCTGATACCACTAAATGTAACGACCCCAAAACCACCCTAGGAGTTAGGGACGTTACACGCCGCGTATCTATTACCTAATAACGCAAGGCTCTAACATACGAAACCCAAGACCAAAGCAAAGTACACTTTTATTAACTGAAAACGGTTACAAGGTCTATCTGACATTACATACAGAAGCCAAACTACATCACATAACATAATCAGATTACAAAAGGGCCTTAAGCCACAACTACAATTACAAAGTGAAAGACGAAGCAGAAAGCAGAGCGGAGTCTTCAAAGGAAACTTAAACCTGCAAATCAGACAGAAATAGGGGTGAGCCAAACTATAGCTCAGCAGGTGATAAACTTCATCAGCTGAGCATGCTCAAAACAAATACTGAACATAATCGTATACTAATACATAAGCTTAGCAAAACAGACTGGAGGCGTAACAGAAATCAGATAGAGAATGAAGCTTTCTCAAATCAGAGGAGAGAAGCAGAAACTGAGCAAACCGAACAGAAGTCTTAAATCAGAACAAAGCAACCACAAACTCAGAAGTTCATAACAGAAGCTCAATCAAAACCGAGGTGGGACACTAGACACCAGCTGACACATCAGAAGGACTCATATAACGTCCTATGGATCCGAAGATCCCACAACAGAAGCCGTAGAGACAGCTATGGACCCGTCGGTCACTAAACATCCAAGGGACCCTGAGAGATATAACAGAAGGGAACCCAAGGGAAAAACAGAAGGAATTCCTGTGCAGCATGCTACGGGACAGCCAGACCCGACTATCCAAGGCTCAGAAGCTAAACATCTAGGTCCCAAAACAGAAGCTTTACAAAACGAAGCAGAAGCCTTTACAGAACAGAACAGAACAGAGGGCCAAAGCACATCACACGGATCATAAACCTTTATCAAAACAAAAGTCATAAATTGACTATAAATCACAGATAGCAAACAGAAGCGTAGAAGCTCAAACACTCTTTCTGAGCAAATCAGAGTTCAAAGGCTTATCTAAAGAAATTCAAATTAAAGTGCACCTATACATGTGCCGAAACATATTAGAACAGAAGTATTCGAGAAAAGAAATCCAACGCCGCAAACGGCACTCAAAACGGAGCTAAAACGGAGAAGTTATGCTCAAAACAGTGGCATGTCCGAACTTGCGTCCGACCTTGCAAGTTCGGACAGAGGCCGAGAGTCAGAAGTCGCGGAAATCCAAATGTCCGAACTTACGTCCGAACGTCGAAGTTCGGACGTAAGCCGAGAGTTCAGAAACCAAAATCATGCTTGTGTCCGAACTTGCGTCCGACCTTGCAAGTTCGGACACATGTCGAAGCTTGCATCGAAAATCCGTCCTCGCGTTGGGTCCGAACTTACATGTTCGGACCTAAGTTCGGACACCTCAAAAACTTCAAAAACAAAACGCGCCCGAAGACCTGTCCGAACTTACAAATTCGGACAGACGTTCGGACAGTGTAAAACTGTCGATTTCCAGAGCGACCAGACGAGCAGGAATCAGCCAAAAACACCATAAACTCACACAGAACTCGCAGAATGGTAAATCAGTACCCTCGGGGGTTTAGCCACGCAATTAACAACACAAAACCGAAGCAAAAACACATAATCAAAACACAATTACAATGCATTAAAACTCACGCACAAATCCATGAACAATCCTTATAAAACCCAAATCAGCGGTACTCAGAATTCACAAAACAGAGGGAAATTTACAGATGTAAATTCACCATTGTCAAAGCAATACTTACATACCCAAAATATACGAATCAAAATACTACCCACGGGGTTTTAACACATTAAAACGCAAATCAGAAATCACCCAAATCACCACAAATCAGAGAGTCAAATAAACATATACGGAAACATTTCTCGAAACCCCCGTGGGTGAACACACACAACCGAATCCATCTACCACCTACCTCACATCCGAAGCAACGCTATCTCTGCGGGCCCTAACCATCAGACTCTTCAAATCCCCACTCGAATCCACGAACCCTCGGACCGAGCAATCCCGAAATTCCAAAATAAAAGTTATTAGAGGTAGAGGGAGAACTTAACAAAGAATGGAACTGGAAATTTACAAACCAAACCTGATGGACGGCTGATAGACGAACGAGATTCCACCAGCAGATTCAATGTTCAATTATGGAAGACAATTGGAGAAGAGATGAAGATGGAAAGATTTGCAAAGGGAGAGAGATGACATGTAGAGCGAGAGTTGGGAGGCAGGAGGAAACCGTCGTGAATGGATGTCAGAAGTGGAAGGGGAAAAAAATATAAAAAGTGAATTACAACGAGAGAAGGGGAGAAATATTATAATGGGGTAATTAATTCCTCTTCTTCACAATGACTAAATAAATAAGGGATGACTATTCTAGCCCTCCTTCCTCAAAGCCAACTTGATAATATTAATGGAATGTTATAGCCTATTAATATAACATCAGAATCAATACAAGCTCCCTTTGCGAATCAGAAAGGAAATAATAAAAAAAAAAAAAAAAAAATCTGGGGCATAACAAATTTTTCATGGTTTCACAACATCTTCTTACCTTAACCAAGTCTAGCTTCTTGCTGACTGGTGTACTTCCAATTACAAAGGTAATGCTGTTAAGCCCTTCCATGGTTATAATGTTCACACTTAACTTCGTGGTACTTTACTAAGTACTTGTAGTGGTTATAAATTTCCCGAACAACCCTGTTATAGCAGCACTTGCTATAGCAAGTGTGCCATGTTAACTGGCTATCGGTTTAACACATACCGGTTGTGGTATTGTTTTTACCCATACTGTCATCAGTGGCCTTGTTGGCCCTCACTGATCTTACTGCCTTGATAATAACTCTTTTAGGTGACTTCTCACTGTCTTCACATGACGATCATCAACTAGGGTGTTTCCCATTCTGGGAGACCCCTTTGTCTTAGTATTGTATTCTCTTTGTAGCCCGTTCCACGTATTTGTCGCGGTTACTGAGACTTGTCTCTTGTTTGGGCACTACGTTGTAGTTCCTTTGTCGGTTGGTATACCGTTGGTGTATTGTTTATCAACTGTGGTCCCGTAGACACTTGTCTCGGTTTTATTAATCCACTTCTTGCCTGTTGCACGGTTGGTGCGTTGCAAACTGGTTATTCTCGACTGCTTAGCATGTCGACCCAGGTTGCCGGAAATTCTATTCCTCTATACACAAGATCCTTCATTCTTTGCTATGGAATGCGGTTAACATCATTCAGATGGAGACCGTCTCCGGGATTCCCAGTTTTCGGGATCTACCGTGTGACAGGTTCTCCGTACCTTTAGAGGTACTTAATAACAGCCAGATCGGGTATTCCCGAGTAAGAGAGGACTTCCATCTCTCTGGCGTTCTTTCCCAAGTTATCAAACAGGGATTGTGGAGGGTGGGATGGACATTGTAGGTTTCCAGTAGTCACTGGTAGTTCCTAACTAGCGTATCTCTCACGCTATCACTCAACCCTTAACCCAAAGTACTTAAATCCTAACTCGGTACTTCCTAGGCTCGGTAATTCAGTCATCAGAGCGATACTTCGCTCTGATACCACTTTTTTGTAACACCCCATCCAACATTAACATACTTACAATAAACTGCAGCGGAAAAACAACTTCATCACATTACTTATCTCGTTGGTGTTACACGCCGTTAGCCACCCACGTGGCTAACAAGGCTAATACACATACATTGTACCGGTCTGATGGGCTAAATTCCTGAGCGACTACACATTACTATCCCTTTCCATTAACAACAACAACAACAACGTACACCTTCCAACTATACCGAGTACTTATAACTAATGCCGATAACAATTCCGGTCTTACTACACCTACTGTATATATATACAACATAAACGATTACCCATGTACAACGACTACCCGTCCTACTCTCGAACGGCTTCCAGCACTTCGTACCTGAAATAGGAAAAGAAGAGAAAGGGTGGCCCCCAAGGGGCTCAGCACCTTTGCTGGTATGGTAATCCCGCAGCCCACATGCTACCGGGCCACGCACAACTAATTTTCGTCTTAGCATGCGGTTGATTATATTTAATTCATGCATGTAACAGTAAACACACAACACTTAACATTTCGCCTCAATGGGCTCAACAATCGGATAATACATCCTACTTAATAAGTCACTCATGGTATTCATCATCCCTAGAGTGTTCCTCCTCCAATGGAGCTACTTCCTTAATAGACGACACATACCCTTAAATCGGGTTATCCTTAAACGCCTCTTATCACAAACTGGGAATCATATCCATGATCCACACACTCCACATTATACAACCTACAACATACACTACATACAACACTTAACAACACTTTGCACGTTTCCACGTGTACAACATAATACCGCAATAGATATTGCATCACAACAAAAATACATAACATAACGGGAGTGGTTCTCTTAGGAACCGACCCAAACATTGTTTATACACTGGTGAGACTAGAGAATGTTGCCAGTCTCATGATAAACTCGTTACACAATAACAACAACACTCATTACCGTCCTAATAGTTGGACGAGTAACTAAAGTTAAGGCGGTTCGGGTTTGGAGGCCCGAACACACCACACAAACACATGTTCCCCCTAAACCGATCATAAGTCAGAATAGCTAAGCTTTGGAGTAAGCTAATGGGAGATCATAACCCGTGAGGGAAACAACCATAACAAAGAGAAGGGTAAGGCTAGGAAGGATACCCTCTCCCAAACAACGCGCGACCGGCCAAACCGGATTCCTCACTACTGTTAGTACATACTTACTTTAGATATTAGTTAGAACCCCACTATGGAGTCTATCACATCTACACATCATACAGTATTACAACTGTGTTAGACACACAAGGGATCCCTACATTCACATACACATATCACACATTTAACACACGCATAGCCGTGGTTAGTACGTCCCATGGTTCGGGTCGTTTACTCCGAATACCGAACTCTCATGTGATCCTAGACTCAGTTAACTAAGGTTAACACTGCCGAGGTTAAATGGTATCGGAGTTGAACACGCCACATATATGAATTACTGTAAACTCATTACATGTTTTATCTTACAACGTGGAAAACATACAGAAAAACACATTGGCATACAAGCCGGTGTAATCCGGTAGGACACAGGTTGCAAGAAAACCATACCTGTCACCGGAGTCCACTTTACCACGTCCACTTATGTTCCTCGAGCAATTCTCGAACAACTGTTAACATCACATGTGTTTTTATTAACATTGGGGTAACACGTTTGTTTAAAGTCTAACGCTTATAACTTTCCCCTCCCCGTAACTTGGTTAAAAACTTTACATTTTAACTTGTTTTACTTTCACATTTATTACAACTTTTCACCCACTTAATTGTCATTAAAACTCACCTAACAAGTCCTTAACAACCTCAAAACCTCATTAACCATCAATCCCCATCATTACACATCATTTCCATACCTTAAACAATGTTTTTGGTCCATACAACACCTTGTCCGAACTTGTGTCCGGACTTCCCAAGTTCGGACACAAGCCGCGACCCAATACTGAAAACCATACACACGTCCGAACTTGTGTCCGGACTTCCCAAGTTCGGACACAGTTCGAGAGTAAATCCTAGATAGAAACAGTCACGTCCGAACTTGTGTCCGGACTTCCCAAGTTCGGACACAGTTCGAGAATGAGAAAATCCTTTACCCAACAGAGCCTGTCCGAACTTCCATGTCCGGACGGAAGTTCGGACACGGCAAAAATTCAATTCCAAGTCTTTAAACACTTAACCAATTTCACCAAACTTCTCCTAAAGCTTCATAATGTTTCCTAACATCATTTGGCACATCAACACACCTTTAGCCATGTGCTAAACTCTTTAAATCACTCACCAAAACCATCTTATCATTCACAAATTTCTTACAAAATTCCTAGCACTTAGGATGTTTTCTCCTTAAGATTTCTAAGTGGTAGTTCACCGATAATGACCACTACACCAAGGTGTTTCCTCTACACCTTAACATCATCTCTCAAACTTCTTTTCTTACTCACTAAATCTCCTTTTTTTTACATCTTACTTAATCAACACTTATTCCTTGGATATCAACATTACCTAAACCTTAAACAAACTCCTCCAAGACTTAAATACATTCTCAAAACACAACTTGAATTCCTAGAACTTCCTAGATAACACCTAAATCCTTGCATCACTCTAAATCACCTTAACACATGTTTTCTTCTCAAGTAAACATTTATTCACCTTTAACACTTCCTAGATCACCAAGACCATTTAAAACACTTAGAACTTCTCACACATTTTTCCCCAATTTGGCCATAGCTTCTCTTGTATATACTCACATCCAAACACTTAGGTTTTTACCTTATTTCATTCAAAACACCTAAAATCCATCAAACACATTTTTATACACAAACTTCACACATTGAGCACTACATCACAATATAGTGCATAACTTAAATTGCTTGGCACTTAGGCCCTTAAATAACATGGCTCTTAGGCCCTTAAATTGCATAAACCTTAAACACTGTATTTCCCACATAAGTAATGCCTTTGACCTGCAAATACATACACCAATACATATGTTCTTTTACTAGTCTCCTTGAGAACATTTCACTAGGTCATTTACCATTGGCTCCTTAGGTATTTTATTAAGCAAATCAAGCTCATTTTCCTAAGGCATTTAAACTACATCGAGATAGCATAATTACCTCTTTTCCTCACAACTTCTTTCTTGTTCCCTTACAAAACCGGTAAGGCATTTGGTTCCTTGCAAACTACTAAACATTATACAAACAACATAATGAGTATTCAAGCTTTAAGCTCCATCTCATTGCAAACCCTAGGTTTACATTATTTCAAAACATTAATGTAGTTGTTTTACCTTAATCTTTGGAGGGTGTTTGAATATCTATGAAGAGAGGACTCCACCTAGTCCTTGAAGGATTCAAATGGAGCTAGAACAAAGCAACACAAAGAGCTCCATCAATGAATATTTTCGGTCACACACAAAACATGGAGGAAACTTGATTTTTCTTTGAGATTCCTTACCTAGGAGCAAAGGAGATCAATAATATGTGGAAAGACAAGCTCAAGTTCCATCAATGGAGGAACTCCATGGCACCGAAATGGTGATCTTGAAATTTTGAGAAGATAGGAATAAAGAGCTTGGTCTAACTAGAAGAAAGGTGGTCTTAAAATTAAATTTGGATCATGGAGCTAGAAGTTACAAGTGAAAGAAGATGGAGAATGGCATGGTTTGCTGTAGCAAAACCGATGGAGTTTGGGAGAAGATGAAGAAGGCTACGGTGGGTGTGAGTGGGAAAAAGAATGAAGATTGGAATTGCTTTTGAAAGATATTTACATGTTATAAAGGTAACTTCTACTTTTCACTTACTTTCCTTCTTTCTTTAATTTTTACTAGCTCATGGTGGTGAGTCACCACATGATAAACCGGCCCCCATATAATTAGAAGGGTGTTTTGGTCTTTATTTGTCAATTTAATTACTTAACACAACATATGTTACAAACTAGCTTATAAAAATCACTATTCACCTAAACAAGGCACTTAGAAGTGAAATTTTTGATTTCCCATTAATATAGCCACCCAAATGTGATACTATATAGTACACATGTTAATTAAAGAGTAATGATGGACATTTAGCCATTCAAAACTCATTTACAAGACAATTTTTCAAAAACGTGCTTTAAGGCTCCTTAAAGCACTTTTTGTGTTTTAACTTGTTTTCAAGCTTGGTTTTCTTTGGTAATTGATTTAATATGTTCATTAACATATTTACGAGGTATAGGTATGACCATTAGGTCTTATACAAATTTATCCCAAGCTTAGAGCACATTTTTGCTCATATTGACTTTAAGGTATTTTCTTGTGTTTTATTTGGTTTAACTGTCCACCAAAGTTTCCTAAGGACTTATTTAGCCCTATCAAATCATAATTAAATGTTATCAAGTCTTGGTAGGCTCTTTGGGTCCTAACCAAGTTCACTCATAGCTTAGAGCATGTTTTTGCTCAAACCGTGTCTTAATGCTTTATTGCATTTTACTATGGTTTAATTGTTTACTGGTGTTTCTAAGGCACTTTTTAGCCTTTACATACCATAGTTTGATATTTAAACCACATATCAAGGTTTGGGGTATTTCAATGTAGTGCTAAATGTGTGAAGTCTTATGTATAAAAATGTGTTTGATGGATTTTAGGTGTTCTTGAATGAAATAAGGTAAAAACCTAAGTGTTTGGATGTGAGTAAATACAAGAGAAGCTGTGGCCAAATTTGGGGAAATGTGTGAGAAGTTCTAAGTGTTTTAAGAAAGTTTTGGTGAACTAGGAAGTATTAAAGGTGAACAAATGCTTTACTAAGGAAGAAAACATGCATTAAGGTGTTCTAAGGTGCTATAAGGATTTAGGCATTTGTCTTGGAAGTTCTAGGAATTCAATATGTGTTTTGAGAATGTATTTAAGTCTTGGAGAAGTTTGTTTAAGGTTTAGGTAATGATGGTATCCAAGGAATAAATGATGTATAGATAAGGTTTTGAGTAAGGAATTTTAAGAAGTTGTGAAAAGGAGATTTAGTTAGTAAGAAAAGGAGTTGGGAGATGATGTTAAGGTGTAGAGGAAACACCTTGGTGTAGTGGTCATTATTTGTGAACTACCACTTAGAGATCATAAGGAGAAAACATCCCAAGTGCTAGGAATTTTGTAAGAAATTTGTGAATGATGAGATGGTTTTGGTGTGTGATTTAAAGAGTTTAGCACATGGCTAAAGGTGTGTTTGATGTGCCAAATGGTGTTAGGAAACATCATGAGACTTTAGGAGAAGTTTGGTGAATTTGGTTAAGTGTTTAAAGACTTGGAAATTGAATGTTTTGCCGTGTCCGAACTTCCATCCGGACATGGAAGTTCGGACAGGCTCTGTTGGGTAAAGGATTCTCCCACTCTCGAACTGTGTCCGAACTTGGGAAGTCCGGACACACGTTCGGACGTGACTGTTCCTATCAGGGGTTTACTCTCGAACTGTGTCCGAACTTTGGAAGTCCGGACACAAGTTCGGACGTGTGTATGGTTTTCAGTATTGGGTCGCGGCTTGTGTCCGAACTTGGGAAGTCCGGACACAAGTTCGGACAAGGTGTTGTATGGACCAAAAACATTGTTTAAGGTATGGAAAGGATGTGTAATGATGGGGATTGATGTTTAATGAAATACCCCGGATCTAAAAATGGCGATTAAATTACTCTAATATGATTATAAAAGGCCTAATGGTGCCTAAAGAGTATTGGTAAAAAGATAAAACCAAAAGAAGAGAAAACGCTTGAAAAGCGAAAAACGCTAAAATGCGCGTTAAATGAGTATAAGAGATATATAATCTCGTAAGGGTCCGAGATGGATTCCTAAGGCTTAGTTAGGCCTAATTAGTATACGGGAATGATTCCCGAAGAAAACGGATCCAAATAATGGATTAAAACGCTAATTAAGCATAAAAGCACGTTTTTCGAGAAAACCCGAAAACGTGACTTTAAGTGGTCAAATGGACCCGTAAAAATTATAGTTGATTAATAAATTTAAGTATTAATGGAAGCTTAATAACCATTAAAATTAATTAAACGAGAAAATTCCGGAAAACGGACCCGGTAAGTGAATAGTGACCAAACCGGGAGACGAAACGCGTTTAATTCGAAAAGACGAAAAATGACCCGGGCTATTAATTCACGTGGGCCGGTTTTAATTAATAAGTGTACACCCATTAATAGCTTGTTAGCTAATAACTAATAACAAGACAAAGAAATAAGTAAGTAAAGCAAATAGTGAATAGTAAAAGCAACTTAAATACACTCACTCACCTTCTTCTTCCTTATTCTCACGTATTGCCAAGCCCCTGTTATTATCTTCTTCCTCCTCTGTTAAAAGGCGATTCCTTACGTGAGCACACAGCCCACCTTCTTCCTCCATTAACTTCCTCGTTTCTCCACCGAATCGCACAAAAATCGTACCGCTAGATTCGTATCGGCGAGGGCTACGTTTGTACCCCTCAAATCTTGTTTCCTCCACCTTCACTTCCATGGGTGTTGGAGCTTTTGAAGCTAGAAGAGCTCATTTTGACTCTCAATCATCTCCTTAATGCTCTAAGGTAAGAATATAAGCAAAAGTTCATCATTCCTAGCTTGTCTTGCTATTTGGAAAATTTTCCCACGTTGAAAATTTTCTTCCATTTCAGTCGGTTTCTCCATGCCATTGTGGGGTGTTGGAAATTCCATTATTTGATTGCCAAGCTCTCCTTTTGGACACTCTAAGGTAATGTCAAAGTTAAGCCTTAAAAACTAGCTCTAAATACTAGTTTTAAGGAGGGTTTGAATTAATAAGTTTGATATATGTGTATGGGGATATGATTGTAGTTGGCAATCTATGCCCCTTTGTTTTGATGTGGAAACATGAAGAGAAAGAGGGAACAAGAAAGGGAAAAGAGGGAGAAAACCGAAAAGGAGCAAGGTAAAAAGCTTACCTTGAGCTAGTTTTTATGTGACTTGTGAGTTAAATGATAGGTTGAATTAAGGACCTTGAACTTGAGTAGTAATGATACTACAATATTGTTAGTTGAATGAGATTGTTTTAATGTGGTTTAAGTGTGCAAACAAACCTAGGAAACTAAGCTAGTCATATGTGAGAACCATGGAATGTATGTGTTTATTGGTGCCTAAACAAAACAGGGGTGAAGATTGTGTTGTGAGTACATTAATGTGGTGAAATGCTAGGGAAAGCAAGTAAGTTCTGTCAAAATTTACCTAGGAATGGGAAGTCTTGAGTTTTATGATGAGGAAGAGATTATGTGCTTAAGAGGTTTAAGTGAGTAGTAATGGTTTGCAAAATCAAGCTAAGGAGAAGGGTGTATTAGGAGTAAAAATAATGTCATTTGAGTGCCAAGAATTACATTGGTGAGGGAAGTTTGAATGGTATAATGATGCAACCAAAATCTGTTACAAGAAGTGAAGAAGACAAGAGAACTAGTTATGAAAGTGTAAGTGATTTTGAGTAAGAATTTGGGTAAGGGTTTCACCCATGAATTGATGAGTTTTAGAGCACGTTTTAAGGTAAGGTGATTAAACATGTAGAAATATTGTGGAAAGATTAGGGAAAGGTTGGAGGTGGATTAAGGATTGAAATGGGGTTGAAAAATGATGTATGTTGCAGGTTTTAACAGGGTCCGGGACCTAGTCCATGGACAAGGACCCGGACCACCCCCTATTTTTATGTCGAGAGTGCACATACATGTTGGTCCGGGACTTGGGATAGGGACAAGGTCCCGGACCATAGCAAAAATTGAGCCGAGAGTTGTATCTTCAGTTGGTCCGGGACTTAGGGTAAGGAACAAGTCCCGGACCACCCCAGAATTGCCCCGTGAGTGTTTTAAAGGTTGCTAATGATGGGGGTTTGAATGTTAATGATGTTATAAGATGTTAAGGCCTTGTTTGGCGAGATGTAAAGGCCCTAAGAAGTGTTAGAAAGTGTTAGAAGTGCTTGAGAAGTGAGAGCTTAAAGTAACAAAAGTGAAACCGAGATAACGGGATAACGGGTAAGGGTAACTACGGGAGTAACATTTAATTATGTTCCGTATAAGCTTAGTATTAATAATAATGTTTGAAAACATTATCAGAGAGTCGTGCGTGACCCGAGGACGGTGAGATGACACGGTAAAAGTGAAAACCCCCGGTGAAAGGTATGATTTTCTCATGCCCCGTATGCTAACCGAGTTACTCTGATTTGTGTGTTTGTGTGCCGGCTTAATCAAGATTAAAGTATGAAAATAATCCCTTGTTTGATTATGCATGCATTGTTGTATGTTGAATGAGCTAACATACTTGTATGCCGGTGTGGTCTAACTTAGTGCATAGACCGACTCTTAGTGAGTATTGATTGACTAGAAACCCGTTGAACGGGTAGTCACATAACCGATGGTATTATGCAAACACACACAAGCTATCGATTAAAGTATAACGATAACACAAACATATGAACTCCCTAAAATGCGAGGAGATGTACGGGTTGAGTATATACCCGATGACGGTTAGAGAACCTTATTGAAACAATCCACGAAATAAATATGAGTGGAGAGATAAATGACCTCCATCGAGAGGATTGAAGTTAGTCCAATAATGTAAACATATAAGAAAGGTAAAAGAGACCTAAGGGACTATGTGACTCCCTTGAGATACGGTCGACCTCTTATATGAGGATTTTACCCGGTATAAGAAAATATCCGAATGTACAAGCATATGATTGTGAGGGTAACACTTAAACCTAAGATTACCCGAATTTAAGTAAAGTTCCCAAAGTCATTAGAAACAGCGAGAATGATGCTTCTAGACTAATATACATGATATTACTATAACTCCGAGAGAGGAGTGTACGGGAACGAGAGTAGTCCGAGAGTAGTCGGACCTAAGTAAAAGTGATAGGAACTAAGAGAGAGTTCCGTGAGCTAGTTGAACCTTCCCACCATGCTAGACCCAGAGTAGGGTCGAAACCGGGGAAGTAAGACTATGCTAGAGAGCCATGAGTTTTGGCTTAAGTATGTATAAGAGTAACAAGCGTGACGTAGGAGACCTGTAGTGTCTCGAGAATCTACAAGAGCTTGAGTATGAATAACCCAAGAGTGTGGGTGAGATAACGAGTATAAATAACCCGAGAGAAAGGGGTGAGTATATGTATGAGTAACCCGAGAGAATGGGTAAGTATAAGAACGAGTAGCCCAAGAGAATGGGTGTGTACGTGAATAAGTAACCCGAGAGAGAGGGTGAGGTATTGAATAAGTAAACAAGGCATAGTGAGGAATAACCCTCAATGCCTAAGAGTAACCAGTTATCACTAACAACATTGTTATGTTAGTTAGGAATCGTGTTCCGTGATTGGATGTAGATTCCTTGTGTGATATACATATATATTGTATTGCCATGATGCATGTTGTTTGATTAAAATGAACTCCATGTACATCCGACCCAAAGTAGTCGGCGTACCGCGGTTAGCACGCGGTATATGCGAATTTCATGCGCAGCGTAAGCTGACCCCTAGGGGGAACGTTTTTAGTGTGCAGGTACTTGAAGCTGACCACCGTTCGAGAGAGTAGGACGGGGACTGCTGTGAGCATGGGTAGTTAGATTGTATTACTTATGCGTTTGAATGAGGTGTAAGTCCGAGTATGTTATCGGCATCCGTATATTGTAGACTCGGTATAGTAGAGATATGAATTGAGTATTGTATTTGTATGAAGTACTCGGTTGTTCCAGTTCATCAGACCGTTACGGTATGTAGAAAGGCCTGGTTAGCCACATGGGTGGCTAACGGCGTTGTTTCACCCCTCGTTGTAATTAGAGTTCCGCTGCGTGAGTAGGAGTAATTAGTAACAGTTTAAGAGGTAATGACGAGATTAACGGTTGGGGTGTTACATTTAATGATGTTATGAGGTTGTTAAGGACATGTTAGGTGAGTTTTAATGGCAATTAAGTGGGTGAAAAGTTGTATTAAAATGTGAGAGTAAAACAAGTTAAAAATGTTAAGTTATGTAACTAAGTTAACGGGGAGAAGTATAAGCATTAGACATTAAATAATCATGCTACCCCGATGATGTTAATAAAAATACATGTAATGTTATCAGTTGTTCGAGAATTGCTCGAGGAACATAAGTGGACGTGGTAAAGTGGACTCCGGTGACAGGTATGGTTTTCTTGCAACCTGTGTCCTACCGGATTACACCGGCTTGTATGCCAATGTGTTTTTATGAGTTTGCCACCTTGTAAGAAAAACATGTAATGAGTTTATAGTAATTCATTTATGTGGCGCATCTGGTCTCCGATACCGTTTAGCCTCAAATATGTGTTAAACCTTAGCTAACCAAAACTAGGAACACATGAGTGATCGGTATACGGAGTTGACGGCCCAAACCTTGGGAACGTGCTAACCACGGCTATGTGTGAGTTAGTTGGACATTGTTGTTGTATGCAAGTGTGTGAACCTCCCTTGTGTGCTTAACTCGGTTATGATACCGTATGGTGTGTGGATGTGGTAGGCTCCATAATGGATCTCTAACTACTTATTTATAAGTGTATATGTACTAATGGGGGGTGAGGAGTCCGGTTGTTCCGGCCACGCGTGTGATGGACGGGAGTCGATATCATATCCGGTTCGGCTCTCTTGGTGTATGTATAGGTGGTATTCCAATTTGGTTTCTACCTTCCCTTAGCTTATCCAAAGCTAGTTACTGACTCACGTCGGGCCACAGGGGCATACGTATGTTATTCGGTGTGCTTGGGATTACTATATCCGACACACCTTGGGTTTAAGTTAACCGTTCTATATAACTGGACGGTAACGAGGTTGGTAACGAGCTTAACATGGGATTGGCAAAAATCCCTAGGCTCACATGGTATACTAACTATGGTGGAAGGTTCCTTGTGAGAACCGATTTTATGGTGTTATGTAATGTTATGGTGCTATGCAAATTCCCTTGCTGTGCTATGGTATATATGTATATATTGGATGTTTAAAATGAATGCGATGTCATCATGTGTGCGTCGAAACAAGAAAGGTGTTGTTATGTTTGTTATGTGAGGAATGAGATGTGTTGTAGGATATGGAGTATGTGGATCATGGAAATGAATCCCAGTGTGTGACAAGAGGCGTTTAGGGATAACCCGATTAATGGGTACGTGTCGTTCATTAAGGAAGTAGCTCCGTTTTAGAGGAGAGCCACTTTAAGGTTAAAGGAATCATTGGATGGTTTGTTAAGTGTGGATGTGTTGGATATATGTTGAGCCCTATCGTTGGGTGTATGCAAAGTGTTGTGTGTTTATGGTTTGTATGCATGATTTAAATATAATCAACTGCATGCTAAGACGACAATTAGTTGTGCGTGGCCCGGTAGCATGTGGGCTGCGGGATTACCATACCAGCAAAGGTGCTGAGCCCCTTGGGGGCCACCCTTTCTCTCCTTTTCTACTTCAGGCACAAGGAGCTGGAAGCCGTTCGAGAGTAGGACGGGGTTGGTGTTTGTACATGGGAAGCCATTTAATGGCGTAAGCATTGTAGGCGTAGTAAGACCGAAATTGTTATCGGCATTAGTTTGTAAATACTCGGTACAGTGGGAATGTATGTAATAATAAATGTTGGAGACGGAATAAGGATTGTATTGTGTAGTTGCTCGGGAATCTAGTCCATCAGACCGATACAATGTACATGTATTAGCCTTGTTAGCCACGTGGGTGGTTAACGGCGTGTAACACCATTGAATTAGGTAATGTGATGAGTTGAAATTTCCGCTGCAATTTGATGTTATGTGTACGGTGGTAGGTGGGGTGTTACAATGTTATAAGTGTATCAATGTAATAATATTTGGGGTTACTTTGTAATTTCTGAAAGTATTGGTGAACATAAATAAAAACCGACAGCATAGGTTCTGTTTGGTAATTTATAACTTATTATAACTATAGGTCATAAATGGGGAAATGATATAAATATCATAATATATGTTATATTACTATAATGTAACATTATATAATAATGTGGTGGTTTTGGTAAATAAAAGAAAATATAAGGGGCTGTTCGGAATTGATGGGTATTTAGAATTAAATTTTATAATATGGTTTATAATGGTATAAGGGTTGTAACATTTATAATATAAGAAATATTCATTAAGGAAAAATGAATATATTATAAAGACTTACCACATATTAAATGGTCCCAATACATATATATAAATAAATATATGTTATGGAGTGAGAAATATGATATGGTTCAATAACCATATAATATCATAAGTGAGATGATATAAGTTGAGGAGAATAGAATTATAACATTAGTTAAGGAAATTCTAATGTTAAATGTGTACATGAAATAATAAGGATTTATATATTTCAAAGTATTTTAAATGTGAAATATACCCATTTTTACACTTGGATAAACTAACCTTAGAGAAATAAATACTAAGGTAGGATGTATAATATATGATAAGATTATACATGTAATATAGTTTCAAACATATAATATACAAGTGTATTACAATATACATGTGATAATGAACGTATAAGTTTAAGTATGTTAATATTACGACGTAACCATGCATGTACTATAACGTTTACGTAAAACTAATCCCGAATTAAACCGAAAACCCAAGAGACATTATTAGTGAATAACGGGGAATGAACGGAAGGGGTTAACGATGGTACGGGGTACCGTAGATTAATGTTGTTGTACGAGAAGCTAATACGTAGTGTGATACGTATTATTAGATTATTAGAGGCGTCTCGAGAAGCATCGGATTTAGCTCGATTCATACTCCACCGTCCTATAATCTCGATGCACGGTATGTTATTATGTGGCTTGATTGTCTCTGAGGATTTCCTCAGTTTAGACATTGTGTGAAAATCTATGTTAAGATTGAATGTTGCTTGTGTGAATTAATATGCATGAGTTGTGTGTTAATGCTGCTTTATTATATTACTATTGTGTGATAACAGTACCGTTCATATATATATGAACATATTATAAAACGAACTAGCGGCAATGATGCTATCTTATACGTGTAATATAAGGAACGTAAGAAAAACGTTGTAGCAATGGGATAATAAGATATATTATCCGAGACTTATATCCAGAGCATTGACCTTCTTAACGCCGTTCTTGTATCTAACACTGGATCCCGAGTCGATGTACTTAGGATTGGACTAACGACCTTAGTCTGCTGGTTAGGAAAATGGTAATGCGATGCGATGGTATAGAAGAACAAACCAAGTGGATGTGGCTCTTGGTGTGAGTTGTGATCAACTAACGATACTAGGATGTCGTGCGAGTATCCACAAGTGTCAAGGAAATTGCAACGGACTACAGATGGTTCGTTGGTCGGAGACTCTACTGCTGGAGTGGCTACTGCCATGGGTGACCCGCCATGAGATATGGGTTACTTAGAGACACGTCATTTTAATGAGACGTTGTCATTAGATATGACTGAGCAATTACGAACATATTTAGCCCGTACATTAGGCGAACATTATTGGGCTTGTATGCCAAAGACGGGAACCTATACTTGTTCATAATCATCATTGCTTCGCCTTGTTGTTCATTGGTTATGCTATATGGTTATGTGTGGTATGTGAATTATTGTGGTTTGGTTGAATTGAGTCGCTGTACTCGCTTATGGATTATTGTGCATTTGGTTGTGTTGAGTTGCTGTACTCGTGTGTGAATTATTGTGTGTTTGGTTGAGTTTAGTCGCTGTACTCGGATGTGAAATACCCCAAACCTTGATATGTGGTTTAAATATCAAATTATGGTATGTAAAGGCTAAAGAGTGCCTTAGTAACATCAGTGAACAATTTAAACCATAATAAATGCAATAAAGCATTAAGACACAGTTGGGCAAAAAACACATGCTCTAAGCTATGAGTGAACTTGGTTAGGACCCAAAGAGCCTACCAAGACTTGATAACATTTAATTATGATTTAATAAGGCTAAATAAGTCCTTAGGGAATTTTGGTGGACAGTTAAACCAAATAAAACATAAGAAAATACCTTAAGGTCAATATGGGCCAAAATGTGCTCTAAGCTTGGGATAAATGTGTATAAGACCTAATGGTCATACTTATACCTTATAAATATGTTAATGAAACATATTAAATCAATTACCAAAGAAACAGCTTGAAAACAAGTTAAAAGCAAAATGTGCTTTAAGAAGTCTTAAAGCACGTTTTTGAAAAATTGTCTTGTAAATGAGTTTTGAATGGCTAAATGTCCATCATTACTCTTTAATTAACATGTGTACTATATAGTATCACATTTGGGTGGCCATTAGTGGGAAATCAAAAATTCACTTCTATAGTGCCTTAGTTGTGAATAGTAATTTTACAAGCTAGGTTTGTAACATATGTATAAGTAATTAAATTGGTCAACAAAGACCATTATACCCTCCTAGGCATATGGGGGCCGGTTTTCATGGTGTGAGTCACCAACATGTAAAAGAAATCAATAAGTAAACTTAAGCTTAAGTAAAGTATTTGCTTTAACTTACAAATATCTTCAAAAGTAAGTTCATCTTCATTCTCCTTCCTTTCTATTTCCACGGTTCCACACTCTCTTCTTCCTATCTTCTTCTTGTTCTCTCTCGGTGATACATAATACACCATGGAAGTCCATCTTTGACCACATGTAAAACCTAGCTCACTAACCAAATCAAAAACAAACACCACCATTCTCTTAGTTAAGTCAAGCTCTACAATCTTGCTTTTTCAAATCTTCAAGAACTCCATTTTGGTGCCATGAAGATTCACCATTGAAGGAGCTTGAGCTCACCTTTTACATATTCATGCTCTCCTTTCTTTCAAGGTAAGGAAACTCAAAGAAAATCCATGTTTCCTCCATGTTTTCATGTTGTCCGAAAATTCACCTCACAATGGTGTATTTATCTTGCTTGTTTTAGTCATTTGAATCTTCCAAGGGCTAGGAGGAGTCCTCTCTTGATACTTATTCAAGTTCTCTTCCAATTCCAAAGGTAAAACACTACCTTAATGTGTTAAAACAATATATGTAACTAGGGTTTACAATGAGATGAGCTTAAAGCTTGAATACTCATTATGTTGTTTGTACAATGTATAACTTGACAAGAATCAAGTACCCCACCGGTTTGTAAGGAAACAAGAAAGAAATTTGTGAGAAAAGAGGTAAACAAGCTATCTCAATGTGGTTTAATGCCTTAGGAGAAATAAGTATGATGCTTGTTAAACTACCTAAAGAGCAAAATGGTGAATGACCTAGTAAAATGTTCTCAAGGAGACTAGTAAAAGAACATTATGTTTGGTGTATGATTTGCAGGTCAAAGGCATTATTATGTGGAAATTCAGTGTTTAAGGTTATGCAATTTAAGGGCCTAGAGCCATGTTATTTAAGGGCCTAAGTGCCAAGCAATTTAAGTTATGCACTATATTGTGGTAGTGCTTAATGTGTGAAGTTTGTGTATAAAAAGGTGTTTGATGGGTTTAGGTGTTTTGGATGGAATAAATAAAAACCTAAGGGTTGGATGGGGGTATATACTAGAGAAGTTATGGCCAAATTTGGGAAATGTGTAAGAAGTTCTAAGTGTGGTAAGTGAGTTTTGGTGAACTAGGAAGTGTTAAAGGTGAATGAATGTTTACTTGAGAAGAAAACATGTATTAAGGTGATTTAGATTGGTGCAAGGATTTAGGTGTTATCTTGGAAGTTCTAGGAATTCAATGGGTGTTTTGTGAATGTATTAAAGTCTTGGAGTAGTTGTTTAAGGTTTAGGTAAGGTTGGTGTTCAAGGAACAAGTGATGTTTAGGTATGATGTGAAAAAGGAGATTTAGTTAGTAAGAAAAGAAGAGTTGAGAGGTGATGACAAGGTGTAGAGGAAACACCTTGGTATTGTGGTCATTATAGGTGAAATGCCACCTAGAAATCATAAGGAGAAAACATTGTAAGTGTTAGGAATTTTGTGGAGATATAAGTAAAGGTTTAAGGAATTAGGAAAATAGTTTTGTGAGTGTTTAAAGAATATCTTAAGGGTGTGTTTGAAGTGCCAAATGATGTTTAGAACACATTAAGAGGCCTTAGGAGAAGTTTGGTGAAGATTTGACAAAGTTTTGGTAAGTTTAGGAGGCGACCGACCCAGGGGCCGACCCAGTTTGTGGGTCGGTCGAGCCTCTGTTTAATGTTAGGAAAGTGTTCGGTAATGGTCCGACCCAAAAGGGTGGGTCGGACATGGGTCGGTCGGTCAAGTTTCAAAGGTGGGAAAATGTTCGCACATGGACCGACCCAAAATGGTGGGTCGGACGTGGGTCGGACGGTCATGTTTGTAAGGAAGTAAAAGGGTTCTGTAATGGACCGACCCAGTTGTGGGTCGGTCGGTGGGTCGGTCGGACCAAAAACATGGTTTGAGGTTATGAAATGATATGTGATGATGGGGATTGGTAGGTAATGATGTTATAAGGATGTTAAGGACATGTTAGGGGGAGTTTTAATGACACCTAAGTGGGGTTAAAATGTGAGAGTAAAACAAGTTAAAAATGTTAAGTTATGTAACTATGTTAAGGGGAAAAAATTAAGCATTGACATTAAATGATCAAGCAAACCCCGATATTAATGAAAAACACGTGTGTGTAACAGTTGTTCGAGAAATGCTCGAGGAACATAATGGACAGGATAAGGGACTCGGTGACAGGTATGGTTTTCTTGCAACCTGCGTCCTACCGGATTACACGGCTTGTATGCCAATGTGTTTTTCTGTATGTTTGCCACGTTGTAAGATAAACATGTAATGAGTTTACAGTAATTCATATATGTGGCGTGTTCAACTCCGATACCATTTAACCTCGGCAGTGTTAACCTTAGTTAACTGAGTCTAGGATCACTTGAGAGTTCGGTATTCGGGAGTAAACGACCCGTACCATGGGACGTACTAACCACGGCTATGCGTGTGTTAATTGTGTGTATGTGTATGTGAATGTAGGGATCTCCCTTGTATGTTTAACCCAGTTGTAATACTGTATGAGTTGTTATGTGACAGGCTCCATAGTGGGGTTCTAAGTATTGTCTAAAGTAAGTATGTACTACAGTAGTGAGGAATCCGGTTTGGCCGGTCGCGCGTTGTTGGGAGAGGGTATCCTTCCTAGCCTTACCCTTCTCTTTGTAATGGTTGTTTCCCTCACGGGTTATGATCTCCCATTAGCTTACTCCAAAGCTTGGCTATTCTGACTTATGATCGGTTTAGGGGGAACATGTGTTTGTGTGGTGTGTTCGGCCTCCAAACCCGAACCGCCTTAACTTAAGTTACTCGTCCAACTATTAGGACGGTAATGAGTGTTGTTGTTGTATAACGAGCTTATCATGAGACTGATATTGTTCTCTAGGCTCACCAGTGTTAAACGATGTTTGGGTTGGTTCCTAAGAGAACCGCACCCGTTATGTTATGTATGTTTGGTGTGATGCAATATCTATTGCGGTGTTATGTTGTGTACGTAGAAACGTGCAAAAGTGTTGCTAAGTGTTGTATGTAGTGAATATTGTAGGTTGTATAATGTGGAGTGTGTTGTATAATGTGTAGTGTGGATCATGGATATGATTCCCAGTTTGTGATAAGAGACGTTTAAGGATAACCCGATTTAAGGGTATGGTCGTCTATTAAGGAAGTAGCTCCGTTGGAGGAGAAACACTCTAGGGATGATGAATACCATGGGTGACTTGTTAAGTAGGATGTATTATCCGATTTGTTGAGCCATTGAGGCGAAATGTTAAGTGTTGTGTGTTTATTGTCACATGCATGATATAAATATAATCAACTGCATGCTAAGACGACAATTAGTGTGCGTGGCCCGGTAGCATGGGGATGCGGGATTACCATACCAGCAAAGGTGCTGAGCCCCTTGGGCCACCCCTTTCTCTCTTTTCCTATTTCAGGTACGAAGTGTGGAAGCCGTCGAGAGTAGGACGGGTATCATTGTACATGGGTAAACTTTTAAGTGTATGTATACAGTAGTGTAGTAGTAAGACCGATGTTGTTGTCGGCCAGTTTATAATACTCGGTATAGTTAAAGGTGTAGTTGTTGTTGTGGTTGTTAATGGAAAGGGTTACCAATGTATAGTCGCTCGGGAATTTAGCCCATCAGACCGGTACAATGTGTATGTATTAGCCTTGTTAGCCACGTGGGTGGCTAACGGCGTGTAACACCAACGAGTTGAGTAATGTGACGAGGTTGTTATTCCGCTGCAGTTTGTTGTAAGTATGTTAATGTTGGATGGGGTGTTACAAAAAGTGGTATCAGAGTGAAGTATCGCTGATGATGACTGAATTACCGAGCTTAGGAAGACCGAGTTAGGATTTTAGTACTTTGGGTTAAGGGTTGAGTGATAGCGTGAGAGATACGCTAGTTAGGAACTACCAGTGACTACTGGAAACCTATAATATCCATCCCACCCTCCACAATCCCTGTTATATAACTTGGGAAACAACGCCAGAGAGATGAAAGTCCTCTCTTACTCGGGAATCCCGATCTGGGCTGTTAGTAAGTACCTTTAAGGGTACGGAGAACCTGTCATACGGTAGATCCCGAAAACTGGGAATCCCGGGAGACAGTCTCCATCTGAATAATGTTAACCGCATTTCATAGCAATGAATGAAGGATCTTGTGTATTGGAGAATAGAATTTCGGCAACCTGGGTCGACATGCAGAGCAGTCGAGAATAACCAGCTTGCAACGCACCTACCGTGCAACAGGCAAGAAATGGATTAATAACACCCGAGACAAGTGTCTACGGAACCACAGTTGATGAATAATACACCAACGGTATACCAACCGACAAAGGAACTACAACGTAGTGCCCAAATACGTGGAACGGGCTATAAAGAGAATACGACACAAAAAAAGGGGGTCCCCAGAATGGGAAATACCCTAGTTAATGATTATTATGTGAATACAGTGAGAAGTCACCTAGACAAGTTATTATTATCAAGACAGTAAGATCAGTGAGGGCCAACAAGGCCACTGATGACAGTGCGGGTAGGGTAAAAACAATACCAAACCGGTATGTGTTAAACTGATAGCCAGTTAGCATGGCGCACTTGCCATAGCAAGTGCTGCTAAATAGGACTGTTCGGGAAATTTATAACACTATAAAGTACTTAGTAAAGTACCATGAAGTTAAAAAGGATCATTTATGACCATGGAAGGGCTTGGTAGCCTAACCTCTGTAATTGTAAGTAACCAGTCAGCAAGAAGCTAGACTTGGTTAAGGTAAGAAGATGTTGTGAAACCATGAAAAATTTTCTTTCAACCCAGATTATTCAAAACCTTTTCTTTCAAAAAACAGATTTTCTTTCAAACCAACACTTCTTTCCAACCTTCTTATAAACCAAACCAGTAAAACCAAGGACAGTTGACAAGGATACAACAATGGATAAACCTTCCCTCGATTAAGTTCGGGAAGCAGGGAATGAATATTGTCACGGGACAATATAAGGGAGTTGACAACAGAATACTTCACCTAGGCGTGTGACGGACACTACAAGTGTACCAACTGTGTTGGGGACGACCGCACTCCGATAGGAGCATGTGGGCCTGACAGACCTACTTATGGGTTAGTTGGGTAAGTAGTAATGTATCAGTATGATACCCCATATATGTATACCAGTAGAGTCCGAAACACGGGAAGTAGTCGACTCCGTCTACGGTCAGCAGTATAAATCAACAGGAGCTAGAAAATATAAGGAATGCTTGAAGTCAAGGAACTCAGTTAAGTTAACGAAACTAAAGAAATTAGTGAATTCCTTTCAAGGAAATGTTTAAGAGTCAGGAGGTGCAGAGTGCACTAACTGAATGTAAAGACAGCTTATATGACTTAAGGATCCCCAGGGATAAACATGATAGCTGGAAAGCAGGGCAAGGCAGATGCCTAATGTGGACACATTAATGTGCAATGAATGGGATGAAACTCCCAGAATGAGTACTTACACTACTAGGAAATGTAATCTTCACAGAAGAAGATAATAACCAGTAAAGCACGCGAAAGGCGTAGCTAACGGAATGTACCAATAAGTGTGAAACGAATGTAAAGGCATAACTTAACAACACCCAGGAGCAATCCTTGAAGGGGGTGTTCGCATCAACAATGTTGCACGAAATGACGTGGCAGAAACACAAGGGTTGGAACTAACACCCAGTTTAGACATAATTGTCAGGAGACGGACTGACAATCTTAAGGGGCATCCCATGAAAGGAAACGGAATGCAACGACCTTGTCATGGAGCCCAATATAATATTCAAACCATGTAATATGTACAGAGAAGTACATGTGCGTGAAACAGCCTATAATGAGCCCAGCTCAAGGCAAATAAGGCTTATAATCCAAAAGCAGGATATATCATATAAATTCGATTGATGGTAGAAGTTTAGGTTGTATAAGCGAATAGAGTGGTAAACGAACCACTGCATTAAGAGTGGGGATACCTCTCGTATTGTGTGACACCGCAGGAGCGGTATTAGTTATGTGAATCAAGTTCAAGAAATATGTTAAGGATTGACCATGTTGTTATTGAGAGAGAAATTAGCTTAGTAGTATGTGTATAAGGTGAAAACACCGAGCATGCCGGCTTGTGACTCGAATGATCGATGCTCAAGGAGCATTCAGTGGTCATCCAAATGAGGGAATGAACCATAATGTGAATAGTGTAAATTTATGTGTGGAAGCTAATGTGACAGTAAATACTATGTGAGTTAGTGTTATACAATAAGTGAGAGCACGGTGCGCAACAAGCGACCGTTGTATAAATGTTGTTGAACGATAATGTAACAGATAAGACCAGTTATGAGTTAAACTCAGTGGAGATGCAAGATAAGTGATGTTAAACAAACTGAGCAATAAGCCAGTGGTAGGTACTGTGTGATGAGGAAACACAGTGTGAATTCCATGGCGAATCGCATAAGGGATTTACTGTCAAGAGTTTACGCCTCTGCACTCTGTATGACTGAGTGTTTTGGTATTGCACTTGCGCAGTAATGATCGAGTGGGATAGCTAGGAATTGGAAACATGTTAATGGTGGAGGAATAATGTTGTAAAGGCCGATGCATAGGAAATGCAAGGCCGCATAAAAAGAATACATGTATAAAAAACCAATGTGGAGGCATGATGATTAACAGTAAGTGACTACAGTAGCACTAACTGTCAATATCGGTATGAATATACCCCAAATATTGGAAATAGCTGAGAGAGCACTACACACTAGGTAGTAGCTCAATCTCAACCGACAGTAAGTCGGAAGGCAACAAGTCAATCATTGTGAAATACATAGCTGTATACACAGTAAATGGTTATGGAAGTGGATGGAAAGTTATAATCACCGAATTCGCTAACGGTAAAGATACCACGCGTCGGTGAGAAACCCATTGTCACCAAGATAAAGGTGATGATTGGGGATGTGCAATACAGTAAGAATAACAAAAGGGAGCAATTAAGCTCTACAGTTATTAGAGTTTCGCAGCAGAAACTAGTGAAACTAGTGATTCAAATGTACAAGTGAATAACGAATATGAGTGGATGGCTAATTGTTAATGCCTAAAAGCCTCACAGGCCAGGACCGAAACCGGTTATGAGTTACAACTCCAATGCGAATTCTTGGTTTAGGGACTAAACCGCCAATATGGTTAAGATCCTCTAATCAGAATCCATTGTGTAATAGACCGCGTGGAAGTTAAAACACTTCACGACGGCAGAACATTTAAGCCAATGTTTAGTGTGATTACGGGGCCGTAATCCCTTTTAATGGGGTGGGGTAGAGCGCAAAACCACTTGGTGTATATTACCGTACAAGTGTACGTAGTGTATGTGACAATTGCGCATAGCACAAAATTATTGTTTGTTTAGATGATTGGTGTGTGTGTTACGTAAACATAACATTCATTCATGGTTAATTGGGTAATTGCGCAAGAAGATGCGAAATACCATTGTGATAAGTGTGGTTTGTTAACAGTTATGTGTGATTGTACAAGTATGGGGAGTAGATAAATCCCGGGGGACAAAAGCCCCGACAGTGTATAAATGTAAAACCAGGTGTTGTATTTTGATAAAATATATGTAATATATGTATATGTATTGCATGAAAAAGGGCATGATACCGACATAGAAACCTAGTGAGAATAAGATTCCCTAGGCAACAGGATTAAAAGTGAATGGAGGTAACTGATAGACGGAGTTCTATCCTTTGGAGATGTTGTGATCATGACTAGAATGATTCAAAAGATAGAAAATTGGAAATGAGTGATTTAATTGATGCTTGAAAATGAAGTGGGAGGTGGAACTTGATTTGCATGTGATCAAGGGAAGCCGAACACAAATTGGAGTGGAAGGATAGTTCAACACTGATGCTGATCACATCAGGGTTGGATGATTCCTGAAACTCCCTATAAGTGGTCACGAATAACCACGCTAGTAAAAGAAGCAAAGAGCTTAAGTTGGACTCGGAGTTGTATGGTGTTTTCAAAAGAATTTTCAATAGGTATTTTCAAACAATCGATTAATATTTTGAATAAAAGATCTTCCTATACTTAACCTAGTAAAGAATATTTTTGTAGTACTTGCTCACGAGCTGAGGACGTATGAGCCTTTGTCTTCGGACCGGTGACATGAGAAGTACATATGTTGAAAGTTGAGTGAATGTTTTGACCTCCCAAAGGAACGGGGACCAGAAGGTGTCCATCGCGACCGGGTTCTGCGGGATCACAGTGTATATCAAGGATACTTTTGATTGCTATACATGCTCTGACATGTTGTGTGGTATGTGTAATGAATGTTGTTTTGACTTGGATTTCCTAAAGTGTATACTATCAAGGCCTATGAGTCTAAATGTGTGGCGTTACATAGACCTATGTGTCTAAAGACTGTTATGTTACCAGGACCTATGTGTCCAAATGTTGTTATGTTACCCAAGACCAGTGAGTCAAAGGGTTGTTATGTATGTGTAAGTGTTTTAAGATACCCGGACCATAGAGTCCGAGGTTATCATGTGGATATGTTATGATTATGTGTGGATGTGAATGTGTTGCCCGGACCATTAAGTCCGAGGTTGTTATGTAAAGTGTTTGGTTATGGAAGTTTGTTTCCAAGTGATTCCTGTGTTCTAATCTAATGATGTGTGAAAAATGTGAACTTCGAGGACGAAGTTCTTTTAAGGGGGTAGATTGAAATACCCCAAACCTTGATATGTGGTTTAAATATCAAATTATGGTATGTAAAGGCTAAAGAGTGCCTTAGTAACATCAGTGAACAATTTAAACCATAATAAATGCAATAAAGCATTAAGACACAGTTTGGGCAAAAACATGCTCTAAGCTATGAGTGAACTTGGTTAGGACCCAAAGAGCCTACCAAGACTTGATAACATTTAATTATGATTTAATAAGGCTAAATAAGTCCTTAGGAATTTTGGTGGACAGTTAAACCAAATAAAACATAAGAAAATACCTTAAGGTCAATATGGGCCAAAATGTGCTCTAAGCTTGGGATAAATGTGTATAAGACCTAATGGTCATACTTATACCTTATAAATATGTTAATGAACATATTAAATCAATTACCAAAGAAAACCAAGCTTGAAAACAAGTTAAAACGCAAAATGTGCTTTAAGAAGTCTTAAAGCACGTTTTTGAAAAATTGTCTTGTAAATGAGTTTTGAATGGCTAAATGTCCATCATTACTCTTTAATTAACATGTGTACTATATAGTATCACATTTGGGTGGCCATATTAGTGGGAAATCAAAAATTTCACTTCTATGTGCCTTAGTTTGTGAATAGTAATTTTCATAAGCTAGTTTGTAACATATAATGTTATAAGTAATTAAATTGGTCAACAAAGACCATTATACCCTCCTAGGCATATGGGGGCCGGTTTTTCATGGTGTGAGTCACCAACATGTAAAAGAAATCAAATAAGTAAACTTAAGCTTAAAGTAAAGTACTATTTGCTTTAACTTACAATATCTTCAAAAGTAAGTTCTATCTTCATTCTCCCTTCCTTTCCTTCATTTCCCACGGTTCCACACTCTCTTCTTCCTCTCTCTTCTTCTTGTTCTCTCTCGGTGATACATAATACAACCATGGAAGTCCATCTTTGACCACATGTAAAACCTAGCTCACTTAACCAAATCAAAAACAACACCACCATTCTCTTAGTTAAGTCAAGCTCTACAATCTTGTCTTTTCAAATCTTCAAGAACTCCATTTTGGTGCCATGAAGATTCACCATTGAAGGAGCTTGAGCTCACCTTTTCACATATTCATGCTCTCCTTTCTTTCAAGGTAAGGAAACTCAAAGAAAATCCATCTTTCCTCCATGTTTTCATGTTGTCCGAAAATTCACCTCACAATGGTGTATTTATCTTGCTTGTTTTAGCTTCATTTGAATCTTCCAAGGGCTAGGAGGAGTCCTCTCTTGATACTTATTCAAGTTCTCTTCCAATTCCAAGGTAAAACAATTACCTTAATGTGTTAAAACAATATATGTAACTAGGGTTTACAATGAGATGAAGCTTAAAGCTTGAATACTCATTATGTTGTTTGTACAATGTATAGAACTTGACAAGGAATCAAGTACCCCACCGGTTTGTAAGGAAACAAGAAAGAAATTTGTGAGGAAAAGAGGTAAACAAGCTATCTCAATGTGGTTTAATGCCTTAGGAGAAATAAGCTTATGATGCTTGTTAAAACTACCTAAAGAGCAAATGGTGAATGACCTAGTAAAATGTTCTCAAGGAGACTAGTAAAAGAACATATGTTTTGGTGTATGTATTTGCAGGTCAAAGGCATTATTTATGTGGGAAATTCAGTGTTTAAGGTTATGCAATTTAAGGGCCTAAGAGCCATGTTATTTAAGGGCCTAAGTGCCAAGCAATTTAAGTTATGCACTATATTGTGATGTAGTGCTTAATGTGTGAAGTTTGTGTATAAAAATGTGTTTGATGGATTTTAGGTGTTTTTGGATGGAATAAAGTAAAAACCTAAGTGTTTGGATGTGGGTATATACTAGAGAAGTTATGGCCAAATTTGGGAAATGTGTAAGAAGTTCTAAGTGTGGTAAGTGAGTTTTGGTGAACTAGGAAGTGTTAAAGGTGAATGAATGTTTACTTGAGAAGAAAACATGTATTAAGGTGATTTAGATTGGTGCAAGGATTTAGGTGTTATCTTGGAAGTTCTAGGAATTCAATGGGTGTTTTGTGAATGTATTAAAGTCTTGGAGTAGTTGTTTAAGGTTTAGGTAAGGTTGGTGTTCAAGGAACAAGTGATGTTTAGGTATGATGTGAAAAAGGAGATTTAGTTAGTAAGAAAAGAGTTGAGAGGTGATGACAAGGTGTAGAGGAAACACCTTGGTATTGTGGTCATTATAGGTGAAATGCCACCTAGAAATCATAAGGAGAAAACATTGTAAGTGTTAGGAATTTTGTGAGATATAAGTAAAGGTTTAAGGAATTAGGAAAATAGTTTTTGTGAGTGTTTAAAGAATATCTTAAGGGTGTGTTTGAAGTGCCAAATGATGTTAGAACACATTAAGAGGCCTTAGGAGAAGTTTGGTGAAGATTTGACAAAGTTTTGGTAAGTTTAGGAGGCGACCGACCCAGGGGCCGACCCAGTTTGTGGGTCGGTCGAGCCTCTGTTTAATGTTAGGAAAGTGTTCGGTAATGGTCCGACCCAAAGGGTGGGTCGGACATGGGTCGGTCGGTCAAGTTTCAAAGGTGGGAAAATGTTCGCACATGGACCGACCCAAAATGGTGGGTCGGACGTGGGTCGGACGGTCATGTTTGTAAGGAAGTAAAAGGGTTCTGTAATGGACCGACCCAGTTGTGGGTCGGTCGGTGGGTCGGTCGGACCAAAAACATGGTTTGAGGTTATGAAATGATATGTGATGATGGGGATTGGTAGGTAATGATGTTATAAGGATGTTAAGGACATGTTAGGGGAGTTTTAATGACACCTAAGTGGGTTAAAATGTGAGAGTAAAACAAGTTAAAAATGTTAAGTTATGTAACTATGTTAACGGGGAAAAATTAAGCATTGACATTAAATGATCAAGCAAACCCCGATATTAATGAAAACACGTGTGATGTTAACAGTTGTTCGAGAATTGCTCGAGGAACATAAATGGACAGGATAAGTGGACTCCGGTGACAGGTATGGTTTTCTTGCAACCTGCGTCCTACCGGATTACACCGGCTTGTATGCCAATGTGTTTTTCTGTATGTTTGCCACGTTGTAAGATAAAACATGTAATGAGTTTACAGTAATTCATATATGTGGCGTGTTCAACTCCGATACCATTTAACCTCGGCAGTGTTAACCTTAGTTAACTGAGTCTAGGATCACTTGAGAGTTCGGTATTCGGAGTAAACGACCCGTACCATGGGACGTACTAACCACGGCTATGCGTGTGTTAATTGTGTGATATGTGTATGTGAATGTAGGGATCTCCCTTGTATGTTTAACCCAGTTGTAATACTGTATGAGTTGTTATGTGACAGGCTCCATAGTGGGGTTCTAAGTATTGTCTAAAGTAAGTATGTACTAACAGTAGTGAGGAATCCGGTTTGGCCGGTCGCGCGTTGTTTGGGAGAGGGTATCCTTCCTAGCCTTACCCTTCTCTTTGTAATGGTTGTTTCCCTCACGGGTTATGATCTCCCATTAGCTTACTCCAAAGCTTGGCTATTCTGACTTATGATCGGTTTAGGGGGAACATGTGTTGTGTGGTGTGTTCGGGCCTCCAAACCCGAACCGCCTTAACTTAAGTTACTCGTCCAACTATTAGGACGGTAATGAGTGTTGTTGTTGTATAACGAGCTTATCATGAGACTGATATTGTTCTCTAGGCTCACCAGTGTATAAACGATGTTTGGGTTGGTTCCTAAGAGAACCGCACCCGTTATGTTATGTATGTTTGTTGTGATGCAATATCTATTGCGGTGTTATGTTGTGTACGTAGAAACGTGCAAAGTGTTGCTAAGTGTTGTATGTAGTGAATATTGTAGGTTGTATAATGTGGAGTGTGTTGTATAATGTGTAGTGTGTGGATCATGGATATGATTCCCAGTTTGTGATAAGAGACGTTTAAGGATAACCCGATTTAAGGGTATGTGTCGTCTATTAAGGAAGTAGCTCCGTTGGAGGAGAAACACTCTAGGGATGATGAATACCATGGGTGACTTGTTAAGTAGGATGTATTATCCGATTGTTGAGCCATTGAGGCGAAATGTTAAGTGTTGTGTGTTTATTGTCACATGCATGATCTAAATATAATCAACTGCATGCTAAGACGACAATTAGTTGTGCGTGGCCCGGTAGCATGTGGGCTGCGGGATTACCATACCAGCAAAGGTGCTGAGCCCCTTGGGGCCACCCCTTTCTCTTCTTTTCCTATTTCAGGTACGAAGTGCTGGAAGCCGTTCGAGAGTAGGACGGGTAGTCATTGTACATGGGTAAACTTTTAAGTGTATGTATACAGTAGGTGTAGTAAGACCGATGTTGTTGTCGGCACCAGTTTATAATACTCGGTATAGTTAAAGGTGTATGTTGTTGTTGTGGTTGTTAATGGAAAGGGTTACCAATGTATAGTCGCTCGGGAATTTAGCCCATCAGACCGGTACAATGTGTATGTATTAGCCTTGTTAGCCACGTGGGTGGCTAACGGCGTGTAACACCAACGAGTTGAGTAATGTGACGAGGTTGTTATTCCGCTGCAGTTTGTTGTAAGTATGTTAATGTTGGATGGGGTGTTACAAAAAGTGGTATCAGAGTGAAGTATCGCTCTGATGACTGAATTACCGAGCTTAGGAAGTACCGAGTTAGGATTTTAGTACTTTGGGTTAAGGGTTGAGTGATAGCGTGAGAGATACGCTAGTTAGGAACTACCAGTGACTACTGGAAACCTATAATATCCATCCCACCCTCCACAATCCCTGTTATATAACTTGGGAAACAACGCCAGAGAGATGAAAGTCCTCTCTTACTCGGGAATACCCGATCTGGCTGTTAGTAAGTACCTTTAAGGGTACGGAGAACCTGTCATACGGTAGATCCCGAAAACTGGGAATCCCGGAGACAGTCTCCATCTGAATAATGTTAACCGCATTTCATAGCAATGAATGAAGGATCTTGTGTATTGGAGAATAGAATTTCCGGCAACCTGGGTCGACATGCAGAGCAGTCGAGAATAACCAGCTTGCAACGCACCTACCGTGCAACAGGCAAGAAATGGATTAATAACACCCGAGACAAGTGTCTACGGAACCACAGTTGATGAATAATACACCAACGGTATACCAACCGACAAAGGAACTACAACGTAGTGCCCAAATACGTGGAACGGGCTATAAAGAGAATACGACACAAAAAAAGGGGGTCTCCCAGAATGGGAAATACCCTAGTTAATGATTATTATGTGAATACAGTGAGAAGTCACCTAGACAAGTTATTATTATCAAGACAGTAAGATCAGTGAGGGCCAACAAGGCCACTGATGACAGTGCGGGTAAAAACAATACCACAACCGGTATGTGTTAAACTGATAGCCAGTTAGCATGGCGCACTTGCCATAGCAAGTGCTGCTATAATAGGACTGTTCGGGAAATTTATAACCACTATAAAGTACTTAGTAAAGTACCATGAAGTTAAAAAGGATCATTATGACCATGGAAGGGCTTGGTAGCCTAACCTCTGTAATTGTAAGTACACCAGTCAGCAAGAAGCTAGACTTGGTTAAGGTAAGAAGATGTTGTGAAACCATGAAAAATTTTCTTTCAACCCAGATTTATTCAAACCCTTTTCTTTTCAAAAACAGATTTTCTTTCAAACCAACACTTCTTTCCAACCTTCTTATAAACCAACCAGTAAAACCAAGGACAGTTGACAAGGATACAACAATGGATAAACCTTCCCTCGATTAAGTTCGGGAAGCAGGGAATGAATATTGTCACGGGACAATATAAGGGAGTTGACAACAGAATACTTCACCTAGGCGTGTGACGGACACTACAAGTGTACCAACTGTGTTGTGGGACGACCGCACTCCGATAGGAGCATGTGGGCCTGACAGACCTACTTATGGGTTAGTTGGGTAAGTAGTAATGTATCAGTATGATACCCCATATATGTATACCAGTAGAGTCCGAAACACGGGAAGTAGTCGACTCCGTCTACGGTCAGCAGTATAAATCAACAGGAGCTAGAAAATATAAGGAATGCTTGAAGTCAAGGAACTCAGTTAAGTTAACGAAACTAAAGAAATTAGTGAATTCCTTTCAAGGAAATGTTTAAGAGTCAGGAGGTGCAGAGTGCACTAACTGAATGTAAAGACAGCTTATATGACTTAAGGATCCCCAGGGATAAACATGATAGCTGGAAAGCAGGGCAAGGCAGATGCCTAATGTGGACACATTAATGTGCAATGAATGGGATGAAACTCCCAGAATGAGTACTTACACTACTAGGAAATGTTAATCTTCACAGAAGAAGATAATAACCAGTAAAGAACGCGAAAGGCGTAGCTAACGGAATGTACCAATAAGTGTGAAACGAATGTAAAGGCATAACTTAACAACACCCAGGAGCAATCCTTGAAGGGTGTTCGCATCAACAATTGTTGCACGAAATGACGTGGCAGAAACACAAGGGTTGGAACTAACACCCAGTTTAGACATAAATTGTCAGGAGACGGACTGACAATCTTAAGGGGCATCCCATGAAAGGAAACGGAATGCAACGACCTTGTCATGGAGCCCAATATAATATTCAAACCATGTAATATTGTACAGAGAAGTACATGTGCGTGAACAGCCTATAATGAGCCCAGCTCAAGGCAAATAAGGCTTATAATCCAAAAGCAGGATATATCATATAAATTCGATTGATGGTAGAAGTTTAGGTTGTATAAGCGAATAGAGTGGTAAACGAACCACTGCATTAAGAGTGGGGATACCTCTCGATATTGTGACACCGCAGGAGCGGTAGTTATGTGAATCAAGTTCAAGAAATATGTTAAGGATTGACCATGTTGTTATTGAGAGAGAAATTAGCTTAGTAGTATGTGTATAAGGTGAAACACCGAGCATGCCGGCTTGTGACTCGAATGATCGATGCTCAAGGAGCATTCAGTGGTCATCCAAATGAGGGATGAACCATAATGTGAATAGTGTAAATTTATGTGTGGAAGCTAATGTGACAGTAAATACTATGTGAGTTAGTGTTATACAATAAGTGAGAGCACGGTGCGCAACAAGCGACCGTTGTATAAATGTTGTTGAACGATAATGTAACAGATAAGACCAGTTATGAGTTAAACTCAGTGGAGATGCAAGATAAGTGATGTTAAACAAACTGAGCAATAAGCCAGTGGTAGGTACTGTGTGATGAGGAAACACAGTGTGAATTCCATGGCGAATCGCATAAGGGATTTACTGTCAAGAGTTTACGCCTCTGCACTCTGTATGACTGAGTGTTTTGGTATTGCACTTGCGCAGTAATGATCGAGTGGGATAGCTAGGAATTGGAAACATGTTAATGGTGGAGGAATAATGTTGTAAAGGCCGATGCATAGGAAATGCAAGGCCGCACTAATAAAAGAATACATGTATAAAAACCAAATGTGGAGGCATGATTAACAGTAAGTGACTACAGTAGCACTAACTGTCAAATATCGGTATGAATATACCCCAAATATTGGAAATAGCTGAGAGAGCACTACACACTAGGTAGTAGCTCAATCTCAACCGACAGTAAGTCGGAAGGCAACAAGTCAATCATTGTGAAATACATAGCTGTATACACAGTAAATGGTTATGGAAGTGGATGGAAAGTTTATAACTCACCGAATTCGCTAACGGTAAAAGATACCACGCGTCGGTTGAGAAACCATTGTCACCAAGATAAAGGTGATGATTGGGGATGTGCAATACAGTAAGAATAACAAAAGGGAGCAATTAAGCTCTACAGTTATTAGAGTTTCGCAGCAGAAACTAGTGAACTAGTGATTCAAATGTACAACGTGAATAACGAATATGAGTGGATGGCTAATTGTTAATGCCTAAAAGCCTCACAGGCCAGGACCGAAACCGGTTATGAGTTACAACTCCAATGCGAATTCTTGGTTTAGGGACTAAACCGCCAATATGGTTAAGATCCTCTAATCAGAATCCATTGTGTAATAGACCGCGTGGAAGTTAAAACACTTCACGACGGCAGAACATTTAAGCCAATGTTTAGTGATTGATTACGTGGGCGTAATCCCTTTTAATGGGGGTAGAGCGCAAAACCACTTGGTGTATATTACCGTACAAGTGTACGTAGTGTATGTGACACATATTGCGCATAGCACAAAATTATTGTTTGTTTAGATGATTGGTGTGTGTGTTACGTAAACATACACATTCATTCATGGTTTAATTGTGGTAATTGCGCACAGAAGATGCGAATACCATTGTGATAAGTGTGTGTTTGTTAACAGTTATGTGTGATTGTACAAGTATGGGGAGTAGATAAACTCCCGGGGGAACAAAAGCCCCGACAGTGTATAAATGTAAAACCAGGTGTTGTATTTTTGATAAAATATATGTATATATATGTATATGTATTGCATGAAAAGGGCATGATACCGACATAGAACCTAGTGAGAATAAGATTCCCTAGGCAACAGGATTAAAAGTGAATGGAGGTAACTGATAGACGGAGTTCTATCCTTTGGAGATGTTGTGATCATGACTAGAATGATTCAAAAGATAGAAAATTGGAAATGAGTGATTTAATTGATGCTTGAAAATGAAGTGGGAGGTGGAACTTGATTTGCATGTGATCAAGGGAAGCCGAACACAAATTGGAGTGGAAGGATAGTTCAACACTGATGCTGATCACATCAGGGTTGGATGATTCCTGAAACTCCCTATAAGTGGTCACGAATAACCACGCTAGTAAAAGAAGCAAAGAGCTTAAGTTGGACTCGGAGTTGTATGGTGTTTTCAAAAGAATTTTCAATAGGTATTTTCAAACAATCGATTAATATTTTGAATAAAGATCTTCCTATACTTAACCTAGTAAAGAATATTTTTGTAGTACTTGCTCACGAGCTGAGGACGTATGAGCCTTTGTCTTCGGACCGGTGACATGAGAAGTACATATGTTGAAAGTTGAGTGAATGTTTTGACCTCCCAAAGGAACGGGGACCAGAAGGTGTCCATCGCGACCGGGTTCTGCGGGATCACAGTGTATATCAAGGATACTTTTGATTGCTATACATGCTCTGACATGTTGTGTGGTATGTGTAATGAATGTTGTTTTGACTTGGATTTCCTAAAGTGTATACTATCAAGGCCTATGAGTCTAAATGTGTGGCGTTACATAGACCTATGTGTCTAAAGACTGTTATGTTACCAGGACCTATGTGTCCAAATGTTGTTATGTTACCCAAGACCAGTGAGTCAAAGGGGTTGTTATGTATGTGTAAGTGTTGTTAAGATACCCGGACCATAGAGTCCGAGGTTATCATGTGGATATGTTATGATTATGTGTGGATGTGAATGTGTTGCCCGGACCATTAAGTCCGAGGTTGTTATGTAAAGTGTGTTTGGTTATGGAAGTTTGTTTCCAAGTGATTCCTGTGTTCTAATCTAATGATGTGTGAAAAATGTGAACTTCGAGGACGAAGTTCTTTTAAGGGGGGTAGATTGAAATACCCCAAACCTTGATATGTGGTTTAAATATCAAATTATGGTATGTAAAGGCTAAAGAGTGCCTTAGTAACATCAGTGAACAATTTAAACCATAATAAATGCAATAAAGCATTAAGACACAGTTTGGGCAAAAACATGCTCTAAGCTATGAGTGAACTTGGTTAGGACCCAAAGAGCCTACCAAGACTTGATAACATTTAATTATGATTTAATAAGGCTAAATAAGTCCTTAGGGAATTTTGGTGGACAGTTAAACCAAATAAAACATAAGAAAATACCTTAAGGTCAATATGGGCCAAAATGTGCTCTAAGCTTGGGATAAATGTGTATAAGACCTAATGGTCATACTTATACCTTATAAATATGTTAATGAACATATTAAATCAATTACCAAAGAAAACCAAGCTTGAAAACAAGTTAAAACGCAAAATGTGCTTTAAGAAGTCTTAAAGCACGTTTTTGAAAAATTGTCTTGTAAATGAGTTTTGAATGGCTAAATGTCCATCATTACTCTTTAATTAACATGTGTACTATATAGTATCACATTTGGGTGGCCATATTAGTGGGAAATCAAAAATTTCACTTCTATGTGCCTTAGTTTGTGAATAGTAATTTTCATAAGCTAGTTTGTAACATATAATGTTATAAGTAATTAAATTGGTCAACAAAGACCATTATACCCTCCTAGGCATATGGGGGCCGGTTTTTCATGGTGTGAGTCACCAACATGTAAAAGAAATCAAATAAGTAAACTTAAGCTTAAAGTAAAGTACTATTTGCTTTAACTTACAAATATCTTCAAAAGTAAGTTCTATCTTCATTCTCCCTTCCTTTCCTTCATTTCCCACGGTTCCACACTCTCTTCTTCCTCTCTTCTTCTTGTTCTCTCTCGGTGATACATAATACAACCATGGAAGTCCATCTTTGACCACATGTAAAACCTAGCTCACTTAACCAAATCAAAAACAAACACCACCATTCTCTTAGTTAAGTCAAGCTCTACAATCTTGTCTTTTCAAATCTTCAAGAACTCCATTTTGGTGCCATGAAGATTCACCATTGAAGGAGCTTGAGCTCACCTTTTCACATATTCATGCTCTCCTTTCTTTCAAGGTAAGGAAACTCAAAGAAAATCCATCTTTCCTCCATGTTTTCATGTTGTCCGAAAATTCACCTCACAATGGTGTATTTATCTTGCTTGTTTTAGCTTCATTTGAATCTTCCAAGGGCTAGGAGGAGTCCTCTCTTGATACTTATTCAAGTTCTCTTCCAATTCCAAGGTAAAACAATTACCTTAATGTGTTAAAACAATATATGTAACTAGGGTTTACAATGAGATGAAGCTTAAAGCTTGAATACTCATTATGTTGTTTGTACAATGTATAGAACTTGACAAGGAATCAAGTACCCCACCGGTTTGTAAGGAAACAAGAAAGAAATTTGTGAGGAAAAGAGGTAAACAAGCTATCTCAATGTGGTTTAATGCCTTAGGAGAAATAAGCTTATGATGCTTGTTAAAACTACCTAAAGAGCAAATGGTGAATGACCTAGTAAAATGTTCTCAAGGAGACTAGTAAAAGAACATATGTTTTGGTGTGTATTTGCAGGTCAAAGGCATTATTATGTGGGAAATTCAGTGTTTAAGGCTTGTGCAATTTAAGGGCCTAAGAGCCATGTTATTTAAGGGCCTAAGTGCCAAGCAATTTAAGTTATGCACTATATTGTGATGTAGTGCTTAATGTGTGAAGTTTGTGTATAAAAATGTGTTTGATGGATTTTAGGTGTTTTTGGATGGAATAAAGTAAAAACCTAAGTGTTTGGATGTGGGTATATACTAGAGAAGTTATGGCCAAATTTGGGAAATGTGTAAGAAGTTCTAAGTGTGGTAAGTGAGTTTTGGTGAACTAGGAAGTGTTAAAGGTGAATGAATGTTTACTTGAGAAGAAAACATGTATTAAGGTGATTTAGATTGGTGCAAGGATTTAGGTGTTATCTTGGAAGTTCTAGGAATTCAATGGGTGTTTTGTGAATGTATTAAAGTCTTGGAGTAGTTGTTTAAGGTTTAGGTAAGGTTGGTGTTCAAGGAACAAGTGATGTTTAGGTATGATGTGAAAAAGGAGATTTAGTTAGTAAGAAAAGAAGTTGAGAGGTGATGACAAGGTGTAGAGGAAACACCTTGGTATTGTGGTCATTATAGGTGAAATGCCACCTAGAAATCATAAGGAGAAAACATTGTAAGTGTTAGGAATTTTGTGGAGATATAAGTAAAGGTTTAAGGAATTAGGAAAATAGTTTTTGTGAGTGTTTAAAGAATATCTTAAGGGTGTGTTTGAAGTGCCAAATGATGTTAGAACACATTAAGAGGCCTTAGGAGAAGTTTGGTGAAGATTTGACAAAGTTTTGGTAAGTTTAGGAGGCGACCGACCCAGGGGCCGACCCAGTTTGTGGGTCGGTCGAGCCTCTGTTTAATGTTAGGAAAGTGTTCGGTAATGGTCCGACCCAAAAGGGTGGGTCGGACATGGGTCGGTCGGTCAAGTTTCAAAGGTGGGAAAATGTTCGCACATGGACCGACCCAAAATGGTGGGTCGGACGTGGGTCGGACGGTCATGTTTGTAAGGAAGTAAAAGGGTTCTGTAATGGACCGACCCAGTTGTGGGTCGGTCGGTGGGTCGGTCGGACCAAAAACATGGTTTGAGGTTATGAAATGATATGTGATGATGGGGATTGGTAGGTAATGATGTTATAAGGATGTTAAGGACATGTTAGGGGAGTTTTAATGACACCTAAGTGGGTTAAAATGTGAGAGTAAAACAAGTTAAAAATGTTAAGTTATGTAACTATGTTAACGGGGAAAAATTAAGCATTGACATTAAATGATCAAGCAAACCCCGATATTAATGAAAACACGTGTGATGTTAACAGTTGTTCGAGAATTGCTCGAGGAACATAAATGGACAGGATAAGTGGACTCCGGTGACAGGTATGGTTTTCTTGCAACCTGCGTCCTACCGGATTACACCGGCTTGTATGCCAATGTGTTTTTCTGTATGTTTGCCACGTTGTAAGATAAAACATGTAATGAGTTTACAGTAATTCATATATGTGGCGTGTTCAACTCCGATACCATTTAACCTCGGCAGTGTTAACCTTAGTTAACTGAGTCTAGGATCACTTGAGAGTTCGGTATTCGGAGTAAACGACCCGTACCATGGGACGTACTAACCACGGCTATGCGTGTGTTAATTGTGTGATATGTGTATGTGAATGTAGGGATCTCCCTTGTATGTTTAACCCAGTTGTAATACTGTATGAGTTGTTATGTGACAGGCTCCATAGTGGGGTTCTAAGTATTGTCTAAAGTAAGTATGTACTAACAGTAGTGAGGAATCCGGTTTGGCCGGTCGCGCGTTGTTTGGGAGAGGGTATCCTTCCTAGCCTTACCCTTCTCTTTGTAATGGTTGTTTCCCTCACGGTTATGATCTCCCATTAGCTTACTCCAAAGCTTGGCTATTCTGACTTATGATCGGTTTAGGGGGAACATGTGTTTGTGTGGTGTGTTCGGGCCTCCAAACCCGAACCGCCTTAACTTAAGTTACTCGTCCAACTATTAGGACGGTAATGAGTGTTGTTGTTGTATAACGAGCTTATCATGAGACTGATATTGTTCTCTAGGCTCACCAGTGTATAAACGATGTTTGGGTTGGTTCCTAAGAGAACCGCACCCGTTATGTTATGTATGTTTGTTGTGATGCAATATCTATTGCGGTGTTATGTTGTGTACGTAGAAACGTGCAAAGTGTTGCTAAGTGTTGTATGTAGTGAATATTGTAGGTTGTATAATGTGGAGTGTGTTGTATAATGTGTAGTGTGTGGATCATGGATATGATTCCCAGTTTGTGATAAGAGACGTTTAAGGATAACCCGATTTAAGGGTATGTGTCGTCTATTAAGAAGTAGCTCCCGTTGGAGGAAAACACTCTAGGGATGATGAATACCATGGGTGACTTGTTAAGTAGGATGTATTATCCGATTGTTGAGCCATTGAGGCGAAATGTTAAGTGTTGTGTGTTTATTGTCACATGCATGATCTAAATATAATCAACTGCATGCTAAGACGACAATTAGTTGTGCGTGGCCCGGTAGCATGTGGGCTGCGGGATTACCATACCAGCAAAGGTGCTGAGCCCCTTGGGGCCACCCCTTTCTCTTCTTTTCCTATTTCAGGTACGAAGTGCTGGAAGCCGTTCGAGAGTAGGACGGGTAGTCATTGTACATGGGTAAACTTTTAAGTGTATGTATACAGTAGGTGTAGTAAGACCGATGTTGTTGTCGGCACCAGTTTATAATACTCGGTATAGTTAAAGGTGTATGTTGTTTGTTGTGGTTGTTAATGGAAAGGGTTACCAATGTATAGTCGCTCGGGAATTTAGCCCATCAGACCGGTACAATGTGTATGTATTAGCCTTGTTAGCCACGTGGGTGGCTAACGGCGTGTAACACCAACGAGTTGAGTAATGTGACGAGGTTGTTATTCCGCTGCAGTTTGTTGTAAGTATGTTAATGTTGGATGGGGTGTTACAAAAGTGGTATCAGAGTGAAGTATCGCTCTGATGACTGAATTACCGAGCTTAGGAAGTACCGAGTTAGGATTTTAGTACTTTGGGTTAAGGTTGAGTGATAGCGTGAGAGATACGCTAGTTAGGAACTACCAGTGACTACTGGAAACCTATAATATCCATCCCACCCTCCACAATCCCTGTTATATAACTTGGGAAACAACGCCAGAGAGATGAAAGTCCTCTCTTACTCGGGAATACCCGATCTGGCTGTTAGTAAGTACCTTTAAGGGTACGGAGAACCTGTCATACGGTAGATCCCGAAAACTGGGAATCCCGGAGACAGTCTCCATCTGAATAATGTTAACCGCATTTCATAGCAATGAATGAAGGATCTTGTGTATTGGAGAATAGAATTTCCGGCAACCTGGGTCGACATGCAGAGCAGTCGAGAACCAGCTTGCAACGCACCTACCGTGCAACAGGCAAGAAATGGATTAATAACACCCGAGACAAGTGTCTACGGAACCACAGTTGATGAATAATACACCAACGGTATACCAACCGACAAAGGAACTACAACGTAGTGCCCAAATACGTGGAACGGGCTATAAAGAGAATACGACACAAAAAAGGGGTCTCCCAGAATGGGAAATACCCTAGTTAATGATTATTATGTGAATACAGTGAGAAGTCACCTAGACAAGTTATTATTATCAAGACAGTAAGATCAGTGAGGGCCAACAAGGCCACTGATGACAGTGCGGGTAAAAACAATACCACAACCGGTATGTGTTAAACTGATAGCCAGTTAGCATGGCGCACTTGCCATAGCAAGTGCTGCTATAATAGGACTGTTCGGGAAATTTATAACCACTATAAAGTACTTAGTAAGTACCATGAAGTTAAAAAGGATCATTATGACCATGGAAGGGCTTGGTAGCCTAACCTCTGTAATTGTAAGTACACCAGTCAGCAAGAAGCTAGACTTGGTTAAGGTAAGAAGATGTTGTGAAACCATGAAAAATTTTCTTTCAACCCAGATTTATTCAAACCCTTTTCTTTTCAAAAACAGATTTTCTTTCAAACCAACACTTCTTTCCAACCTTCTTATAAACCAAACCAGTAAAACCAAGGACAGTTGACAAGGATACAACAATGGATAAACCTTCCCTCGATTAAGTTCGGGAAGCAGGGAATGAATATTGTCACGGGACAATATAAGGGAGTTGACAACAGAATACTTCACCTAGGCGTGTGACGGACACTACAAGTGTACCAACTGTGTTGTGGGACGACCGCACTCCGATAGGAGCATGTGGGCCTGACAGACCTACTTATGGGTTAGTTGGGTAAGTAGTAATGTATCAGTATGATACCCCATATATGTATACCAGTAGAGTCCGAAACACGGGAAGTAGTCGACTCCGTCTACGGTCAGCAGTATAAATCAACAGGAGCTAGAAATATAAGGAATGCTTGAAGTCAAGGAACTCAGTTAAGTTAACGAAACTAAAGAAATTAGTGAATTCCTTTCAAGGAAATGTTTAAGAGTCAGGAGGTGCAGAGTGCACTAACTGAATGTAAAGACAGCTTTATGACTTAAGAATCCCCAGGGATAAACATGATAGCTGGAAAGCAGGGCAAGGCAGATGCCTAATGTGGACACATTAATGTGCAATGAATGGGATGAAACTCCCAGAATGAGTACTTACACTACTAGGAAATGTTAATCTTCACAGAAGAAGATAATAACCAGTAAAGCACGCGAAAGGCGTAGCTAACGGAATGTACCAATAAGTGTGAAACGAATGTAAAGGCATAACTTAACAACACCCAGGAGCAATCCTTGAAGGGTGTTCGCATCAACAATTGTTGCACGAAATGACGTGGCAGAAACACAAGGGTTGGAACTAACACCCAGTTTAGACATAAATTGTCAGGAGACGGACTGACAATCTTAAGGGGCATCCCATGAAAGGAAACGGAATGCAACGACCTTGTCATGGAGCCCAATATAATATTCAACCATGTAATATTGTACAGAGTACATGTGCGTGAACAGCCTATAATGAGCCCAGCTCAAGGCAAATAAGGCTTATAATCCAAAAGCAGGATATATCATATAAATTCGATTGATGGTAGAAGTTTAGGTTGTATAAGCGAATAGAGTGGTAAACGAACCACTGCATTAAGAGTGGGATACCTCTCGATATTGTGACACCGCAGGAGCGGTAGTTATGTGAATCAAGTTCAAGAAATATGTTAAGGATTGACCATGTTGTTATTGAGAGAGAAATTAGCTTAGTAGTATGTGTATAAGGTGAAACACACCGAGCATGCCGGCTTGTGACTCGAATGATCGATGCTCAAGGAGCATTCAGTGGTCATCCAAATGAGGGATGAACCATAATGTGAATAGTGTAAATTTATGTGTGGAAGCTAATGTGACAGTAATACTATGTGAGTTAGTGTTATACAATAAGTGAGAGCACGGTGCGCAACAAGCGACCGTTGTATAAATGTTGTTGAACGATAATGTAACATAAGACCAGTTATGAGTTAAACTCAGTGGAGATGCAAGATAAGTGATGTTAAACAAACTGAGCAATAAGCCAGTGGTAGGTACTGTGTGATGAGGAAACACAGTGTGAATTCCATGGCGAATCGCATAAGGGATTTACTGTCAAGAGTTTACGCCTCTGCACTCTGTATGACTGAGTGTTTTGGTATTGCACTTGCGCAGTAATGATCGAGTGGGATAGCTAGGAATTGGAAACATGTTAATGGTGGAGGAATAATGTTGTAAAGGCGATGCATAGGAAATGCAAGGCCGCACTAATAAAATACATGTATAAAAACAAATGTGGAGGCATGATTAACAGTAAGTGACTACAGTAGCACTAACTGTCAAATATCGGTATGAATATACCCCAAATATTGGAAATAGCTGAGAGAGCACTACACACTAGGTAGTAGCTCAATCTCAACCGACAGTAAGTCGGAAGGCAACAAGTCAATCATTGTGAAATACAGCTGTATACACAGTAAATGGTTGGAAGTGGATGGAAAGTTTATAACTCACCGAATTCGCTAACGGTAAAAGATACCACGCGTCGGTTGAGAAACCATTGTCACCAAGATAAAGGTGATGATTGGGGATGTGCAATACAGTAAGAATAACAAAAGGGAGCAATTAAGCTCTACAGTTATTAGAGTTTCGCAGCAGAAACTAGTGAACTAGTGATTCAAATGTACAACGTGAATAACGAATATGAGTGGATGGCTAATTGTTAATGCCTAAAAGCCTCACAGGCCAGGACCGAAACCGGTTATGAGTTACAACTCCAATGCGAATTCTTGGTTTAGGGACTAAACCGCCAATATGGTTAAGATCCTCTAATCAGAATCCATTGTGTAATAGACCGCGTGGAAGTTAAAACACTTCACGACGGCAGAACATTTAAGCCAATGTTTAGTGATTGATTACGTGGGCGTAATCCCTTTTAATGGGGGTAGAGCGCAAAACCACTTGGTGTATATTACCGTACAAGTGTACGTAGTGTATGTGACACATATTGCGCATAGCACAAAATTATTGTTTGTTTAGATGATTGGTGTGTGTGTTACGTAAACATACACATTCATTCATGGTTTAATTGTGGTAATTGCGCACAGAAGATGCGAATACCATTGTGATAATGTGTGTTTGTTAACAGTTATGTGTGATTGTACAAGTATGGGGAGTAGATAAACTCCCGGGGGAACAAAAGCCCCGACAGTGTATAAATGTAAAACCAGGTGTTGTATTTTTGATAAAATATATGTATATATATGTATATGTATTGCATGAAAAGGGCATGATACCGACATAGAACCTAGTGAGAATAAGATTCCCTAGGCAACAGGATTAAAAGTGAATGGAGGTAACTGATAGACGGAGTTCTATCCTTTGGAGATGTTGTGATCATGACTAGAATGATTCAAAAGATAGAAAATTGGAAATGAGTGATTTAATTGATGCTTGAAAATGAAGTGGGAGGTGGAACTTGATTTGCATGTGATCAAGGGAAGCCGAACACAAATTGGAGTGGAAGGATAGTTCAACACTGATGCTGATCACATCAGGGTTGGATGATTCCTGAAACTCCCTATAAGTGGTCACGAATAACCACGCTAGTAAAAGAAGCAAAGAGCTTAAGTTGGACTCGGAGTTGTATGGTGTTTTCAAAAGAATTTTCAATAGGTATTTTCAAACAATCGATTAATATTTTGAATAAAAGATCTTCCTATACTTAACCTAGTAAAGAATATTTTTGTAGTACTTGCTCACGAGCTGAGGACGTATGAGCCTTTGTCTTCGGACCGGTGACATGAGAAGTACATATGTTGAAAGTTGAGTGAATGTTTTGACCTCCCAAAGGAACGGGGACCAGAAGTGTCCATCGCGACCGGGTTCTGCGGGATCACAGTGTATATCAAGGATACTTTTGATTGCTATACATGCTCTGACATGTTGTGTGGTATGTGTAATGAATGTTGTTTTGACTTGGATTTCCTAAAGTGTATACTATCAAGGCCTATGAGTCTAAATGTGTGGCGTTACATAGACCTATGTGTCTAAAGACTGTTATGTTACCAGGACCTATGTGTCCAAATGTTGTTATGTTACCCAAGACCAGTGAGTCAAAGGGGTTGTTATGTATGTGTAAGTGTTGTTAAGATACCCGGACCATAGAGTCCGAGGTTATCATGTGGATATGTTATGATTATGTGTGGATGTGAATGTGTTGCCCGGACCATTAAGTCCGAGGTTGTTATGTAAAGTGTTTTGGTTATGGAAGTTTGTTTCCAAGTGATTCCTGTGTTCTAATCTAATGATGTGTGAAAAATGTGAACTTCGAGGACGAAGTTCTTTTAAGGGGGGTAGATTGAAATACCCCAAACCTTGATATGTGGTTTAAATATCAAATTATGGTATGTAAAGGCTAAAGAGTGCCTTAGTAACATCAGTGAACAATTTAAACCATAATAAATGCAATAAAGCATTAAGACACAGTTTGGGCAAAAACATGCTCTAAGCTATGAGTGAACTTGGTTAGGACCCAAAGAGCCTACCAAGACTTGATAACATTTAATTATGATTTAATAAGGCTAAATAAGTCCTTAGGGAATTTTGGTGGACAGTTAAACCAAATAAAACATAAGAAAATACCTTAAGGTCAATATGGGCCAAAATGTGCTCTAAGCTTGGGATAATGTGTATAAGACCTAATGGTCATACTTATACCTTATAAATATGTTAATGAACATATTAAATCAATTACCAAAGAAAACCAAGCTTGAAAACAAGTTAAAACGCAAAATGTGCTTTAAGAAGTCTTAAAGCACGTTTTTGAAAAATTGTCTTGTAAATGAGTTTTGAATGGCTAAATGTCCATCATTACTCTTTAATTAACATGTGTACTATATAGTATCACATTTGGGTGGCCATATTAGTGGGAAATCAAAAATTTCACTTCTATGTGCCTTAGTTTGTGAATAGTAATTTTCATAAGCTAGTTTGTAACATATAATGTTATAAGTAATTAAATTGGTCAACAAAGACCATTATACCCTCCTAGGCATATGGGGGCCGGTTTTTCATGGTGTGAGTCACCAACATGTAAAAGAAATCAAATAAGTAAACTTAAGCTTAAAGTAAAGTACTATTTGCTTTAACTTACAAATATCTTCAAAAGTAAGTTCTATCTTCATTCTCCCTTCCTTTCCTTCATTTCCCACGGTTCCACACTCTCTTCTTCCTCTTCTTCTTGTTCTCTCTCGGTGATACATAATACAACCATGGAAGTCCATCTTTGACCACATGTAAAACCTAGCTCACTTAACCAAATCAAAAACAAACACCACCATTCTCTTAGTTAAGTCAAGCTCTACAATCTGTCTTTTCAAATCTTCAAGAACTCCATTTTGGTGCCATGAAGATTCACCATTGAAGGAGCTTGAGCTCACCTTTTCACATATTCATGCTCTCCTTTCTTTCAAGGTAAGGAAACTCAAAGAAAATCCATCTTTCCTCCATGTTTTCATGTTGTCCGAAAATTCACCTCACAATGGTGTATTTATCTTGCTTGTTTTAGCTTCATTTGAATCTTCCAAGGGCTAGGAGGAGTCCTCTCTTGATACTTATTCAAGTTCTCTTCCAATTCCAAGGTAAAACAATTACCTTAATGTGTTAAAACAATATATGTAACTAGGGTTTACAATGAGATGAAGCTTAAAGCTTGAATACTCATTATGTTGTTTGTACAATGTATAGAACTTGACAAGGAATCAAGTACCCCACCGGTTTGTAAGGAAACAAGAAAGAAATTTGTGAGGAAAAGAGGTAAACAAGCTATCTCAATGTGGTTTAATGCCTTAGGAGAAATAAGCTTATGATGCTTGTTAAAACTACCTAAAGAGCAAATGGTGAATGACCTAGTAAAATGTTCTCAAGGAGACTAGTAAAAGAACATATGTTTTGGTGTATGTATTTGCAGGTCAAAGGCATTATTTATGTGGGAAATTCAGTGTTAAGGTTATGCAATTTAAGGGCCTAAGAGCCATGTTATTTAAGGGCCTAAGTGCCAAGCAATTTAAGTTATGCACTATATTGTGATGTAGTGCTTAATGTGTGAAGTTTGTGTATAAAAATGTGTTTGATGGATTTTAGGTGTTTTTGGATGGAATAAAGTAAAAACCTAAGTGTTTGGATGTGGGTATATACTAGAGAAGTTATGGCCAAATTTGGGAAATGTGTAAGAAGTTCTAAGTGTGGTAAGTGAGTTTTGGTGAACTAGGAAGTGTTAAAGGTGAATGAATGTTTACTTGAGAAGAAAACATGTATTAAGGTGATTTAGATTGGTGCAAGGATTTAGGTGTTATCTTGGAAGTTCTAGGAATTCAATGGGTGTTTTGTGAATGTATTAAAGTCTTGGAGTAGTTGTTTAAGGTTTAGGTAAGGTTGGTGTTCAAGGAACAAGTGATGTTTAGGTATGATGTGAAAAAGGATTTAGTTAGTAAGAAAAGAAGTTGAGAGGTGATGACAAGGTGTAGAGGAAACACCTTGGTATTGTGGTCATTATAGGTGAAATGCCACCTAGAAATCATAAGGAGAAAACATTGTAAGTGTTAGGAATTTTGTGGAGATATAAGTAAAGGTTTAAGGAATTAGGAAAATAGTTTTTGTGAGTGTTTAAAGAATATCTTAAGGTGTGTTTGAAGTGCCAAATGATGTTAGAACACATTAAGAGGCCTTAGGAGAAGTTTGGTGAAGATTTGACAAAGTTTTGGTAAGTTTAGGAGGCGACCGACCCAGGGGCCGACCCAGTTTGTGGGTCGGTCGAGCCTCTGTTTAATGTTAGGAAAGTGTTCGGTAATGGTCCGACCCAAAAGGGTGGGTCGGACATGGGTCGGTCGGTCAAGTTTCAAAGGTGGGAAATGTTCGCACATGGACCGACCCAAAATGGTGGGTCGGACGTGGGTCGGACGGTCATGTTTGTAAGGAAGTAAAAGGGTTCTGTAATGGACCGACCCAGTTGTGGGTCGGTCGGTGGGTCGGTCGGACCAAAAACATGGTTTGAGGTTATGAAATGATATGTGATGATGGGGATTGGTAGGTAATGATGTTTAAGGATGTTAAGGACATGTTAGGGGAGTTTTAATGACACCTAAGTGGGTTAAATGTAGAGTAAAACAAGTTAAAAATGTTAAGTTATGTAACTATGTTAACGGGGAAAAATTAAGCATTGACATTAAATGATCAAGCAAACCCCGATATTAATGAAAACACGTGTGATGTTAACAGTTGTTCGAGAATTGCTCGAGGAACATAATGGACAGGATAAGTGGACTCCGGTGACAGGTATGGTTTTCTTGCAACCTGCGTCCTACCGGATTACACCGGCTTGTATGCCAATGTGTTTTTCTGTATGTTTGCCACGTTGTAAGATAAAACATGTAATGAGTTTACAGTAATTCATATATGTGGCGTGTTCAACTCCGATACCATTTAACCTCGGCAGTGTTAACCTTAGTTAACTGAGTCTAGGATCACTTGAGAGTTCGGTATTCGGAGTAAACGACCCGTACCATGGGACGTACTAACCACGGCTATGCGTGTGTTAATTGTGTGATATGTGTATGTGAATGTAGGGATCTCCCTTGTATGTTTAACCCAGTTGTAATACTGTATGAGTTGTTATGTGACAGGCTCCATAGTGGGGTTCTAAGTATTGTCTAAAGTATATGTACTAACAGTAGTGAGGAATCCGGTTTGGCCGTCGCGCGTTGTTTGGGAGAGGGTATCCTTCCTAGCCTTACCCTTCTCTTTGTAATGGTTGTTTCCCTCACGGGTTATGATCTCCCATTAGCTTACTCCAAAGCTTGGCTATTCTGACTTATGATCGGTTTAGGGGAACATGTGTTTGTGTGGTGTGTTCGGGCCTCCAAACCCGAACCGCCTTAACTTAAGTTACTCGTCCAACTATTAGGACGGTAATGAGTGTTGTTGTTGTATAACGAGCTTATCATGAGACTGATATTGTTCTCTAGGCTCACCATGTATAAACGATGTTTGGGTTGGTTCCTAAGAGAACCGCACCCGTTATGTTATGTATGTTTGTTGTGATGCAATATCTATTGCGGTGTTATGTTGTGTACGTAGAAACGTGCAAAGTGTTGCTAAGTGTTGTATGTAGTGAATATTGTAGGTTGTATAATGTGGAGTTGTGTTGTATAATGTGTAGTGTGTGGATCATGGATATGATTCCCAGTTTGTGATAAGAGACGTTTAAGGATAACCCGATTTAAGGTATGTGTCGTCTATTAAGGAAGTAGCTCCGTTGGAGGAGAAACACTCTAGGGATGATGAATACCATGGGTGACTTGTTAAGTAGGATGTATTTCCGATTGTTGAGCCATTGAGGCGAAATGTTAAGTGTTGTGTGTTTATTGTCACATGCATGATCTAAATATAATCAACTGCATGCTAAGACGACAATTAGTTGTGCGTGGCCCGGTAGCATGTGGGCTGCGGGATTACCATACCAGCAAAGGTGCTGAGCCCCTTGGGGCCACCCCTTTCTCTCTTTTCCTATTTCAGGTACGAAGTGCTGGAAGCCGTTCGAGAGTAGGACGGGTAGTCATTGTACATGGGTAAACTTTTAAGTGTATGTATACAGTAGGTGTAGTAAGACCGATGTTGTTGTCGGCACCAGTTTATAATACTCGGTATAGTTAAAGGTGTATGTTGTTGTTGTGGTTGTTAATGGAAAGGGTTACCAATGTATAGTCGCTCGGGAATTTAGCCCATCAGACCGGTACAATGTGTATGTATTAGCCTTGTTAGCCACGTGGGTGGCTAACGGCGTGTAACACCAACGAGTTGAGTAATGTGACGAGGTTGTTATTCCGCTGCAGTTTGTTGTAAGTATGTTAATGTTGGATGGGGTGTTACAGGATGTGAATAATTATGTGTTTGTTGGAGTGGAGTCTCTGTACTCAGATTTGTGTCGTGACGCATTTCAGTTGTCTTATTGTGGTGTGATATGTGAAGCTGGGGACTTGTTTTTTATTTGAGTTTATTGCGATATTATTATTGCTTTACAGTTTTATATTAAACGACATAAATGAAAATGAACTGCATGCTCTCGACCAATTTACTGAGGGTCTGAGGGGGCATGATAGTCATGTAATATCATACTCAACAGGGGCTGATTCCATACCACAAACAAACATTTTTCAGGTTTGCAGCTTCCATTGTCGACAAAGAGCGGGACGCGCTGGGTAGTTTAGTCGCAGTTATTTAAATATGCACTGTTGTATTTTGATACGAACATAGAAACGTGTATAGGACTGGAATACTTAGAATGCTCACTAGGTTTGTATTTTACGTTGGAATGGAAAGTTAAGTCTATCTCTTGTTGTCACTATGGGAAATTGTTTCGTATTATGAATATTTCAGTAAGTGCGTTATTACTCGTATGGGCGAGTGAGAATGGTGACACCAGTAGTTTGATTATTTTAGATTACTGCTGCGATTACTATGTTAAGTACGATTATTAGGATCCGATTTGAGTAGGGGTGTTACAAAAGTGGTATCAGAGCGGAGTACCACTCTGATGACAAGAGATAGTAGGATTTAGACAGTGAGCATAGGGTTTGGGGATGCGGGAAACATGGTGAGGATACGTGACCTTGTGAGGTCGATGCAATGCTGAACACTTGCACACAATAGCCGTAGAGGCACTTGAAATACCCCAAACCTAGATATGGTGTTTAAAGGATAAACTAAGATATAAGAAGGCTAAATAATGCCTTAGAAACATTAGGAAACAATTTAAACCAAAGAAAACACAAGGAAACACCATAAGAGCAATTTAAGCAAAAACATGCTCTAAGCTTAGAGTAACTTGGGTTAGCACCCAAATATAATTCTTAGACCTTTATAACATTCTAATGGTCATTTTAAATCAATTACCAAAGAAAACCAAGCTCAAAAACAAGTTAAAACACAAATTGTGCTTTAAGGACTCTTAAAGCACATTTTTGAAAAATTGTCTTAGAAAGGGGTTTTATGTGGCTAAATGCCCATGATTACTCCTTAATCAACTTGTGTACAACTTAGTATCACATTAGGAAGTCTAATTCAATGGAAAATCAAAAATTTCACAAATATGTGCACTAATTTGTTAATAGTAACCAAATAGTGCTAGTTTAGTATTAAGTCAATATAAGCTAATTAATTGGTCAACCAAGACCATAAATATCTTTATTATAAAGGGGGTGGCCATTTTTTAGGTGGTGAGTCACCATAGGAGGCAGCCAACATAAGAAAAGAAGGGGAAATTAAATAAGTTACTATTTGCTTTTAAAAAGGAAATCTTACCTTTTAAGCCATCCCTCTCCTCCTTTCTTCATTTCTTATTCTTCCCACCGATGCCATCTGATCCTCTCTTCTTCCTTCACGTAAAGAGCAGACTCCATGCTAGCTCCATCTTCCTTTGACCACAACTTACTGATTTTAGCTCCAAAATCAAAACCAAGCACATATATCTCTTAGTTAGCTCAAGCTCTTTCTTTTTATCTTTCCAAAACTTCAAAAGCTTCATTTTGGTGCCAAGGGAAACCACCATTGATGGGGGAAAATAAGCTTGGAGGGTGCATTAGCTTCTCCATTCTCTTAAGGTAAAGAATATGCAAGAAAAATCAAGTTCCCATCACTTCTTCACATGTCCGAAAATTATCACTCATTGGGCTTCATTTTTATGCCTTGTTCTAGCTTGTTTTCTATTCTCCAAGGTCTAGAGGAGGTCCCTCTTGATTCATATCCAAGCCTACCTTAAGGCTTCAAGGTAAAATATCTATCTTAATACCTTAAACACATTTTTAACCTAGGGTTTACTCCTTAAGGTTAGTGTATTATTTAGCACTCATTGGAGCCATTGGATATTGATTAGAACATTGGAAAGGAGAAATAAATTGGTGACCGAGATTGTCCAAGGAAAAACCTAAGGAGGAAAGTTTGTGAAGCTTGTAAAAGAACAAGGTAAATTGCATACCTTAAGGTGTTTTAATGCATTAAGGGATGGGATTTATATGTATGATAAGCTTAGCTTAGAGTTTACATTAGGAAAGGGCTATATAACCTAGGAGAAACAATGATTATATTTGAGAACTTGTGATTAAAGAGCAAATGGGAAATGAGATAGTTAGACAATAAAAAGGTGAATTACAAGAGCATTTATATTTCAATGAGAGCCTTGTTGTGTGTATTTGCAGGTCAAAGGCTAATATATGTGGAAATTCAGTGGTTAAGTTTATGTCGTTTAAGAGCCTAAGTGCCAAGCAATTTAAGTTTATGCACTATATTGTGATGTAGTGTAGTTTTGGTGTAAATTGGGTGTTAAGAATGTGTGGAAAGAATTTGGGTGTTCAAGATTGTTAAATGCTAAAAACCAAGTATTTGGGTGTAGAAATATACTAAAGAAGCCATGTCAAAATTTTATGAGAAAACAAGGAGTTTAAAGTGTGTAAATGAAGTTTGATGACCTAGAAGGTACTAGGAACTCTTAAGGCTTACAACGGTGAAAGGAAGTGAACTAGAGAGTTCTTGAGTGTTTAGAGGACTTAGGAGTTGTCTTGAAGAAATTAGAGTTTAAATGAGTAAGTTTGATGCTCTAGGGTTTTGGTGTAATTATGAATAAGTCTTGTGCAAGTTTTAGTAAACAAAGGATGAATAATGCCTTGTGAGAATCAAAGTGTAAGCTTCAGGAAAATAGAAGGAGTTTGTGTGATGGAGGTGTTGTGGAGCAATAATGCTTAGTAGTGGTGGTAATGTTTGTGAGATACCATTTTGGTTAGTTTGAGATGTAGGTATGATATGCCACTTCGAAAACCTAAGCAAAAAATTACAAGTGTTAAGAGATTATGTGAGAAATTGGGTAATAAGTTTAGATGAGGAATTAGGCAAGTTTGAGATGTTATTTGGGTATTAGAATATTCCTAAGATCATGTATGAACTTTGGGTAAAGCATGGATGAAGATAACAAGTGCAACTACACTTAGAAAAATGCAAATGGTAGAAACCTGCAGCTGTCCCGGGACCTAGGTCTAGGGTAAAGTCCCGGACCATGCCTAAATTAGAGCCGAGAGTTCATCTAGCACCCTGGTCCGGGACATAAGTCCTGTAAGAAGTCCCGGACCACCCCATAATTTACCCCCAAGAGTTTTAGCTGGTATTGGTCCGGGACTTAGGTCCCATACAAAGTCCCGGACCACAACATAAAATCAGCCGAGAGATTCCACTAAGTGTTTATTCGGGACTTAAGGTAAGGACCAAGTCCCGGACCACCCTAAAAATAATGTTTAAGCATGGAAAATGTTAGGAAATGATGGGGTTGCTAGGTATTGATGTTATAAAGTTATTTAGGACATGTTTGGTGGGCAAAATGGCTACTAAATGGGTGAACAAATATAAAAGATAATGAGAAAACATTGGACTTAAAAGTTTAAGTTAAAACTATAAGGACTTAGAGAATATCTGAAATACCCCAAATTAATAAAACATGGATTAAATATTTAATCACATTAATTAAGGCCTAAACATGCCCTAAAAGTCAACTGTGAACAACAGTGGTCAACACAAAACAAGATGTTGCACCCTTTGACCGTTAAGGGTAAATAAATACCCAAATGAACTTCTTAGGACCTAAAAGTTTGTCCTAAGTCTATTAACATAATATTAAACATATTATAACCGTTGGACAACACTCCAACACAAAGGAAAAGTATTTACATGCTTCAAGGTCAAAAAGGGCAAAAAGGTGCTCTAAGAATACCCTAAAGGTCTAATGACCTCTAAATGATGTAAAATTGGATACCATGATCAAATCATGTAAGGAACACAACAAAACCGTTGTCAAAGAAAACAGATCTCAGAAACACCTTGCGACACAAAATGTGCACTAAAACTCCTTAAAGCACGTTTTTGTGTAATTGCCTTCTAAATTGGTTTTAAAGGGGCTAAAAGGTTATAATTACCTTTAAAAATAATAAAATATCATATTATATGATATTAGGAATTTAATTCCAAGAATTTACGAATTTTTACAAATTTAATATTAAAATATTAATAAAACCCTAATGTGGGGCCCGTTTGGGTCAACATTGACTAAGTTGGTCAATGTTGACCATTGACCACGAAATGGACTACATAAAATCAGATAATTAAGTCTCTTAACAGACCAAGAGACAAGACCCATGTGACAATTAAATTTACACCTTACTTTTACATAAAATAACAAAAAAGACATACTTTACCTTATAAAACAAAAAGGTGGTCTCCACTTGCTTACCCATGTGATGAATCCAGCCGGTTGGAGCCTCCTTCCCTCCTTATTACACGGCACACCAAGCAAGAAGAAGACAAGGGAGATGAGTCACTTATTCATTAATTGCTTAAAGTAACATTTAAGCTCCATTTTTGATTCAAAATGGAATCAATCATGCCCTACCTCTCTCAATCAAGGACTGCTGCCCCCTCCTCTTGTCTCCACTGATTGAGCTTCAATTATTCAACACAAATCAGTAATTGGTGAGTCATCATAACATTAAAGACATAAAATAAGAAAAAAATGTGTTTTAAGCCAAAAGTAGGTCATTTTTCTCATTAGTCCCATTCCAAACGTGGGACTCCTGGCCAAACTCTCTCTTTGGCTCCTCTTCAACCGTAGGTAAGTTTCCAAACTCCATTGGAGGGAGCTCAAGCTCTAGGTAAGCTCCTAAGGCATAAAAATGCCCATTTTCTTCATCTTTCTTTCCTTTTTCGATTGATCTAGACTCCAACCTTTTCTATACATCTATGCAGAGTGTTTTGGAGGTTAAAGGATGTGTTAGTTTCGGCCATAACCAGATCTAAGGAGGAAAGTTCAAGTCTTGACCATTTAAGGTAAAAATGTGCTTTAAGCTCATATCTTTTGATTCCCTTCAAATTCGGCTGTGAAACTTTGTTCCTAGCCTTATTTGCTTCTCCTTTTCATGTAGATTCAGTTGGTATACCAATATCTACAAGGAGTAGCTAGATCCAAGCCAAAAACACCATTTTTGGCATCTTAAACAAGGTAAAACTTAGCTATCTTCCAAGCTAATTCACCACGGTTTTACACCTTGTTCTTGAGAGTGTTTTGATACTCTTTCTTTTCTGGAAAAATAGGGCCGAAGTAGATCTATATCAAGCTTGAAGATCTAAGGTAAAAATCCATGATTTTCATGACTTAAATTACTTCTTATGGTTAGATCTTTCTTGGAGACTAACTAGGCCTTGTTTTCTGTTTGAAAACATGTAAGAGAAGCTTTGGAGAAATTCTCCTTAAGGTGGCGAATCCAAACAAGGATTTACCTAAGCTAAACCAAGGTATAAATCACTTAAACATTAACTTTGCTAAGTTAAAATGTTCTAAGCTATTTCTATAATTATTGCCGTGAGTGAAGAAGTAAAATAAGGTCATGTTTGACCTTAAAATGATTAAGAAATGGTTTAATAAATTTTATAGCTAATTAAACAAGCATAATTGTCAAATTTAAGACATTATGTGGAAGTTTGGTAAATAAATGAAGAATATATGGTGAGGCCGAAATCTATATGTATTTTTGGGACATTTATGTGTAATTTATTTTGCAAGCCAATGTTTGTAATAAGGCCATGTATTTTAAGCCATTTTATTTATGCATTTACAAGTTTTTATTTAAGTTTAGGTGATATATAATTATTACCGAAATGAAATGGGGTCTTAAGTGTAAATAAATTAAATTTACGGGCTTTATAAAAATAAGGCCGAAAATTAGAGGTAAAAGGAGTTAAAGTAAAGTTTATAAGATTTTATAAAGTTTTGGGGTTAAATGGTGATTTCTAGAAAGTTTGGGTGCAAACCGTAATTATAAGGAATTGGTAGTCAAGGAAATATTAAGGTGGTCAACCTTGACTATATGGTAGGTTTTGACCAAATTAGATAAGTTAGATAACTTATTTAAGGTTTTATAATAAGTTATGTATTTTATGGTAATATTTTCATAACATATGCGGTAAATATGTTATTACCAAAAATAAAGGGTGTACAATGGTATTTTAAACACCCATGGGCTATTAGGAATTTTTAGGAATTTATTGGGTTGTTTTTGGAATTAAAATGAACTATATATGTATAATATATAGTTATTATGTCATTATGACACTTTGGAGAAATATAGATGGTGGAATGGTAAATACCAAGAGTATATGGGTTAATAAGGATATTTATAACCCTTTGGTGGAATTTGGTGATTTTTAGAATTATTAAGAGAATTTAATAAGTTATGTGTATAAAATATAGTTTTAATGATATGGTAAACTATATGTTATAAATAGGGCCAAATGGCAATTATAGAATAGCACAAGGGCTGTTCGGAATTTACAAAAAATAACCATAGGTTATACTCTTTTATAAGTTAGAAATGTTATATTAAATGGAATATATAACATGGTATGATTTAAGGGGTGATTTTGTAAATAAAGGAAATTATGGTTTATGGAAAAGAATAAGATTTTCCTAAGGTGCCTAAGAGGCAATAATAAATAGTTTTGCATAAAAACTAAAGGGTATAAGTTAAAGGGAAATAAAAATATCATATCAAATGGTATTAGTATTTTGGTATAACATTACATAATGTTATGTGGTCAAAAAGGGAATTTAAATAAATTCAAGGGCTATACCGGATATTTAAGAATTGGAAAATGAATTTTAGACTATGGTCTACTATGTTATAAATGTTATGATAGTTATATGGTATTAAGGTTGTTTTAATGGAATTAATATAAGGAAGGATATTCACATTAAAGAATGTGACAAACTATAAATAAATGGGATTTATAAACTAAGGTATTTATTGAATAAACCTTAGGAGTTGTAATTATACAACATAAAATGTTACTCTTGTTAGGATAAGACTCTTAATATAAGTTGTATGATATAATACAACTAATGGGAATAATCATCAAATAAAAGATGATAAAAAGTAACATAAAATATAAGAGTTTATTAAACTCATGGGAATTACCTACGTGGTGAATATATACATACACAAGGATAATGTATATAAGGTGGATATATGTTTTGGTTGGAAACCATATGATTTAATGGTGGTGGTTATTTAAAAAAAATATAGTTATGAACTATAAGTTATGAGTTTTGGATGGTGGGAAAAATAATATAATATAATAAATGATACAATATAAAAAAATAATAATACGATATGATATAATCATGCATGCATACATGCAACTATAGGTTATGTACCTATGTTTATTGGTGGATGAGATTAAAAGAAATATAAGGAATTAAACTTAACAGTTGAAATATTTTGACGTACGCGTTTAAGTAACAAAACCGACTGTTTGAGAGAAACCCGTAACAAAACTGTAGAAAACAGGGGTGAACTGTCGGGGTTACTTATTATTCGGAAATACCGGATGTAGTTAGTCATGGAGACTGACTTATAGTTTTATTACCGTTTAGAGTATACTTCTGACAAGGACGCTTGACGAGCTAACGGACTGCACGGAGCGTAGGATCTTGCTGATTCATACTCCACCGTAATACAGTCAGGGTGAACGGTATGTAAAGGGGTTTGATCCGAGTTGTCCTAAGGTCGCTCCTTGGGCTCGGATTTGGTTGATATAACTTGTATGTTGTTATGTGCCTCTAATTGTCTCTGAGGGCTTTCCTCAGTTCAGACTTCTGTGTGATCTGTGATAAGATTGTTTGTCTGAATATGATAATTAATATCCATGAACTGTATATTTATAGCTGCTTATTATTTACTGTTGTTGAGTTAACAGTATTGGTTCGTATATATGAACCTATATATATAAAACGAACTAGCGGCTATGGTGCTATCTTATATGAAATATAAGGAACGTCAGTAAAACGTTGTAGCACTAGGATAATAACTTATACATATTATCTAAGACTTTTATACGGAGCATTGGCCTTTCTATACGCCGCTCTTGTATCTAACACTGGATCCCGAGTTTACAGACTTCGGATTGGACTAATGACCTTAGTCTGCTGTGTTAGAAAATTTGGTAATGCGATGCGATGGTATAATTAATTAATTAATTAATTAATGGAAGTAAAGCCAAGAGGATGTGGCTCTTGGTGCGCGCTGTGATCACAAAAACGATACCAGGATGTCCGCGTACGGGTCCGTAAGTATCAAGAAAATTTCCCGTGAGCTAGAATGGCTCGTTGGTCGGAGACTCTACCGTTGGAGTGGCTACTGCCGTGGGTGACCCGCCATAATATATGGGTAACTAGAGACATGTCGTTTTAACGAGACATTGTCACTAGGTATAACTGAACAACTAAAACAATTGAGACTTATACAGTGGCGAACAATACTATGGACGAGACTTAATACTTGCTTATTATTCTCGTTGTTTCACTTTGTTGTTCATTGGTTATACTTGTGGTTATTTTATTGTGTGTTGATGGTTGGATGGAGCCTACGAGGCTAAGGTAAATTAAATATGAGCACTGTACGCTACGGCGAATGTACATTGTACATTATACTGTTATTGTTCGATACGTTCGATATATAATCGTGGACTGTGTCATTAAGTGATTGTGGAGTGGATGGATGGTTGAATATCTATGAATATTTGGATGGATGAATATGTGTATTATACATGTTTATTACAGTATTGTTATAATTGTAAAATGGTAAAGCATGAAACCAATCTAATAATAAGATGGTTAAAATGACAAGTGACCATTAGGGTCCAGGCCCGGCATACTCAGCGTCTATCGCTGATACTACACCATTACAGGTTGTTGATCATTGTCGGAGCTGAAGAGCAGGTACAGAGTAATTGGAGTTTTGCTTTTGCTACTACACATGGAGATGTCGTGTAGCATTGAGGATGGTGAATTGTAATATGGTGAGGTTGTGTATATTCAGGTTTGGGTAGGCGCTCACTTGTCGATGTTTATGATTTATGGATTTAGTATGATGTATAGGAATTTCTCTTTATCACTGCGGTTAGCAGTTTGTTTATTTTGGAAGTTGGATGTAGTTTGGCTACGTTGCTCGCATGGGCGAGTAATGGCCGGTGACACCCGAGCGAGATTTGTAATTGTTATTTATTTTTCCGCTGTGAGACGTTTTAATTATTGCTACGTGAGGGATTATATCGTGATTATGGAGAGGGGTGTTACAATATCAATGGGTAAATATTGGCATTCAAGAAAGTTAATTAAGTTGAGATAATTAATAACCTAAAACTGAATGAATGTTCTAGGACTTGTGAGTTGGGACTTGGCAGGAGACTAAACAAACAACCGCCGAAGGTGAACGGTACAGTCTTTCTTGTGACCTGCTTGCTAACGAGGTGTCCCTCGGCTTGTGTGCTATCTGTTTATTTGCTATAACTAAGACGAGATTAAGCATGTAACCGGTTGTTTTTGTTCTCGTTGTGTGTGTGTTTTCTTTACACTAACCCCCGAGACTTGAGACTAGCCACTAACTAAGCTTAGTACCTATTGAATTGAGGAGAAGAACTATATTTTGGTAACTATTGGTTAATACCCGTTGAGGTTTAACTAACACATGGTTTGTAAGATTTTCACTAACTGGAACTTAAGAGGAGTGAGGAATCGGGGACTGACTCTGGTCATGCATGTTAAGGAAAGGGGGTCGGTATCTGAATCAGATCCGACTTCCGCTTAAGGACTTATCTTCGGACTCGTCGCCAAGGGTCGAATGTCGGCTCAGCTACATTGGATTTCCAGTCCAAGGTAGGAGGCATTAAGATGGTGCGGTAGGATCACCTAAATCCTAATTTTAAGTTAAGATGTTTATTCAACCAATGGAGTTAATAGCTCATTGGCTAGGGTTGCTTTTGACCCGATAAAATAAACATTGAGCTAAGATACAACCATGTCTATTTAAAGAACGGTTTGTATACTGAGATTAAGATAAGGATAAGACTGAGGTAAGTTAAGATGGACTGAGGATAAGTAGAATTGGAACTTGATGAGTTTACTTACTAACTCACTTGTTAAGAGAACGCTTTAAGTCGTTCATTTGTGTGTGAACTATGCTTGTTCATCTGTGGATTGTTGTTTTACTGCACTTCATATTATGATTGTGTATCTAATCAATTTCCATGCTATCGACAATTAGTCGTCGTAGCCCCGTTAGCTTGGGGGCCATGAGAGGGTCGTACCAGCAATTTTGCTGACCCCCTTTGGGGGCTGTTTTTATTTTGCAGGTAAGCGTCCCATGAAGAGTCACCCTGAGAGTAGGGGCGGTTAGACTTAGGTTGGGTTTATTTTTGAGCACGGGATGCGCTTGTGCGCCCGTCTGTTGATACTTAAACTAGAGAAGGTTTATGTTGTTGATTGAGATACTAGAAACTCGGTTGGTGGGTGCTTTGGTAGGTATGTATGTTTTTGGATAAGCATTTGTAAATATTTAAAGTTCGGTATATTCTGTTGTTCAGACCGTGGCAAGGTCCTGGTGTTAGTTTATTCCGCTGCGACGTTTGTGGTTAAGTTGTTAAGTTTGAGATAGCCACAATTGGCTTAGGACGGGGTGTTACAGCACTTCAATATTTAACGACCAAGACTGCTGTATGAGAACGAGTAAGGGTCTAACCCGTCCTTCTGACAGACGTTAGGAAGAGGTCCGGGTAAGAGTACTAATGAAGGACGAGGCGTAGCGGAAGGTGGTGAAGGTCCAGCAACCCCAAGTAACGCGAAGAAGGTAGAAACCGCTCGTACTTGATGGGAGAACATCACGGGAATTAGCAATGGTACCTCACCCGCCGCAGCCCGTACCTCGAGTACCGCCTAGAGAGGCAATGAAATGAGAAGCACCAGGGAGAAGGATTATCCCTCCGAATCAGGAAGACCCGATGTGGTTGCTATGGGAGTTGTGGTACTTATAGGAGATGAAAACTTGTGATATGATAGATTGTTGAGGACCGGGGGTCCTAGTAATGACGTGATGTCTACGATACCAATTATGAGTTTAATATTAAACTGAAGTTAAGGAGATAATTTCCATAGCACTAATGGGGTCAGCGTGCAATGAGCGATGCAACCCTATCCTACATCCAGGAAAAGCACTGATAGGTGCGCCTGGGGAGGGAAAGTGGAAACAACGAGTGGAGATTAACCTATAAGATATGTAACGAACAGAACTGATGACCTTTTCGAAGTCTCACCGAAGCAAGTGACTCTGAACCCATGGAACATTGAAGGTTCAAGATGGCTCGACATGCATGTGGAGAGATCATGAGAGCTGTGGAAATTAGAACTCGCTAAAATGCTACCATGCAACATCTCGGAAGGAAAGTAATACCTTACTACCATAGTAAACTTGTGGGAACGAGTGCGGGAATGAGACTGTATTAATCTGAACAAGAACCTCCTTAATAGGAGTGGAAACCGATTAGGGAATAGAACAGCAACTAACATACACTGTACTGGTGGCTCAGTCTGCATGGCGCACTTGCCACAACAAGTGATATATTAACCAAAGTACAAAATTTCAACCTGCCTTGCGCATTTGCTACAGCAAGTGCAGCGATGGTAAACTAACCCAAATGACCGAGTAGTCCAGGTGGTTACCAATAAACAATAATCTTCTATGTGAGTCTGTAATGCAATGAAGCAAGGATATAGCCTTTTTAAAGGCAGGTTTATGAAACCCTGGGGTTGGAGGTCGATAAAAGCTCGGGAAGACCTAGCCGGTCAAACCATTAAACTTGAAAAGAATACACCATTTAACAGAGTGTGAAAGGGAGTTAATGAAAACAACGGTAATTAGTGCCTATGAGCCTAACCCCAGTGCCGGTACAGACAAGAATGTCAAGTAATATCGGTGGGGAGTGTCAAGTCTTAAGGACCAGCACAACCATACTTAGGGAGTACGCGGCGCTTGTGGTTGAACCACTACCATTTAATATGGCGAGAGATCAAGGAGTGAGCTATACAAGCCAAGATGTGAATGATAACCTATCCAACAAGTGGATGAGGAGTATAGACAAGTGCCGTTATGGCAAACTATTTTTGAGTCGTAAGAGAAGAATAGGCAGATGCGAACGTGCAATGAAGGGGCCCGACGATATGCCCGCAAAGCACACACCGGGGGTGTTGTGAATACAGTAGGCAGTTAGACTCCGGTACGGAGGGCAGTGGATATTAACTGAACAAAAATTACATGAGGACGGAAATATCGTGACTTTGCAAAGGTAGGATGAGATACGAACTGGTAAGAGTTAGAACGACACAAGGGAGGGTGATGATCAGGAAAACCCAAATAAGTTTGTGAGTACCCAATTGTAACCCTTATTAGAAAGTATTAGAACCAACTAGGATTAAATTAAATATAGAGACCAACAATTTTTCACCTATCAGAATAGGCATTGAGCCTAAATACCGTATGGCATAGGCCTACGGAAAGATATTGCTAATACTATCATAATGACCCAAATCTAGGAGAGCGAAGGTAGTAAAGCACAAACACTGATTAATATCAGACTAAATAGGGACTACCATAAGATAGGGAAAACACGACGTGTCAACCCTTATCGTGGAGTCCAGATTACACCAGAGGGTGTAACCCAACGAATTGGGTGCAGTTTAAGAACTAAAAACTCATATCTAAATGACATCAATAGCCTAGGAGTGAATGGGAGAGATAATAAACAATACTGATCCCCACTAATAAATATCAGATAACGAGCATGTGAAACCCAATATTAGGGCACTATGTCGCAATCACCTATTTTAGTAAAGTTAAAGAACATACATATTAAGCAAGGAACCCATAGAACCAAGAAAACCCCTTGGGCCATTCTAATACTAACGGTTTAGAACTGGCAGCCTATAACTTCAATAGAAATTACTGAGACTAAGAGTGTGATAACCACCGGGTACGAACAGTACGAGCGCACTAAATGAGACATGGGATGACCACACTCCTAGGAGCTTGTGGGCCCGACGAAACTTACCTTAAGTTAGTATTAAATGTATTTACAAGGCTTAATAAGGCCTAAATAGTATTTGGGAACAATTCCTGAAGAAAACGGATCCAAATAATGTGTTAAAACGCTAATAAAGCTTTAGCGCAATTTTTTTGAGAAAACCTGAAAACGTGACTTTGAGTGGTCAAACAAACCCGTAAAAATTATAGTTCATCAAATAACTATAAATAAACATTAATGGGAGTGTAAGAACCATTAAAATTAAAGAAACGAGAAAATTCCAGAAAACGGGCCCGGTTAGTGAATAGTGCTAAAACCGGGTAAATTAACGAGCGTTTTCTATAAAAGACGAAAAACCCTGCAGCATGGGTATTTAGTGGGGCCAGTTTTTAGCTAGTAAACAGCCCCCTCACACACATTAATAAAGCTAGAAAGAAAGAAAGAAAAGAAAAAGAAAGAAAAGAAAAGTACAAAAGTAACCCCCTCTTCTCTCTCCTCCTTTATTTTCTTTTCCCTTCTCTCTTTCCTCTCTTTCTTCCTCCCAGCCGTTTTATCCTCCCCCTTCTTCTTCCTTGCGACAGCCTTCTCCTCTCATGGCTACTCAAGCCTTCTTTGCCTTGCCCAAGCCACAGCAAGGCTCCAAATCAAGAAAAAATTACATATTCTTCTTCTCTTCCTCAAGCTCTACACTTTTCTCTTTTTAAAATCCCAAAAGGATGAACTTCATCTCCATGGGTTTTTCCCATTTGAAGAGGAAATGGCATCAAAGTGAAGCTTGGAGTCTCCTCTCTCCTAAGGTAAAAATCTCCAAGAAAAAAACCTCATTTTTCTCCTTCTCTTGTGTTGACCGATTTTGCCCATCCTCATGCCTTGTTTTCTCCTTGTGTTGAAGCTTTGTTTCAACTCTCCAATGGTGGTGAGACCCCCTTCTTGATTCAAGGGTGAAAACCCCTCCTAAAATTTCAAAGGTAAACCCTAATTATGTGTTTTAATCCCCTTTCATTGAATTAGAATTTCCTAAGGGTTTATAAGATTAATTAAATGCATTTTTGTGTTCCTTGGATGTTGGGATGGTGTTTTGCAACTCCATTCCCACTTGACCGAATTTGAGGAGAGGAAGAGCAAGAGGAGAATTAAAAGAGGAACTTGTGAGATTAAGGTAAGAAATCTACCTTAACACTTGTTTTATTTGTTTTAGAGTTTGGGATGGGTAAAAAAATTAATGAACCCAAGTTATGGATTGCAATCTATGTTGGAAATGTGTTTAGTTGAATTTGAAGAGGTTTATGAAATTAATTTGTGATTTAAGGGCCTTGGAGCCAAGTGTTTGGAGTTTGTGAGTTATATTGTTGTTTAAAGAATTTTGAGGAAATGTTAAGTGCTGGTAGGATCCTTATGGGTGTGGCTAGATTAGGAATGTAAATTGGTAAGAATTGATGGATTGGAATGTGTTAGGTTTATGGGGAGGTTATGGCAAAAATTTGGTAGAAAATGAGTGTTTTTAGGTGGCTTGGTGAATTGGAGAACCTAGGTGTTTGTAGTGTTGAGTAGAGTGGATTAATAGCCTTGAAATGGTATTTGGAGAACAAGGGAGGGGAGTGTAAAAATCTGTAGCAAAATGACTTGTGAGGATCTTAGAAATGCTAGAAAAGAGTTAGTGTGCAAAAGCTTGAAAATGAGAGTTGGACTTGGGTATAGTTGATGCAATTTCCTAGGAATGATTTGGAATGGTCAAATAGAGTTAGAAGAAAATGCATAGTGCCAAGAGAAGTTTAAGAAATGCACAAGTGTGCAAGGTGCAAAATGAGAATGGAAAATTTGTGAAATAGAGCAAGAATTGGAGTAAGGATTTAACTAATGATTTGAAGTGGTTTAGCATGTTTTGAGGTGTTTAATTATGTAGGAAACTTGTCGGAAGTTTATGGAATGATTAGGGGTGGATTAAGGGTTAATTTGGGGGTGACTAATTACCTTAACAGCAGTTTTTAGCAGGGTCCGGGACTTAGGATAGGAACCAAGTCCCGAACCGCATCAAAAATAATGCCGAGAGTGTAAGCAGACATTGGTCCAAGACCATGGTCCAGGACCAAGACCCGAACCACTAGGAAAAAATGGCTGAAAGTGAGTTTCTGCATTTTTGCGGGACTTTGGGTCTGGACCAAGTCCCGGACCACCCCCAAAAATGCACAAAATTTGTTTTAAAGTGTCTAGAAGATGGGGGATTGATTGGTATTGGTTTTAGGAGTTGTTTGGTGACCTTTAAAGGTCCTAAGAAGTGTAAACAAGTTTGAGAAGTGATTTAGAAAGTGGTGAGTTTACGAACACTTAAGTAAACCGAGATAACGGGATAACGGGATAAGTTTAGGAGTTGCAATTATGTACGTACCGTAACGCCTTAATATTAATAGAACCATTTGACATGTAATCAGTGGTTCAAGAGTAAGTGAAATACCCCAAACCTTAGTATATTGTTTAAACACCTAAATGTGGTATATTAAGACTAAAAAGAGTCTTAGAAACATTAGTAAACAAATTTAAACAAAAGAAAACACAAAGTGCGCTTTAAGGTCAGTAAAGGCCAAAATGTGCTCTAAGCTTGGGATAAGCTTGGTTAAGACCTAATGAACTTACCAAGATCTTATTATATACTAATGAACATATTAAACCAATTACCAAAGAAAACCAATCTTGAAAACAAGTTAAAACACAAAATGTGCTTTAAGGAGTCTTAAAGCACATTTTCGAAATATTGTCTTGTAAATGAGTTTTGAGTGGCTAAATGTCCATCATTACTCTTTAATTAACATGTGTACTATATAGTATCACATTTGGAAGTCTATATCAATGGGAAATCAAAAATTTCACTTCTATGTGCCTTGTTTTTATGAATAGTGATTTTAATAAGCTATTTTGTAACATATGTTTGTATAAGTAATTAAATTGACAAATAAAGACTATATTACCCCTAAGTACTAATGAGGGCGGTTTTCTTAAGTGTGGTGACTCACCACTCTCTTGTTAATGTATTAAGTAAGTAATGATAAATAAATAAAGTACTTTTTAGTTTTTACTACAAATATCTTCAAAAGCAAAACTTATCTCATTCTCTCATTTCTTTCTCATTTCACACGGTTCCAAACTCCTTCTTCAACCTCTCTTCTTCATTCTCTCACGGTAATACTCACCACCACCATTAAACTCTAGCTTTGACCTCTTGTAAAATCTAGCTCACTTATCCAAATCAAAAACAAACACCACCAATCTCTTCCTCTCATCAAGCTCTTCATTCCTATCTTCTCAAAACTTCAAGAGCCCCATTTAGGTGCCATGGAGTTCCACCATTGAAGGAGCTTGAGCTTGTGTTTCTACATATTATTGATCTCCTTTGCTTCTAGGTAAGGAATCTCAAAGAAAAATCAAGTTTCTTCCATGTTTTTACCTTGACCGAAAATGCACATTAATGGTGCTCTTTGTGTGACTTTGTTCTAGCTTCATTCCAACCTTTCATGGACTAGGTAGAGTCCTCTCTTCATAGATATTCCAACTCTCTTCAAAGATCAAGGTAAAACAACTACATTAATGTTTTTGAAACAATGTAAAATTAGGGTTTACAATGAGATGAAGCTTAAAGCTTGAATACTCATTATGATGTTTGTATATTGTCTAGAACTTGACAAGGAATCAAATACCTTACCGGTTTTATAAGGAAACAAGAGAGAAGTTGTTTGGAAAAGTGGTAAATATACTAACCTAATGTTGTTAAATGCCTTAGGAGAAATGAGCTTATAATGCTTGTTAAAACTACCTAATGAGCAAATGGTGAATGACTTAGTAAAGTGTTCTCAAGAGCTTAGTAAAAGGCATATGTGTTGTTCAGTGTATTTGCAGGTCAAAGGCAAATATATTGTGGAAATTCAGTGTTTATGATTTATGCATCTTAAGGGCCTAAGAGCCATGTCATTTAAGGGCCTAAGTGCCATGCAATTTAAATTATGCACTATATTGAGATGTAGTGCTATATGAGTGAAGTTTGTGTATAAGAAAGTGCTTGCTGGATTTTTAGTGTTCTTGGTTGCTTGTTGGTGAAAACAATATGTTTTGGTTTAGTAATGTTCTAGGAGAACCTATGTCGAAATTTAGGTAATAAACAAGAAGTTTTAAGAGTTTAAAATGAGTTTGATAAGTTAAGAAGTGTTTAGAATGGTTAGGTGCTTTCCTTGTGAAAGAAACATGCATTAAGGTGATTTAAGATGTGAGAAGGGTTTAGGCAATGTTCTAGAGGAATTTATAATGTAAGGAATGTTTTGGGATACACTAGAGTCATTTGGACTTGTGTTAGGATTTGGGAAAACTTTGGTGAACAAGGAGAAAGTGTAAACTTGAAAAAGGATTTCCAGAAATGACATAAGGAGTTGTGAAGAAGTGATGCTTGGGAGATGATGTTAAAATGAGGAGAAAGCATTTTGGGATAGTAGTTATTATAAGTATGAAACATCACTTGAGAAACTAAGGAGGAAATAGCATTAGTGTTAGGAATTTTGGGAAGAAATGAGTAAAGGCTTAAGGAATTAGAAAAGGAGTTTTATGAGTGTTTAAGGATGTCTTAAGGTGTGTTTGAAGTGCCCAAATGAGATTAGGGTGTACTAGGATATATGGGGTGAAGTTTGGAGTTGAATGAAAAAAAGGAAAACAAGGGTCTAGGGCAGACCGAACTTGCGACCGAACTTGCAAGTTCGGTCGAGCCCAGTTTACCCTGCGAGAATTGGCTTCTGGAATGGACCGACCTTGGGGACCGGACTTGCAAGGTCGGTCGGGCTTGTATTTTGTGTACGGATTAAGTTACTGGAATCGACCGAACATGTGACCGGACTTGGCAAGTTCGGTCGGGCTGAATTTTCAAAGGGAAGAAACTCTCGGGAATGGACCGAACTTACAAGGTCGGTCAGAGTAGAAAATTTTGACGGAAATATGTTCTGGAATGGGCCGACCTTGTGCAAGGTCGGTCTGTAAGGTCGGTCGGACCAAAACTTGTAAAAAAAAAATAGAAAAGAATGTGACTTATGTAGTTAACCCTAGGGGGTATAATGAAGGTAACCTAGGGTAAGTTAGACATTTAAACATGTCAAATAATCATGTTAAACACTTAGTAAATTTGGAGGTTAAGTAAGTTAATTAACCGACGTTCTTGAATCTCGTATAGGAGTGACCTACGGTGGAAACAAATCAAGGCAAGGACCAAGGTATGGTTTTCTTGCAGTCTGTTGCCTACCGGTTTACACCATCTTGTGTGTTGTATGTTTTTCTGTGTGTTTATGACGTTACAAGATCTAAACATGTAATGAGTTTACAGTTGTTCATATTATTGTGATGTTATGATGTGACTCATTTCCCTTGTGTGTGTCTAACATGACTTGCCACCTATTGTGTATTGGTTGTTAAGTTCCACCATGAACTTCTAACAAGTGTTAACTGGGAAGTGAGGACTCCGGTTGTCCAGTCATGCATGTAAGTTAAGAGTAGATATCTGAATCAGATTCGACTCTTATGTTGTTAAGATTGTTCTCCTTAATTTGGCGTTCGATCTCCCGCTAGCTTCCTCCAAAGCTTACCTATTCTGACTTATGATCGGTTTAGTGGGAACATGTGTTTGTGTGGTGTGTTCGGGTCACTATATCCGAACCATCTGTGACTTAAGTTACTCGTTCGAATAACAGAACGGTAATGAGTGTGTGTAACGAGCTTAACATGAGGATGAATCATTCTCTAGGCTCTTATGTTATTTGACCTTCGTGGTTTGTTATTGTGGAACGAAGATCCACTGTGTATGTGATGTTGTGCTGTGCACTAATGATGCTATGCCACATATTATGTTATGTATAAAAATGAATGCCATGTTATCATGACAATTAGTTGCCCGTATCCCGGTAGCCGATGGGCTGCGCGTTAACCATACCAGCCAAGGGTTGCTGACCCCCTCGGGGGATCCATATTTCTTATACTGCAGGATGAGGATCGAAGAAGCGGAGTGGCTTTAGATCCTAGGATGCAGGTTTACTTTTGATTACTTTTGGATGTTGGCCCGGGATGCGCCTGTGCTCCCGTGGCGGTATATATTGGTTATGAACGAGTTACAGTGATGTTTAACAGTGAAGGATGTATGTAAACACTCGGTATTTTGTTTAATGTATATATATGGTTATTAGTTCTATGCTCGGGAGTCTGATCATCAGACCGGTACAATTGTATTTATTCAGCCTTGTTAACCACGTGGGTGGTTGACGGCGTTGTAGCACCATTCATTTAGTTACTGTTTAGTTGTTTAAATTCCGCTGCGATTTCAAGTAGTGTTATGTGCGTAGTAGGGGTGTTACAAAAAGTGGTATCAGAGCGAAGTATCGCTCTGATGACTAGAATACCGAGCTTATAAAAATACCGAGTTAGGAAACCTAACTATAGTTACCTAAGTGAGCAGTTATGGAAAGGTTAACCACTAACCAAGTGTGGAGATACCTTGTTGTCGGGAAAACGTTACAACCGTTGGAACCGATAAGTGTGTAAGCATAATGCTAATAAAGTTCGTGTGAATTCAGATGTCAGGTAGACCGAGAGGTAGAGGCCACGGAAGCGGTACTGGAGATACGGACGACAGGGTGAGAATACTACGGCTCAGGTTATGGCCGAAGCTGTAGCGGCCGTCGTAGTCCAAATGGTCCCACAACTTGTAGCTGCAATTCAGCAGGGGCAACAGCCCGAAGTTCTACCACCACCGCCACCGCCACGAGAGACCAACTGGGTCAAGTCATTGGCAGATTTGAGACCCCCGTCGTTTCATGGGGAGAACGACCCACGTAAGCTGGAGGCGTACATCTCCGAGTTGGAGACCGCCTACGAGACCTTGGCTGTACCTGCAGAGGCTAAGGTCCGTCTTGCCGCTTACTACCTGAAGGGTTCGGCACAGAGTTGGTGGAAGCTTGTGAGAGAGGACCGGATGGCGGATCCTCAGTTTGGATGGAGGGAGTACACGGCTCTACTGTGAGCCAAATACTACCCTGTGCATGTTCAAGAGGCCAAGCGCCTGGAGCTGGATAGTCTGAGGCAGGGGGACAAGGTGTCGGTTGATGAGTACTACACTGCATTCACCGGCCTTATCCACCTGTTACCGGACCTGGGATACTCGAACCGGGTGCTGGTAAACCATTTTTACAACGGTCTCAGCCACCGTCTTCGCTATGGGATGGGGCCAGCTGAGTATACTACCTTGCAGGTAATTTAAAAGTGATGTGAAAATGTGTAGTCTATAAGTGAGTATTAATGTGAATTTGTGAGTATGTTTTGCGGGGCATGACTGACATCCTAAATTCAGGAGTGCTATCATGCCGCTGCTAAGGTGGAGATCACCATCCGTCTGAGGGACGAGGAGAATGCGCACAAGCGCAAGGCCACGAGCGAGGGCCAGAGTCCGCAGGGGTGCGGGGGAGGAAAGAAGAAGAAGAAACCTTATCCCCAGCCCCAGAAGAATCAGCACCAGGGTGACAAGGGCCAAGCCCAAACCACCACAGCTGAGGAGCCACTGAAGCTCACATATGCTTATGCGGCGAAACCCCTACGCTCTTACCCACCTAAGGGTAATTATCTAATTCTGTGTGATAAGTTGACGTGTATGTTGATAAGTTGTGAAACAAGTATTGAATGTGTATTGTGATAGCAGCTAGCACGGGTTCTGGACCGGAGCGCCACTATTACTGTAAGTGGTGCAATGGAGACCACCCCGGCAAGGACTGCAAGGGAAATGAAGTACAGTGCCGTTACTGCGAGAAGTGGGGTCACCGGGACTACGAGTGTTACCGGAACCCCAACAGTAGAGTCAACAAGCCCAAGGGGCAGTGGAAGGGTAAGGCCACAGCAACTATTGATGGCCCGAAGACGGCTAACCAGCCACCCACAGATCAGAGGCACACTGATTCCCAGAAGGGGAAAGGGTCGGGACCTAGCAAGGCCGCCCTAAATGTGGTGGACCGGTCAGAGGCGCCAGGGCCCTCTTCTAGACCAGGTACCGCCTAAACTATTGAATGTAATAAGTGATTGCATACCACATTTCATGCATGTGTGTACTAGTGAGTCCAATGTGTCATCATGTGAGTGAAGAGTTAAAGTATAGTATGAAAGTCACCTAATTAGATAATTCTAAACTTAAAGGAACCTTCAATATATGTTATCCAATCCCACCCATACCAAACCCTGAAGAAACCACCATCAACATCACCGACTTTCCAATGGAGCAATGTCAGGTTATCCAGCCAGGTATGATACTCTTAAATGGATACCTGACACCGGAAGCACAAATCCACATCATCAGGCGATGCGATGAACTAGGAGCAAAACCTGGAGGGTTCTACACACCCGAATACCCGAACAGATCAAGAATGCAATTGAAGATGATGTGCATGGGTAAGGACTGGAACCCTTACACCAAGACATATCAACAAGAGCGAGCTGAAGACGGAGCAACAGTACCAAGTATACCCGAGGAGTTCCGTGCGGTCGTTAATCACACCGTGGGAATTGCTCAACAAGTTGAAACGGATTCAATTCCAGATGTGAAAGCAGATTTGTGTATTGTGAACTTCTACCAGAAAGGTGGACGATTAGGTTTACACCAAGATAAGGACGAGTCACCCTAGTCTCTAAGTAAGGGAGTACCCGTGGTGTCTTGGTCCATTGGTGATACCGCAGTGTTTGTGTATGGCGAGCAGAAGCGTGCTGATCTCGCAATGAAGTTAATACTAAAGTCAGGAGATGTGTTAATCATGGGTGGGCAGTCAAGGATGCTATATCATGGCATCAGAAGATCAAACTAAATACCGCGCCGTCGGTAGTGATCAATGCCACACACATGAAACCCGGACGTTTGAATTTGACCTTCAGACAGTTTTAAAGCCTTGTATAACTATGTAATATGTTAAGCCAGTATATGTTAAGGAAGTTATGTATGTGTTAAGTTATGTCTACAGTGTAAACCAACAATGTTGTAAGGAGAATATGTTAATGAATAAAGTGGAGTTATTGAAGTATATCAACCGTGTTGTTACCCAGTACTTATTAGTTTGCCAATGAATTAGGTTGTGCACTCGGAAAGGGAGGTACACTGAGTGTCTGCAATGAGGCAGAAGCCGGCAAGAGCGGCACAATCCTCACCGGTACCTTTCCAGTCAATGGCGTGGACGCTTCGATCTTGTTCGACTCCGGAGCCTCGCACACATTTATTTCGCTATCTTTTGCGAAGAGGCTGGGGTTAGACGGTGATGAGATGCCAGACTTTCTAGTCACTCACCCGTCGAAAGAGCGGATCAGGTGCACCCGCTACCACAGAGATGCTGTTGTAAGAATCAGAGATGAAGAGTTTCCGATCGACTTGATAGAGTTCGACGGACTTGGATTTGATGTGATTGTTGGGATGAACTGGTTGGAGCGGTACAAGGGCAGAATCCTATGTGCCGAGCATCGACTGCTTCTTCGGAGTCCATCTGGGGTTACTATATCTTACCGCCAGAGGCCTAGGGAGTCTTCGACTCAGATCATCAGCGCCATGGCTATGTGTCGTGAACTACGACGAGGGAGTGATGTACACCTCTGCTATGTCCAGGACATAGAGAGAGATCAGAAGTTTAGCCCAGATGTGCCGGTAGTGTAGGAGTTTCCTGATGTATTTCCTAAAGAACTGCCGGGCATGCCACCAGCACGGGAAGTGGAGTTTGAGATTGATTTGGTTCCGGGTACCGGGCCAATTGCGAAGGCGCCCTATCGTATGGCTCCAGTAGAGATGACAGAGCTCAAGGAGCAGTTGAAAGACCTACTCGACAAGGGGTTCATCCGCCCTAGCGTTCCACCATCGGGAGCGCCGGTCCTCTTCGTGAAGAAGAAGGACGGTAGCCTCCGCCTGTGTATTGACTATCGGGAGCTGAATGCTGTTACGGTGAAGAACCGTTACCCTTTACCACGCATCAATGATCTATTTGATCAACTGAAGGGAGCATCAGTATTCTCCAAGATAGACCTACGATCCGGATACCACAAGATTGCCATCCGTGATAGTGATATCGAAAAGACAGCATTCAGAACTAGGTATGGGCACTATGAATTCACAGTTATGCCGTTTGGCTTATCAAATGCACCATCCAAGTTCATGGACTTAATGAACCGCTTGTTCCAAGATCAGTTGGACAAGTCTGTGGTAGTCTTCATCGATGATATTCTTGTGTACTCGAAATCGAGAGGTGAGCACGAAAGCCACCTGAGAAATGTGTTACAAACATGTGGAGGTGGAGGAATCAGTTGTATGCAAAGTTTTCGAAATGTGAATTTTGGTTGAACCAAGTATCCTTTCTTGGACATGTGATTTCTGAGGCCGGGATCGCTGTTGATCCGGCAAAGATTGATGCCGTGCGCACCTGGCCAAGGCCGAAGACAGTTACCGATATCAGGAGCTTCCTCGGCCTGGCAGGTTATTATAGGAGGTTTGTGAAGGACTTCTCCAGTGTCTCGGAGCCGATGACTTCCTTAATGAAGAAGGATGCACCATTCGAGTGGACAGTCGACTGTGAGAGTTCTTTCACGAGTCTCAAGGATGCTCTGACATCTGCACCAGTCCTGACTATACCAGACGGTCCAGATGGTTTTGAGGTCTATTGCGACGCATCAGGCAGAGGTATGGGTTGTGTATTGATGCAACACGGGAAGGTCGTAGCTTACGCCTCCCGACAGCTGAAGAAGCATGAGGAGAACTACCCTACCCACGACTTAGAATTGGGTGCCATTGTCTTCGCATTGAAGATATGGCGACATTATTTGTATGGGGTAAGTGTGACAATCTATTCTGACCACAAAAGTTTAAAGTACTTGTTCACTCAGAAGGAGTTGAACATGAGACAAAGAAGGTGGGTTGAATTTCTGAATGACTACGACATTAATCTGCAATATAAAGAGGGTAAGGCAAATGTGGTAGCTGACGCATTGAGTCGCCGAGCACACTCTCTCCATTCGCTAGTCTCTCATACTGGCTTGGTTGAAGAGGTGCAGAGTGCTCAGATGGCGGATCAGTATATGATGGAGATCAGGCAGAAGCTTATTGATGGCACATTCGAGGGTCAGAAGTACGACTTCAGACTCCACGATGATGACCTGATTAGGCTCAATGGCCGATTGTGTATACCTAGGAGTAGCGCTGAGTTGAAGGAGCGCATATTGAGTGAATCCCATTGTTCTACTACTTCGATTCACCCCGGAGCTTCAAAGATGTATAAGGGTATGAAAAGATATTTTTGGTGGACTGGAATGAAAAAAGATGTAAGTGATTATGTGTTGAGGTGTCTCACTTGCCAGAAGGTCAAGTTTGAGCACCGACGGCCTGGTGGTATGGTACAGCCAATGCCAGTGCCTGAGTGGAAGTTCCATGATATTTCCATGGACTTCGTAGTAGGGCTTCCGCCTACAAGGGGAGGTCTGAATATGATATGGGTTGTTGTTGACCGACAGACCAAGGTGGCTCGATTCATACCGATGAAGGACACCTGGAAAGTGGCAAAACTGGCAGAACTCTTCGACAGAGAGATTGTAAGACATCATGGGGTACCGAAAACGATTGTATCTGATAGAGATACCAGATTCTTATCGAGGTATTGGAAGTCTACGCAAGAAGCACTGGGTACCGAACTGAAATTGAGTACAGCGTTTCACCCACAGACAGATGGCTAGAGTGAGCGCACCATCCAGACACTTGAGGATATGTTACGTGCATGTGCACTTGATTTTCAGACCAGCTGGATTGATAAGTTACATCTGATCGAGTTTAGTTACAACAACAGTTACCATACTTCGATCAAGATGTCTCCCTTCCAGGCCTTGTACGGTAGACCATGCCGCACGCCATTATGTTGGGATGAGTCGAGTGAGACGGTCATTATAGGACCAGAGTATCTAGAACATGTTCAGGCAGAAGTTCGCCAGACCCGGGCTAACATGAAGGCAGCTCAGGATAGACAGAAGTCGTATGCAGATGTGCGCAGATGTGACCTGGAGTTCGCCGTGGGCGATCAGGTATTTTTGAGAGTATCCCCCATGAAGGGAGTATTTCGTTTTGGCCGGAAAGGCAAGTTGAGCCCAAAATATGTGTGGCCTTATGTTGTGACGGAGCGGATCGGCCCGGTAGCTTACAGACTTGATCTACCTGCCGAGCTGGGCAAGGTACATGATGTATTTCATGTGTACCAGTTGAAGAAGTATATGTCTCATCCGTCTCATGTGCTTCAGCCTGAAAGGCTAACCTTAGAGCCGACCATGCGATCAGTGGAGACTCCGGTACGGATTCTGGATACTAAGACTCGAGACACTAGCCATAAGTCTGTGAGACTGGTGAAAGTTCTTTGGTCTAACCAGGACGTTGAGGAGGCCACTTGGGAGCTGGAAGACAAGATGAAGGAGAAGTACCCGTCATTGTTTACTTCTTAGTGCTTATGTGTATAGGGTACGGGGCGTACCCCCTTTTTAAGGGGGGTAGAGCCGTTTCGGTTATGTGAGTACGACGTGTATTTAAATACATCGTCTATGCTATGTTGTCATATTACAGACTGTTGTGTCTGAATGATGTTGTATATGTTGTATGGACCTTGTGTCCAATGTTATGTACCCGATGTTATGTTGTATGGACCTTGTGTCCGATATTATGTAAGTGTGTTGTTAATGATGTATGGAAGTATTGTTTATAAGTATTCCCGTGTTCTAACAGTTAGGATATGTGGAAGTGTGAACTTTGAGGACAAAGTTCTTTTAAGGGGGTAGATTGAAATACCCCAAACCTTAGTATATTGTTTAAACACCTAAATATGGTATATTAAGACTAAAAAGAGTCTTAGAAACATTAGTAAACAAATTTAAACAAAAGAAAACACAAAGTGCGCTTTAAGGTCAGTAAAGGCCAAAATGTGCTCTAAGCTTGGGATAAGCTTGGTTAAGACCTAATGAACTTACCAAGATCTTATTTATATACTAATGAACATATTAAACCAATTACCAAAGAAAACCAAGCTTGAAAACAAGTTAAAACACAAAAAGTGCTTTAAGGAGTCTTAAAGCACATTTTCGAAAAATTGTCTTGTAAATGAGTTTTGAGTGGCTAAATGTCCATCATTACTCTTTAATTAACATGTGTACTATATAGTATCACATTTGGAAGTCTATATCAATGGGAAATCAAAAATCTCACTTCTATGTGCCTTGTTTTTATGAATAGTGATTTTAATAAGCTATTTTGTAACATATGTTTGTATAAGTAATTAAATTGACAAATAAAGACTATATTACCCCTAAGTACTAATGGGGGCCGGTTTTCTTAAGTGTGGTGACTCACCACTCTCTTGTTAATGTATTAAGTAAGTAATGATAAATAAATAAAGTACTTTTTAGTTTTTACTACAAATATCTTCAAAAGCAAAACTTATCTCATTCTCTCATTTCTTTCTCATTTCACACGGTTCCAAACTCCTTCTTCAACCTCTCTTCTTCATTCTCTCACGGTAATACTCACCACCACCATTAAACTCTAGCTTTGACCTCTTGTAAAATCTAGCTCACTTATCCAAATCAAAAACAAACACCACCAATCTCTTCCTCTCATCAAGCTCTTCATTCCTATCTTCTCAAAACTTCAAGAGCCCCATTTAGGTGCCATGGAGTTCCACCATTGAAGGAGCTTGAGCTTGTGTTTCTACATATTATTGATCTCCTTTGCTTCTAGGTAAGGAATCTCAAAGAAAAATCAAGTTTCTTCCATGTTTTTACCTTGACCGAAAATGCACATTAATGGGTGCTCTTTGTGTGACTTTGTTCTAGCTTCATTCCAACCTTTCATGGACTAGGTGGAGTCCTCTCTTCATAGATATTCAAACTCTCTTCAAAGATCAAGGTAAAACAACTACATTAATGTTTTTGAAACAATGTAAAATTAGGGTTTACAATGAGATGAAGCTTAAAGCTTGAATACTCATTATGATGTTTGTATATTGTCTAGAACTTGACAAGGAATCAAATACCTTACCGGTTTTATAAGGAAACAAGAGAGAAGTTGTTTGGAAAAGAGGTAAATATACTAACCTAATGTTGTTTAATGCCTTAGGAGAAATGAGCTTATAATGCTTGTTAAAACTACCTAATGAGCAAATGGTGAATGACTTAGTAAAGTGTTCTCAAGAGCTTAGTAAAAGGAATATGTGTTGTTGAGTGTATTTGCAGGTCAAAGGCAAATATATTGTGGAAATTCAGTGTTTATGATTTATGCATCTTAAGGGCCTAAGAGCCATGTCATTTAAGGGCCTAAGTGCCATGCAATTTAAATTATGCACTATATTGTGATGTAGTGTTATATGAGCGAAGTTTGTGTATAAGAAAGTGCTTGGTGGATTTTTAGTGTTCTTGGTTGCTTGTTGGTGAAAACAATATGTTTTGGTTTAGTAATGTTCTAGGAGAACCTATGTCGAAATTTAGGTAATAAACAAGATGTTTTAAGAGTTTAAAATGAGTTTGATAAGTCAAGAAGTGTTTAGAATGGTTAGGTGCTTTCCTTGTGAAAGAAACATGCATTAAGGTAATTTAAGATGTGAGAAGGGTTTAGGCAATGTTCTAGAGGAATTTATAATGTAAGGAATGTTTTGGGATACACTAGAGTCATTTGGACTTGTGTTAGGATTTGGGCAAACTTTGGTGAACAAGGAGAAAGTGTAAACTTGAAAAAGGATTTCCAGAAATGACATAAGGAGTTGATGGTAAGAAGTGATGCTTGGGAGATGATGTTAAAATGAGGAGAAAGCATTTTGGGATAGTAGTTATTATAAGTATGAAACATCACTTGAGAAACTAAGGAGGAAATAGCATAAGTGTTAGGAATTTTGGGAAGAAATGAGTAAAGGCTTAAGGAATTAGAAAAGGAGTTTTATGAGTGTTTAAGGATGTCTTAAGGTGTGTTTGAAGTGCCCAAATGAGATTAGGGTGTACTAGGATATATGGGGTGAAGTTTGGAGTTGAATGAAAAAAAAGGAAAACAAGGGTCTGGGGCAGACCGAACTTGCGACCGAACTTGCAAGTTCGGTCGAGCCCAGTTTCCCCCTGCGAGAATTGGCTTCTGGAATGGACCGACCTTGGGGACCGGACTTGCAAGGTCGGTCGGGCTTGTATTTTGTGTACGGATTAAGTTACTGGAATCGACCGAACATGGGACCGGACTTGGCAAGTTCGGTCGGGCTGAATTTTCAAAGGGAAGAAACTCTCGGGAATGGACCGAACATGCGACCGAACTTACAAGGTCGGTTGGAGTAGAAAATTTTGACGGAAATATGTTCTGGAATGGACCGACCTTGTGCAAGGTCGATCGGTAAGGTCGGTCGGACCAAAACTTGTAAAAAAAAAAAAGAGAAAAGAATGTGACTTATGTAATTAACCCTAGGGGGTATAATGAAGGTAACCTAGGGTAAGTTAGACATTTAAACATGTCAAATAATCATGTTAAACACTTAGTAAATTTGGAGGTTAAGTAAGTTAATTAACCGACGTTCTTGAATCATGTATAGGAGTGACCTACGGTGGAAACAAATCAAGGCAAGGACCAAGGTATGGTTTTCTTGCAGTCTGTTGCCTACCGGTTTACACCGGCTTGTGTGTTGTATGTTTTTCTATGTGTTTATGACGTTACAAGATCTAAACATGTAATGAGTTTACAGTTGTTCATATTATTGTGATGTTATGATGTGACTCATTTCCCTTGTGTGTGTCTAACATGACTTACCACCTATTGTGTATTGGTTGTTAAGTTCCACCATGAACTTCTAACAAGTGTTAACTGGGAAGTGAGGAATCCAGTTGTCCGGTCATGCATGTAAGTTAAGAGTAGATATCTGAATCAGATTCGACTCTTATGTTGTTAAGATTGTTCTCCTTAATTTGGCGTTCGATCTCCCGCTAGCTTCCTCCAAAGCTTACCTATTCTGACTTATGATCGGTTTAGTGGGAACATGTGTTTGTGTGGTGTGTTCGGGTCACTATATCCGAACCATCTGTGACTTAAGTTACTCGTTCGAATAACAGAACGGTAATGAGTGTGTGTAACGAGCTTAACATATGGATGAATCATTCTCTAGGCTCTTATGTTATTTGACCTTCGTGGTTTGTTATTGTGGAACGAAGATCCACTGTGTATGTGATGTTGTGCTGTGCACTATTGATGCTATGACACATATTATGTTATGTTATGTTATGTATAAAAATGAATGCCATGTTATCATGACAATTAGTTGCGCGTATCCCGGTAGCCGATGGGCTGCGCGTTAACCATACCAGCCAAGGGTTGCTGACCCCCTCGAGGGATCCATATTTCTTATACTGCAGGATGAGGATCGAAGAAGCGGAGTGGCTTTAGATCCTAGGATGCAGGTTTACTTTTGATTACTTTTGGATGTTGGCCCGGGATGCGCCTGTGCTCCCGTGGCGGTATATATTGGTTATGAACGGGTTACAGTGATGTTTAACAGTGAAGGATGTATGTAAACACTCGGTATTTTGTTTAATGTATATATATGGTTATTAGTTCTATGCTCGGGAGTCTGATCATCAGACCGGTACAATTGTATTTATTCAGCCTTGTTAACCATGTGGGTGGTTGACGGCGTTGTAGCACCATTCGTTTAGTTACTGTTTAGTTGTTTAAATTCCACTGTGATTTCAAGTAGTGTTATGTGCGTAGTAGGGGTGTTACAAAAAGACATGAGGAACAAGCGTGAACCGAGGAACATGAGAACACCCGGTAAAGTTAACCCCGGTGAAAGGTATGATTTCCTCATGTCCTGTATCCTAACTTGGTTACTCTGATTTGTGTGCTTGTTTGTTTGTGCGATCACCTAACAAGATAAATGCACAAATCGGATTGTTTGCACCTTGTAGTGCTTGTTTGTATTGCTAGATGTTGGTTGGTATTTTGAATGTGCAGTTTGTATAATTCATGAAACGGGTGTTTGTAAATGAATTGCTTAAATGTTGAATGTGTATGGTAGTGTGACTCATAGTTGAGTCTTGTTGGAGTAGACACTCGTAGAAAGAGTCAAGTTGCGAACTAATAAAAGTGTGGAAACACACTACAACTATCGAACCAATGCACTGAAACATAAACCTATGAACTCACCAGAACGTGAGAGAATTGTACGGGAATTAGTAAACTCCCGATAACGGTTAGAGAACCGAATTGATTTAATGCACAAAACAATTATTAGTGGAAGCATATAAGGAACCTCTTCTTAGAGGACTTGATAAATGTCCAAACAATGAACATTATGAAAAGTAAAGAATGATAAGGGATCATCAAACCCCTTAGAGTAATAGTCGAACCCCAATGAGAGGATCCAACTAACATAAACAATGTCCCGAACATTAGAGTATTCGATAAGTTGGGTAAGACCCTAAATCTTAGAATACTAGACATTGAGAATTCCCTAAGTTAATAGATGTTATAGAGAGAGATACCTCTAGGCTAATCCTTGAGAGTGTGAAATGACTGTGAGAGTGGAGTTTTGGGAATTTGAGTAGTCCAGATGAGAACTGGATATTTGAGGATTTGAGGAGCTAATTGTATAGCCCCTTTTGTATTTGTAATTCCGGTGGTGGGTCATGTGTATGACCCTGCCCGGAGGTCGTGGCTAAGACTTAAAAGATGCCTTTGAGTATTGAGTATTGATTTGAGAACTTGAGTATTTGAGTATCGATTTGAGTATGTGAGTATTGAGAATTGAGTTGTGACTTGAGAGACTTGAGAATTTGAGTCTGAGTGTAAAACTTGTTGAGATTGTGAGTAAGAGTTCCCAAGAGAGTGGGTAAGACAATGAGCAATTGAGTAAGGCATAGTGAGGTAGAAACCCTCAAGCCTAAGTAAAGAACATATTAAACTAACCTCGTGATGTGTGTGTTAGTTTTTGTGTTCTTCATTGAACCTTGATTGTGTTGACATACATATATAATGTATTGTTGCCTTGCATGTTGATTGGGATTAAATGAATCGCATGCTCTCGACCAAATAGTCGGCGTACCCTCCCTAGTACGCGGGTTATACGAATTTCATATGTAGTAATTTTGCTGAGCCCCTAGGGCATCGTTTTTATTTTCCAGGTACATGGATGCCGATCACCGTTCAAGAGTAGGACGGGTTATTATTAAGCATGGGTAGTTGTTAACGTTTGTACTTGTAGTATTATGGACTTGTAAGACCGACATGTGGTCAATAAGTTTGGGAATTGTAGATACTTGGTATAGTACTGAATGGTTATTGTATTGGTATATTGTGGAATTGAAGTTTGTATTTGGTTTGAAAGTAGGTTAAGTAGTGGAAGTTCATTGTATAGTGTACTCGGTATAAGACCCATCAGACCGATATTGTATTTGATTGTTGTAATTGAGATTGGATTAGCCTTGTTAGTCATCTGGGTGACTAACGACATTGTTTCAACCCTGGTTGTATTGGTTTTTCCACTGCTTGAGTATTGGTAATGGAGACGGGTTAGAAGCTAATGGTGTGGTTACCGGTAGGGGTGTTACAAAAAGTGGTATCTGAGCGAAGTATCGCTCTGATGGTCTGAATACCGAGTTTAGGAAAATACTGAGTTAGGAATTAGAGACTTAGGGCTAAGGGTTGAGTGTTAGAGTGTGAGGTACGCTAGAAGGAACTTCAAGTGTGATATGGATACCTGCATAACCAATCCCACCCTCCGCAACCCCCGTTATAAGTTGGGGAAAAGAACGCTAGAGAGATGGGAACACCTCTCATACTTGGGAAAACCGGATCTGGGAATTGTGAAAAAAAATTTGTAAGAGATGGAACCAGTCATACTGTAGATCCCGAGAACTGAAGATCCCGGAGACGGTTCCCGTTTGAACGACAGTAACCGTACATAACGGCAGAAATTGAAAATCCTAACCAGAGGATTACTAAATTTGCGGCAGCATGGGGCGACGTGCTTCGCAGTCACGAGAACCATGCGCAACCGACAAGAAGAGAAGCATAACTACGCTATGAAGTGAAAAAACGGAGTAACAAAACCTGAGACAAAAGAGTCCACGGATTGCTAACGCTTGATAATACCAACAACGGTATACAAACTGACTAAGGAAATAGTCAAGGTTGGATAACTCCAAACCTACAACGCCACAAGGCTGTGATAACCGAATAACAAAGTCGGGCAACTGTGGTAGCACTCATAAAACATACACCAACAGGACTACGATGTAGCTCCTAAGGATTTGTCAAACCTCGGTAATCACCGTAAGGGCGTGGGACCGAGCAACAAAGCAAGGTAAGGAACAAGAAAGCACCTGGATTACCGACAACCTTGTCAAGAACACAGAGAAGCTACTCAAGAGATTGATCACTAAGATCAAAACATCGATGAAAGAGCTAATTAAACCACAAAATACTGATGAAAATAATACCGCAACCGTTACATGGTAACCTAAAAACCGACCTACCCTGCCAAGGCAAGTGCAGCAACAACCAGGCAAATTGGGAGACTTACAACCAACAAGTACTTACTAAAGTACCGCCATATCAGTGGAGTAGACATAGGACCACAATGCTAAGAACTTGATGAAAGAAACCTTGGAAGGCCTAACGGCCTGACCATCATATTAACAAACATACCGGTCAGCGAGAAGCTAGACTTGGTCAAAGACCTCAAGCATAGCGACACCAAGAAGATTTTCTTTCAAACCTAGGATTCTTATTTAAAACCCAGAACTTTTCTTTTAAAACCACCAACTTTTCATTTAAACCTCATATTTTTAAAACCAAACCAAAAGAATCACGGTGAGTATCATAGAATGATACAAGAGGAGTTGACAATAGAATACTTCTCCTAGGCATGTGACGAGCACTACGAGTGTACCCAAATACGGGATGTGGGACGACCACACTCCGAAGGAGCTTGCGGGCCTGACAGACCCCTTGTGAGTTAGTCGGGTAAGTGGTAACGTACCAATAAGGTACCCCACATATGTATACATGTAGTGTACGAAATACGGGAAGTTGTCAGCTCTTTTCTATGGACCATAACGTAATTCAAACCAAAACAGTCGAATACCTCAAACGAGCAAAGAACACGAACAAGCTTACAAGCTTCGGGAGTCAAGAACTCACTCCAAGAGAATGATTAGGAGTTAGGAAGTGCAAATAACACTAACCAATGACTAAAGACATCGGATATGTCTCAAGGATATTGAACCGGAACATATTAGCTGAATGGAAATCCAGTCTAAACACAATGAGGCAAGGCCTATCATGAACACACAAATGTTCAAAGAACAAGGTGAAATACCTAGAGTGATCGTCTAAGGTGCCGAAGGATACCGTTCACCACTGAAGGAAATACCAAACTGGTTAAAACCATAAGCGAAGTACCCATAGTCTACCCAGAGAACGGGAGACGTATAACCCCAAACGGGACAATCTGGAGTCCGAACCGCAATGCGGAATAAACTGGACACACTCAAATGCTAGCCGGATGTAACGGCATAATCAACAACACCCAGGAGCAATCTATAAAGGGGTATCAAAGTCAACATAGTTGAACGAAGTGTCGTAATAAGAGCACCAGAGCCATAACGAACACTCGGTTAGAACACCGAAGGGATCCCACTTACCCAGGGGATACTCTGAATTGTTGAAAGGTACCAATCAATACCAAGACACTTGAAGGGCATCCAATGGACGGAAGCATGATGCACCGATCCTATCAAGAAGCCCAATAAAACCTCCAAGCCATATTATGGTATACGAAGAAGCAATGCTTGTGATCAGCCTAAGATGAGCAAAGCTCTGGCAATGTGGCTAGTATGCCATGAACCCACTACAATACATACATCCAACGGTTGCAAAACTTGTTGCAACCATATGAAGAGTTCCCAAGAATGGCACCAGTAAGATTGTTTAATAACTAACACGCGTGAATACCACTCGTTACTGTGAGACCGCAAGGGCGGTAAACATACCCCAAAGAAGAGGATGTCACCAGTAAATGTCTGGAAATACAACTCTTTCAGAACTACTAAAGTAGTGAAGCTTGAGCATACAATTATTGCCAAGCAATGAGAAAATTAGCTGATATAGCAATTATTGGAAACCAAGGAGTAATCGGTTAAGAGGAAATATCGTATGTGTATAACGTGAAGTATAAGTAAATAATGCTCAAGGAGCTTGGAAATATGGTACAAATGGTGGAAATGCATGAGCTGGAGCTAGCAACAACGGATGCCATGTAAACCAATACTGTGCAATCAGTAAGAACATGGTGCGCAGCAAGCAACTAGTCAATGTTAATAACCACACAATGACAAGGAGTTGTTAATTATGAGATGGTAGACAGAAATGATCATTCCTATTGCAATCACACGAGAGATTTACTGCCAAGGGTTTACGCCTCTACACTCTGTAGGACTGAGTGTTTTGGTATTGCACTTGTGCAGTAATGATCGAGTGAAATAGCTAGGAATTTGGGAAGATGTCAATTGTGGTAAAAGTAGAAGGAAACTTCCGAAGTCATAAGGACCGATGCATCGAAAATGCAAGGCCATATAGGTAAGGAACACTCTTACAAATCAGATAAGTGGGCATAATTCAGAAGCCACTGGTACTAGAGAAAGCACTACAATTAAGCAGTGACTCAACCTCAACTGACAATAAGTCGGAGGAATCAAGTGAATAATCACAGAAGTACACAATAGTATGTATATAGATTCCCAAAGGGCTGGATAGAAAATTCCGAAGCTCATTGAATTCACATATGGTAAGAGATATCACGCTGGATTGATAAACCCTATTCCCTAGATAAAAAAGGATAAAATGGTGATGTATAACACATTAAGCATAACGAGAAGGGCAAATAAACCCTAAGTTATCAGCGTCGCGCAACAGAAGCTAGTGGGCCTAGAAATCTAAGGTTTAATATACCTAGTGAATTAATGGCTAATGATCGATCCCTTGAAGCCTTTTAGGCTAGAGCCGAACCCGGTTAAGAGACAAACTTCGATGAGAATTCTTGGTGCAGGGACTAACCAACAATATGGTAAAGACCCTTTGACCAGAATGCATTGTATAATGGACCACATGGAAGTTAAAACACTCCATGATGGCTGAATTCCTTCGACCTATGTCCAATGTTGACACATGGTAGATTACGTGGGCGTAATCCCTTTTTAAGGGGGTAGGGTGAAAACCGTGGAGTGTATGTTTTATGTAATAGTGCGTAAACTACAATGCGCATAGTGCAAGAGAATTTGTTTTGAATGACTGGTACGTATGTTACATAAACATATGTATCCATTCATAGTGTAATTATGGTGGATTGTGAGACTAGAAGTGGAAAGGAGTAGAGAAACTCCAGGGGAATGAGAACCCGATTGGTAATAGTTTGGAGAAATGAGTATGTTAGAGGAATTTGATGAGTATAAATCTGTATGAAACCGATGTTGAACCTAGTGGGAATTGAGTCCCCTAGGTAACTTGAGTTGATTTGATTTTCTTGTAAATGATTGAGGATAGAAATTGATCTGACTTGTTAATGATCTGAGGATAGAAAAACTAATTGGAGAACTAACTTGGGATGTCTTAGGTAAGTATTTTGGGATAAATTGATTACTAATTGATAAGATTATTAGTAAATGAGTAAAAAAAATTATTAATTGGAAATGTATTTCCTTTGTGATTATGACTAGAAAGATTAAGAAGTTAGAAAAAGAAATAATGATTGACTATTTGATTGGGTGAATTGAGGTGGGAGGTGGAACTTGGTTTGCTAGCGATCAAGGGAAACCGAACACCAAATTGGGGTGGATGGATAGTTCAACACCAATGCTGATCACATTGGGGTTGAATGACTCTTGAAGCTCCCTATAAGTGGTCATAAGAAATAACGCTAGTAATAGGTTGAATGACTCTTGACACAAATGGTTTTCTTCAAACTTGAGAATGAGGATCGGTTTTGAAACCGCTCGCATGGGCACTAGTGGATCTTTCATGGCTAGGCACCTGTATCGGGTTGAAACCATGGAGGTGAAGCTAGTTGTGAGTCGGTGGAAGTGATGAATAGTTTTGAAACCATTACAACGGACGAGCAATGGTACTAAGTGACCGGTAGGACGTTTGTAGTGTGTGTTTTGTATTTGTCCAAGGCCGCCGGATATGTGTAGTCCGGTCAGCGAAGAGTACACACTTTGGAGCCTGAGGATTCTCTAGAGATGTAAATGAATTTGATCAAAACCAAAGGACCGTAAAGCTAGAAAGCGTAAGTGCTCAATGTCATGACGGTCATGAACCAGAGAGCATATGTGTTCAAATGTTATCGGTACCTGAGGGATCACTCGATATGGGGGAGGACTTACTGTCTAATGGTCTGCGGATGGACCCCCATTGAGAGATTGGACAATGATATTTTTGATTGATATGCATGCTTGACATGTTGGTTGGATGTGTGGTATGCATTGAGTTAGGCTTTTGGAGTCTGACAGGTTATAGAGAGATTATAACTTTAGTATTGAGTACTTGGGTGACTAACAATATTAGATTCACCAACTTTGAGGGCAAAGTTCTTTAAGGGATGTAGGTTGAAATACCCTGAACTTAATTAGGGTGATTAAATTACTCTAATATGATATTTGAGGGCCTTATAGTGCCTAAGTAATTTTGGTAAAGAGAATAAATCCAAAGGAAACAAGAAAACGCATAAAAAGCGAAAAACACTAAAATGAGCGTTAAGTGACCGTAGGAGGAATACGGCCTCGACAAGAGCATTAAATGAATTTAAAAGGCTTAATAAGGCATAAATAATATATGGGAACAATTCCCGAAGAAAACGGATCCAAATAATGTGTTAAAACGCTAATAAAGCTTTAGCGCACGTTTTTCGAGAAAACCCAAAAACGTGACTTTGAGTGGTCAAACGAACCTGTAAAAATTATAGTTCATCAAATAACTATAAATAAAAATAAATGAGAGTGTAAGAACCATTACAGAAAACGGGCCCGGTTAGTGAATAGTGTCAAAACCGGATAAATTAACGAGCGTTTTCTGTAAAAGACGAAAAACGCTCTAGCATGGGTATATAGTGGGGCCTGTTTTTAGCTAGTAAACAGCCCCCTTACACACATTAATAAAGCTAGAAAGAAAGAAAGAAAAGAAAAAGAAAGAAAAGAAAAGTACAAAAGTAACCCCCCTCTTCTCTCTTCTCCTTTATTTTCCTTTCCCTTCTCTCTTTCCTCTCTTTCTACCTCCTAGCCGTTTTCTCCTCCCCCTTCTTCTTCCTTGCGACAGCCTTCTCCTCCCATGGCTACTCAGGCCTTCTTTGCCTTGCCCAAGCCACACCAATGCTCCAAATCAAGAAAAAATTACATATTCTTCTTCTCCTCCTAAAGCTCTACACTTCTCTCTTTTAAAAATTCCAAAAGGATGAACTTCATCTCCATGGGTTTTCCCATTTGAAGAAGAAATGGCATCAAAGTGAAACTTGGAGTCTCCTCTCGCTCCTAAGGTAAAAATCTCCAAGAAAAAAACCTCATTTTCTCCTTCTCTTGTGTTGACCGATTTTTCCCATCCTCATGCCTTGTTTTCTCCTTGTGTTGGTGCTTTGTTTCAACTCTCCAATGGTGTTGAGACCCCCTTCTTGATTCAAGAGTGAAAACCCCTCCTAAAATTTCAAAGGTAAACCCTAATTATGGGTTTTAAGCCCCTTTCATTGAATTAGAATTCCTAAGGGTTAAGATGATTAATTGAATGCATTTTTGTGTTCCTTGGATGATGGGATGGAGTTTGGCAACTCCATTCCCACTTGACCGAATTTGAGGAGTGGAAGAGCAAGAGGAGATTTAAAAAAGGAACTTGTGAGATTAAGGTAAGAAATCTACCTTAACACTTATTTTAATTGTTTTAGAGTTTGGGATGGGTAAACAAATTAATGAACCCAAATTATGGATTGCAATCTATGTTGTAAATGTGTTTAGTTTATTTTAGAGAGGTTTGTGCAATTAATTGTGAATTAAGGGCCTTGGAACCAAGTGTTTGGAGTCTGTGAGTTATATTGTTGTTTGGTGAATTTTAAGGAAATGTTATGTGCTGGTAGGACCCTTATGGGTGTGGTTAGATTAGGAATGTAAATGGGTGAGAATTTATGGATTGGAATGTGTTAGGTTTATGGGAAGGTTATGGCAAAATTTTGGTAGAAAATGAGTGTTTTTAGGTGGCTTGGTGAATGGGAGAACCTAGGTGTTTGTAGTGTTGAGTAGAGTGGATTAATAGCCTTGAAATATTATTTGGAGAACTATGGAGAGGATTTTAAAAATCTGTAGCAAAATGACTTGTGAGGATCTTAGAAATGCTAGAAAATAGTTAGTGTGCAAAAGCTTGAAAATGAGAGTTGGACTTGGGTATAGTTGATGCAATTGCCTAAGAATGATTTGGAATTGTCAAATAGAGTTAGAACAAAATGAAAGTGCCAAGAGAATTTTAAGAAATGCACAAGTGTACATGGTGCAAAATGAGAATGGAAAATTTGTGAAATAGGGCAAGAGTTGGAGTAAGGATTTAATTAATGATTTGAAGTGGTTTAGAGCATGTTTTGAGGTGTTTAATTATGTAGGAATCTTGTGGGAAGTTTATGGAATGATTATGGGTGGATTAAGGGTTGATTTGGGGGTGAAAAATCACCTTAACAACAGTTTTTAGCAGGGTCCGGGACTTAGGATAGGAACTAAGTCCCGGACCGTAAAAAATAATGTCGAGAGTGTAAACTGACATTGGTCCGGGACCTAGGTCCAGGACCAAGACCTGGACCACTAGGAAAAAATGGCCGAGAGTGAGTTTCTGCATTGTTCCACGACTTTGGGTCTGGACCAAGTCCCGAACCACCCCCAAAAATGCATAGAATGTGTTTTAAAGTGTCTAGAAGATGGGGGATTGATTGGTATTGGTTTTAGGAGTTGTTTAGGAGTTGTTTGGTACCTTTAAAGGTCCTAAGAAGTGTAAACAAGTTTGAGAAGTGATTGAGAAAGTGGTGAGTTTAAGAACACTTAAGTAAACCGAGATAACGGGATAACGGGGTAAGTACGGGAGTAGCAATTATGTACGTACCGTAACACCTTAATATTAATAGAACCATTTGACATGTAATCAGTGGTTCAAGAGTAAGACATGAGGAACAAGCGTGAACCGAGGAACATTGAACACCCGGTAAAGTTAACCCCGGTGAAAGGTATGATTTTCTCATGCCCTGTATCCTAACTTGGTTACTCTGATTTGTGTCCTTGTTTGATTGTGTGATCACCTAACAAGATAAATGCACGAATCGGATTGTTTGCACCTTGTAGTGCTTCTTTGTATTGCTTGATGTTGGTTTGTATTTTGAATGTGTAGTTTGTATAATTCATGAAACGGGTGTTTGTAAATGAATTGCTTGAATGTTGATTGTGTATGGTAGTGCGACTCATAGTTGAGTCTTGTTTGAGTAGAGACTTGTAGAAAGAGTCAAGTTGCAAACTAATAAAAGTGTGGAAACCCACTACAACTATCGAACCAATGCACGGTAACATAAACCTATGAACTCATCAAAACGTGAGAGAATTGTACGGGAATTAGTAAACTCCCGATAACGGTTAGAGAACCAAATTGATTCAATCCACAAAACAATTATTAGTGGAAGCATATAAGGAACCTCTTCTTAGAGGACTTGATAAATGTTCTAACAATGAACCTTTTGAAAAGTAAAGAATGGTAAGGGATCACCAAATCCCTTAGAGTAATAGTCGAACCCCAATGAGAGGATCCGACTAACATAAACAATGTCCCGAACATCAGAGTATTCGATAAGTTGGGTAAGACCCTAAATCTTAGAATACTAGACATTGAGAATTCCCTAAGCCAATAGATGTTATCGAGAGAGATACCTCTAGGCTAATCCTTGAGATTGTGAAATGACTCCAAGAGTGGAGTTTTGGGAATTTGAGTAGTCCAGTATAGAACCGGATATTTGAAGATTTGAGGAGCTAATTGTATAGCCCCTTTTGTATTTGTAAGCCCGGTGGTGGGTCTTGTGTCTGACCCTGCCCGGAGGTCGTGGCTAAGACTTAAAAGATGCCTTTGAGTATTGAGTATTGATTTGAGAACTTGAGTATTTGAGTATCGATTTGAGTATGTGAGTATTTAGATTTGAGTTGTGACTTGAGAGACTTGAGAATTTGAGTTTGAGTATAGAACTTGTTGAGATTGTGAGTAAGAGTACCCAAGAGAGTTGGTAAGACAATGAGCAATTGAGAAAGGCATAGTGAGGTAGAAACCCTCAAGCCTAAGTAAAGAAAATATTAAACTAACCTCGTGATGTGTGTGTTAGTGTTTGTGTCCTTCATTGAACCTTGATTGTGTTGACATACATATATAATGTAATGTTGCCTTGCATGTTGATTGGGATTATATGAATCGCATGCTCTCGACAAATAGTCGGCGTACCCTCGCTAGTACATGGGGTATACGAATTTCATATGCAGCAATTTTGCTGAGCCTCTAGGGCATCTTTTTATTTTTCCAGGTACATGGATTCCGATCACCGTTCGAGAGTAGGACGGGTTATTATTAAGCATGGTAGTTGTTAAGGTTTGTACTTGTAGTATTGTGGACTTGTAAGACCGACATGTGGTCAATAAGTTAGGGAATTGTAGATACTCGGATAGTATTGAATGGTTATTGTATTGGTATATTGTGGAATAGAAGTTTGTATTTGGTTTGAAAGTTGGTTAAGCACTGCTGGAAAAAAAGGAATAAACAACGTTTTTATTTGTCTTTTGGAACACTTTATAACCGTTTTTTATGCTGGTGACGCAAATGGTCGAGCCTTTTAAAGAACGCGTTGTAAGCGTTATTTATACATTAATTTAAAAGAACGCTTATCGCTAAAGCGTTTTTTAAAGCGGGTAAGGTGGCGGGAATCTACGAGGCATAAAGAACTCTCCAAGGTGAAAGCGTTCTTTATGTCCAACTATAAAAAACACTTGCTTATTATAAGCGTTCTTTATGAAGATTTATAAAAAACGCTTATCAAGACAAGCGTTCTTTATGTCATTTGGCGCGAGAGTATAAGAAACGCTTATACATATAAGTGTTTCTTATATGGTCATTTTTTTAATATTTTTATTTTTTATACAATTTATTACCCTCCGCGTAACACAAAATTAAAATCGCAAAATCATTCAAAACCTGTTTGCATTGTATATACCATATCAACCAAACTGGTGAATTTTAATTAATATATAGATCATCAACAGCAGTACTCTTGTTTGCATTAATATTATATACAAGCTAGCGCACATACGCTTAAGTGTAGTATCGATCAACTACAACATATGTAACTAGCTAGTTAACCAAAATACTAAAAATGGTTCAAGTACTTCAATCATAACATGTACAATACAACCATTTGAAAAAAGAAAAGATAGACTCATGACTTCTTCTGATCATAATTTAGTGCTTTCAACACATGTGTGCGCCCTCTCCTTATTGACAAACTTCAGATCGATCGACTTGTGAATAAGTGTTGAGAAAAAATCAACAAGCTGCACAACAGAATTATAAAAGCGATTAAGCACCATTTAAACTTATCCAAACATGCGCAAATAATTAAAATCGCCAATTCAAACACAAAAGTACTTATAATACGTACCTGAGAAGAAATTTCCAATTCGCTAAGACAGTTGTGACCTCTATTGAAGATTAAAGTACTGACGATCATGATGATTCTTCTGCTGATACAAAGGAGACAGAAGAAAAAAAATATGGTACAAAAGAGACAGAGGCGGATATAGATGAAAGGATGAATGAGAACTCATAAACAGAGTGGTTGAAGAAATTGGCTAAATAGTTAAGTGAGGCTTCCACGAAGTAGAGTCCAGTGGCGATTAACGAATTACAGGCATACATCATGACCTTGAATGAAGAAAACAGTTTTCTAGAGTAGTTGTATCAGAAGGATAAGAGGAACCTTAGTCGATTATATGGTGGCATGGGGGACTATATGAAGATAAAGTGGTACCAGATCGCCCGGTTGATGAGTTTCATGACTTATGGATGGAAACGGAGGTGGGGAAGGTAGACACTTCTCCATCTTCAGTTTGGATTGGATTCGCGTCTTCTTTCAGTTTTGAACATCGATAGGTCGGAGAATCTTCAAACACTTGGACATGAATGTCTGTAGATTGCATGTAGTCAATTGGAATACTAGCCACACATTGTTGATGTGGGGTGCATCATTCCTTTTTAAAAAAACTAGATGAAAAACTCTTGGCAATTAAAAAGATTGAGATATTGCCCCTAAGTATGATTCCCCCTGAGTTTGCATGTTAAGCGACTTTAACAAATGATAGCAATAAGTGACAGCTTTTATGCACAACAACTGACATACACCGTACTGGTGGCCCAGTATGCATGGCACACTTGCCACAGCTAGTGATATATTAACCAAAGTACTAAATTTCAACCTGCCTTGCGCACTTGCTACAGAAAGTGCAATGACGGTAAACTATCCCCAAGAGACCGAGTAGTCCGGGTGGTTACAATAAACACTAAACTTCCATGTGAGTCCGTAATGCAATGAAGCAAGGACATAGCCTTTTTAAAGGCAGGTTTATGAAACCCTTGGGTAGGAGGTCGATAAAACCTCGGGAAGACCTAGCCGGTCAGACCATTAAACCTGAAAAGAATACACCATTTAACAGAGTGTGAAAGGGAGTTAATGAAAACAATGGTAATTAGTGCCTATGAGCCTAATCCAAGTGCCTGTACGAACAAGAACGTCAAGTAACACCGGTGGGGATCGTCGAGTCTTCAGGACTAGCACAACCATAGTTAGGGAGTGCGCGATGCTTGTGGTTGAACCACTACCATTTAATATTGTGAGAGATCAAGGAGTGAGCTATACAAGCCAAGCTGTGAATGATAACCCATCCAGCAGAGTGGATGAGGACTATACACAAGTGCCGTTATGGCAAAACAATTTTAAGTCGTAAGAGAAGAATAGGCAGATGCGAATGTGCAATGAAGGGGCCCAACGATATGCCCGCAAAGCACATACCGGGGGGTGTTATGAATTTAGTAGGCTACTAGACTCCGATACGGAGGGCAGTGGATATTAACTGAACAAAAATTACCTAAGGACCGAAATACCGTGACCTCGAAAAGGTAGGATGAGATACGAACTGGTAAGAGTTAGAATGACACAACGGAGACCGATGGTCAGCTAAACCTAATAAGTTTGTGAGTACCCAATTGTAACCCTTATGAGAAAGTAATAGAACCAACAAGGATTAAATTAAATATAGAGAACAACAATTTTACAGCTATCAGAATAGACACTGAGCCTAAATACCGTATGACATAGGCCTATGGAAGGATATTGCTAATACCATCATAATGACCCAAATCTAGGAGAGCGAAGGTGGTAAATAACAAACACTGATTAATATCAGACAAAATAGGGACTACCATAAGGTGGGGAAAACACGACGTGTCAACTCTTATTGTGGAGTCCAGATTACACCAAAGGGTGTAACCCAACGAATTGGGTGGAGTTTAAGAACCGAAAACTCATATCTAAATGACATCAATAGCCTAGGAGTGAATGGGAGAGATAGTAAACAATACTGAGCCCCACTCAAAATATCTGATAACGAGCATGTGAAACCCAATATTAGGGCGCTATGTCGCAATCACCTATTTTAGAAAAGTTAAAGAACATATATATTAAGAAAGGAACCCATAAAACCTAGAAAACCCCCTAAGGCCATTCTAATACTAACGGTTAAGAATTGGCAGCCTATAACTTCAATAGAAATTACCGAGACTAAGAGTGTGATAACCACCGGGGACGAACACTACGAGCGCACTAAATGAGACATGGGATGACCACACTCCTTGGAGCTTGTGGGCCCGACGAAACTTACCTTAAGTTAGTTAGGTAAGTAGTAATGTATCAGTACAATACCCCATGTATGTAAACGAGTAGTGTAAGAACCCAGGAGGTAATCAACTCTGTGTCTAAGTCAGAGATTGGAATCCTGACTAGGTAAACCATGAATTGACGAGAGGGATCTTAGTCAAACCAAAAAAGTCAGGAAAATCAAGGATATCTTGATAACAACACGACAGAAGGTCGTAACTCCACAAAGGAGAAGTTAGAACACCAGTTTTAGAGATTTTTGTGAACAAGGAAGCCAAAGGATGATTTAATGGTAGAGGCAAGGAGAACCTATGAATGAGAAGATGAATTGCGGTACCTTATGAGGTAGTAAGAGTTTGCTCAGGATAGCACAATGTTAATTACCTTGAGAGAAACCTTTGTAATGATATATATGCTACCCGGGAAGGGGGCACAAGAGAGTTATATTATGCGCTGATGGCGCGGCAATGATGTCGCGTTAAGTAATAATAACGACTTGCTGAAGCCATAAAGCATTAGTACATTATCACCAATTACGGTTGAATGGAAAATGCATGCCAAGTTAAAACCCATAGTCGCATTGTATGTTTACAATAGGCGAGGGGTAAAGGCTAGCATTTTAGAAGATTCTTTAAGCTGGAGATTAAGTACTCCATGCAAACCGCACTAGCGGATAACCTTCCAATTGACTGGTACATGGTGCGCAATGAGGCGACCATTATAAACGACTACTAACCAAATTATGTTGGCAAGAAGTAGAACGAGGAAGGTCAGTTAAACCGATGGTCTACTTTAAAAGTATACAGCAAATAAATGTGCGAATGCCACACTAGAAGGGATATAATGGATAGTGAGGTGAAATCCTCAACTGCCAAGAAAGGGTAAGTCCATACAAATACTGAGGGTGTAAGATAGTTCCTACGAACCGTATAAATGGTAAAATGAAACAAGACCCATAGGATGTTATAAACGGATTCCCCTAATTGAGAATAGGGATGAACCATATGTGTGTAGTAAAATACCAACACACACGGGATAAGAGTTCAAGCAATAAAAGAGGACCTACAAGGTACCTAATGAACGAACTCATCCCAGAGAGAAATAACTTGGAGTCTGAGGTGCCTGTTAGATGCGCATATCAGACTCGTCCTCAGATTTTGGAAATAACTACTGTGAACACTAAGTGCTAGGGCATAGTTCGATAACCCTTACACCAAAGGTTAGTTAGGTAGGGTAACATGAACTCTTGGAATATACCTTGAGCATGTGTTAAGTTCAGAGAGGCTGAATAAAAGAGTTAGGCGAAATAATTAGCGTGTGAACTCTTGGAAGACCGTGTAGAAACCACCATCACGTGGAGTAGAAACCGGCATGAAACTACTACTTAAAAAGGGTAAACTAACCCAAAAGTAGTTAGGTCGTACCACTTGCGGAGCGAGTAGGCCCATATTGCCTAGGTTAATATACCTAACAGGTCTGGGAAAATGAATGATGTGTATACATCTCCCAATCAAACCGTATATGAATATACACTAGAGCCCGACCCTAGAAAAGGGGGGGGGGTAATGTATAGCGCATGAGTGCTCGAATATTCCATATGAGTGGAACATCTTGAACTTATTACTTCAAGATGATATATTCGAAGATTACGCGGGCGTAATCCCTTTTAAGGGGGGTAGAGCGATTTCGCGCGCTTAATATATACCGTATGTAGGAGCACGTAGCGTATGGTATACATGCTGCAAATGATTATTGTACGTAGAGTACAAGTTCTATGATTGTATTATATTACTCGATGTAATATTGTGATGTATTATATGTATGAACATATATACTTTAGTTCGCATTAGTTATGGCGAATAGGAAAGGGAGAACAGATAATAGTTTTCTTACCCTAGTTCCGATTATTTACACAAACGTTGCGAACATTAGACACATAGACGCCTAGCTTGTTAGCTCTGTAGTGAGATAACTCCGATGTGAGATTTCAGATAGAAGGAGTAGGAAACTCCATACTATGTGATTTGTGGCTCGGTATGAAACCGATTATTGTAAGTGTGATGAGTGAATCGGTATGAAACCGATTATTGTAAGTGCCGATGACTAGATTAATTACACTAGTTGACCTGTGTATATATGGAACACAAGGTGGCAAATATCAAGAGGAAATAAGATTAGAAATGGGTAAATAATTAATTGATTGAAATTGACATGGGAAGTCGAACTTGATCCTGGTCCGATCAAGGGAAATCGAACACAAATTGGGGTGAGAGATAGTTCAACACTGACGCTGACCACGTCGGGGTTGGATGACTCTCGAAACTTCCTACAAGTGGACACAAATATGAATAGAAATTGAATGTATGGCGTCACTCAAAGAGCCGTGGACCGCGGAGTCATTCGTCATTAGACCGATGTGTCTGCGAGTGACATCACCCAAGGAGCCGTGGACCGTAGAGTCCTTTGTCATTAGACCGGTGTGTAGGCGGGTGATTAGGGGAAATTAGGTGATACTATCCGAGGAGCCGTGGACTGCAGTGCCCTTTGTTATTATACCGGTGTGTCCGTAGGTAGTAGAAGTTAGTTAGCATGGGGTTGGGGATCGTCAAGTCCTTGTCATTAAGACTGCTTCCCCGTGATTAGCTGTCGTTTAATATATGTACACACAGACTCACAGAGTGATGTGTGGGTATCCTCGTGAGATACTGACATATAGTTAGGGATGCGTGGAGTATCCGTTGTGAAACACCTTTGAGTACTTCTGGTTGGATTTTGCACCTTTTCTAGTGTAACACCCCAACCGCTAGTCTTGTCATAACCTCTTAAACTGTCACATTTTACCATTAATCTCGCAGCGGAACTCTAAGTACAACGGAGGGTGATACAATGCCATTAGCCATCCACGTGGATAACCAGGCCTAACTCAAATACAGCAACGGTCTAATGGACCAGAATAACCGATTACTCAACACAAATACAATACTTATCCATTTCTACCGAGTCACATAATACAATTCTTAGTTCAGTTCTTTACTATACCGAGTCTACAACATACGGATGCCGATAACACTTTCGGTCTTACACCTCATTCAAATACATGAGTAAATTAAAATCTAACTACCCATGCTAACCACCGTCCCCATCCTACTCTCGAACGGTATCATCTTCGGTGTACCTGAAAATAAAAACGGTGCCCCTAGGGGCTCAGCATATTGCTGGCATGAAATTTGCATACGCCGCGTGCTAACCGGGGTATGCCGACTACTTGGTCGAGTGCATGAGATTTATTTTTAATTCAATCAACATGCAACATAGCAAGACATTATATATGTACACTACACAAGGATTCAACATTCAACCATGGAATGCAATACTAAACTAACATAACGAGGTTGTTAGTTGTATTAACTTACTCTTAGGCCATGAGGGTTCTACCTCACTATGCCTTGGTTACTTGTTCATTGTCTTCTCATTCTCTCGGGATACTCACTGGTTCCATTAGTTTCTTGAGACACTACAAGTCTCATTCTTACTCTCTCAATCCTTTTCTCTTAAGGACTTCTTAAGCCAAAACACAAGGCTTCCGGGTAGAGTCATTCTCAAGACTCAACACTGGGCTTTTGAGCCTAGTCTTACTTCCCCGGTTTCGACCCTACTCTAGGTCTAGCATGGTGGAAAGGTTCAACTCGCTACTGGAACTCTCTCTTAGTTCTTACTTCTTTCATATAGGTCCGAATCTCCCTCGAACTTCTCACATTCCCAATACTCATCTCTCAGAGTTGTAATATAATTATGTATATTAGTCTAGAAGCATCACTTTCGATGTTTCTAATGACATAGGGAATTCTTCTTAAGTTCGGGTATTCTTAAGTTTAAGGGTTGCCCCAACATTTCGAATACTTGTATTCACGGTTATTTTCTCATACCGGATCGAATCCTCATATAGGAGGTCGACCGTCTTTTGGAGGGAGGTTGTCGGTTCCTTGTAACATTTTTACTTCTCTCAAGAGTTCCTCTCTTTTAACTTTCATCAACCTCTAAATTGAGGTTCATTATCTTTCAACTTTTATTCATTTCGTGGATTGTTTCAATTTGGTTTTATAACGTTATCGGGTGTTTACTCAACCCGTACAACTTCCTCACATTCAAGTGAGTTCGTATGTTTGCATTATCATTCTTGGTTCGATAGGTTTCGTGTGTTTTCACGTTTCGCTAAATTGCGAAACGACTCATTCTATGAGTCACTAACCAAACGATACTCAACTAGGAGTCGGTCTACACACTAAGTTCGACCACACAACCATCCAAGTTTGGTTAGTACACACAACATACATCAAGATACATAATCAAGCAATGGATCATTTTCATGCTTTAGTCTTGATTAAGCCGGCACACAAACACACAACACACAAATCAGTATAACATGGTTAGCATACGGGGCATGAGAAAATCATACCTTTCACCATGGATTAACTTTACTGGGTCACCTCTCGTTCCTTGGATCTCACTTCCGAATCACTAATCACATATCAAGTGATTCTATTAACATCAATACTTTACGGTAGGTAAATGAATATTACTCCCGTACTTACCCCATTATCCCGTTACACTTAGTTTTACGCTTGTCAATTTAGGTTCTTACTTCTCACTCACTTCCGACACTTGTTTACACTTCTTAGGGCCTTTACAAGTTACCAAACAAGGCCTAATCATCATCTAACATCATTAACACTCAAACCCCCATCATTAGAAGCCTTTAAAATGCTCTCGGCACATTTCTGGGGGTGGTCCGCGACTTGGTCCTTACCCAAAGTCCCTGACCAAACAAGAACTCAACTCTCGGGTGAAAAATAGACATGGTCCGGGACCTTGTCCACGAGTATAGTCCCGGACCAATTCCTGCATGTATTCTCGGCATGTTTTTAAGTGTGGTCCGGGACTTAGTCCGGCCCTTAAGTCCCGGACCCTACTAAATGCTGCTAAAGCTTCAATTTTCAGCCCCTAATCCATTCTTAATCCACCCCTAATCATTCCCTAATCTTTCCACATGTTTTCTACATGTTTAATCACCTTAAAACATGCTCTAAACTTCCTTAAATCATTGGTTTAGTCCTTGCTCAACTTCTTGCTCAAATTCAACAAATTTCCATTCTCACTTTTACATTTTGCACACTTGTGCATTTTCTAACTTCTTCTTGATAGTTTCTACCTTCTTCCAACCTTACCAAATCACTTACTCACCACTCCAATTCATTCCTAGACCAATGCACTTCTAAAACCCAAGTTCACTTGTTGTTTCACTAGTTAAGAACTCTTGTTCATCTCAAGCCATTCCAAGACTTTCTCACACAATTTGTGCCACAGATTTTGAACATCTCCCCACAATCTTCCACTCCTATCCTAGGGTGATCATTTACCCAATTCAAGGTCTAACAACACCTAGCTAAACCTAGGTCATTCTCCACTTATAACATTACTTAAAATCCTTCGGTTTCAACCAAAATTTCGCCATAACCTGGCTACTTTCCTAGCATGTCAAAAAACTCATTTCTTCACCTAATCAAATTCAAAACTAGCCACACCCTTCAAGGGTCCTACCAGCACATAAGTTCAATCAACATCCTCGAAACATAACATAATGCATAAATCATAATGCATGGCTCTTAGGCTCTTAACTCAAACAACAATTTATAATTCCATTCAACACAATCATAATTCTCTCTCATTTCAATTAACCACATTCCAACTGATAATTTTGGTTCATTCTCTTAGTTAACCCATCCCAAATTCTAATACATATAGAATATAAGTCAAGGCGGGTTTCTTACCTTGAATTCTCAAATTCTCTTTCCAATTCTCTTCTCCTCTTTTCCACTTCTCTTCACTCCAAATTCAGTTAAGGGAAAATCACTTGCCCAATCTCTAAACCAATATTAAAATTGGAAATTAGGCACTAAGCAATTCTCATATGCTTATTAATTAATCTAGAATTCAAAAAGGTGCTCAAAGCACCAAGTTAGGGTTTACCTTTGGGAGTTCTTGAATGGTTTTCAAATCTTGAATATTAGGAGGGAGTTCCACCACCATTTAAGGCTTTGAAAAAATCTCAAAAAAAGAAGAAAAAGCTGGTCATTAAAAGGTGTCAAAATCGGCCAACACAAATGGAAGGAGAAAATGGATTTTTCTTGGATATTTTTACCTTGGATGAAAGGGGAGACTCCAAGTTCAAGAAGATGTGCTTTTCTCTTCAAATGGCCAAAACCCATGGAGATTAACTTCTTCCTTTTCGAATTTTGAAAAGAGAGGGAGATAGGTCTTGGTGAGAGGAGCAAGAATCTATGCTCGGTTTTTAATTCAGAGCTTTATTGAAGCTTGTACAATAGGAGAAGGATGGAGTAGCCGTTCGAGGAGCTCAAAATCGCTCAAGAGGAAGAAGAAGGGTAAGAAATATGGCAGAGAGAGGTGGGGAAGTTCAGATTGGAAGGAGGGAAGTGAGGAAAAAGGGAAAAGAAAAGTAAATTTGTACTTTTCACTATTCTCTTTTTGACTTTACCACACTTCTTTTTCTTTTGTTATTTAGCTAGTAGAGAGGGAGGGTGAGACAGCACTCACAACAGGAAACACCAGCGCCACTTAATTAGTTGGGTAGGGGCATTTTCGTCTTTTTACACGAAACTCGTTTAAATTCTAGGTTTTGGAACTATTCACTAACCGGCCCCATTTTTCAGATTTTTCTCGTTTCTTTGATTTTAATGGTTCTTAAGCTTCAATTAATACTTAATAATAGTTATATAGTCAACCATAGTTTTTACGGGTCCATTTGACCACTCAAAGTCACGTTTTCGGGTTTTCTCAAAAAACGTGCTTTAAGGCTCCGTTAGCGTTTTAACCCATTATTTGGATCCGTTTTCTTCGGGAATTATTCCAACACACTAATTAGGCATAATTAAGCCTTAGGAATCCATCTCGGACCCTAACGAGGTCATCTACCTCCCATACTTGAAAAACACGCGTTTTTGCGCTTTTCGTGTTTTAAGCGTTTTCTCTTTTCTTTTGGTTTTATTAGCTTACCAATAATCTCTAGGCACCATTAGGCCTCTAAAAATCATGTTAGAATATTTAAATCACAATTTTTATGTCCGGGGTATTAAAATCTACCCCCTTAAAAAACTTTACCCTTAAAGTTGGTGAATCTAATATGGTTAATTTCATATGCATATCATATGCCAAGGTCATAATCAATATAACCTTACTAACTCTGCAAGTCGGTGTCATTTTACAATACATATACCACACACATATCACAGCATGTATAGCAATCAAAAATACTCTTTTGTATTCTCTCCATGGAATCAGTCCGAAGACAAGAAGGCACTACAGTCCTCGAATCCATATTGAGTAATACACTACCGATCCCTCAGGTACCGGTCACGTTGGATACTTACGCTCTCTGGTCCACGACTGTTTCATGACTAATGGGCACTTACTCTCTCTGGCCCATAGTACCTTCAGTTCTGATCAAAACGTTGCACATATAGATATCCTCAAGCACTCTGGTGATTCTCTCACACAGGACATTACTCGGGGTACTCTCCCCATCCCGCTGCCTTTGGAAAAATCACACACTGCCACCGCCCCAACCGGTCACTTAGGACCGCCGCACGTACAGTGCAATGGTTTTAAAACTAATACACACCCATCGTTCTACCAGTCATCAAGACTTAAGGCCGTAGCCATTGGTGGGTGATAGCGGTTTCAAAACTGGTTCTCTCCTTCATTCTCGAAGGAAAATTCTTTTTCAAATTCCGTTTGAAAATTCTTTTAGAAAGCATCACACAATTCCACTTCCATTTTATGTTACTTGCCTCTATCCTTAATCGTGATTACTTGTGACCACCTATAGGGAGCTTCAAGAATCACTCAACCCCAATGTGATCAGCATCGGTGTTGAGCTATCCCTCCACCCCAATTTGTGTTTGGTTTCCCTTGATCGCTAGCAAATCAAGTTCCACCTCCCACGTCAGTTTCAAACAATCAAGTAGTCAATCATTTTCATTTTCTATCTTTTACTCTTTCTAGTCATAATCACAAAATAATCTATTTCAATTTAGCTATAAATCATAGAACTTAGGTCATCTATCATTCTCAGTTTACTTCTCTTACTTTACCTAAGCATTCAATACTCATGGGCTCATTTCCTCAAATTGCTACTCAATTAAAACATACAACAACACAACTCCAAAGGATGGAACTCACTCCATCAATCATTCTAAAATAAAATCACCTAGGGACTCACTTCCTACTAGGTTACGCATCGGTATCATACCGATTCATACTTATCATATCTCATGTCTAATCTCAATAGACATATACTATAGGGATTCTCATTCCCCAAGAGTTTCTCTACTCCTCTTTTCTTAAATATATATACGCGTTACTCGCATCTTTTGTGTGAAATAACCATAATTACACAGTGAATGGGTACATATGTATATGTAACATAAGTTCCAATCACCAAAACAATTTCCTTTGTGCTATGCGCATTGTAGTTTACACACATATACGTAAAACATACTCTAAGCGGTTTTTCGCCCTACCCCCCTTAAAAGGGATTACGCCCGTGTAATCGACCATATGTTATCACTGAACATTGGTTCACTAACTTGGGCATCATGAAGTGTTTAACTTCAATGTGGCTATTATCAATGTATTCCGGTCAAAGGGTCTTAACCATAATGACGGTTTAGTCCCTACACCAAGAATTTCCATTGGGGTTATTTAACTCATAACCGGGATCAGTTCTAGCCTCTAAGGCTTCAAGGAATTTATGATTTGATTAGCCATTTATTCGCATTTGCTAGGTATACTTAACCTTTAAATTACGGCCCACTAGCTTCTACTGCACGACATGATAACTTAGGGCTTGATTCGCCCCCTTTCGTCATTCTCAATGCATTGCACAACTCCCTTTTTATTGCTTTTTGTCTTGAGAATAAAGATTTCTCAATCGTCGTGTGGTATCTCTTACCATATGCGAATTCGATGAGTTATAAATTTTATGTCCAGTTCTTTGGAATCTATTTCATATACCACTGTATACCTTCATGATTATTCACTTGATTCTCCCTACGTGCTGTCTGTTGAGGTTGAGCCACTACTTAGTATGTATGCTTCCTCCCTTATTAATGGCTTCCGACTTATGTCAGTTCATTTGTTCCTGTACAAGAATTCTTTCATTCATATGACCTTACGTTTACTATGCATCGGTCCTGGGACCTGCGGGTTATGGCCCATGTTCTTCGTGCGTCTTTGACCAACGGCCGCACGGTTGTTTTTAAGCTTTTGTTTAACTGGCATGCGCCATGTTCGTTGGCATGTTTACAATTCTTCCCCATGTAGTAAGGTTAATTGTTTAACAATTTAGGTATTCTTATCCCGAAGTTATTACTTCTATTATCGACTGATCCTCTAGGGATAACCTTCGGTTCCTGAACAATGCCTTCTCTGTGAGATCTTTCGTCACATGGCATGGGCTACAGGCTTTACTGCCCGTCAATCGAGCATCACTTTGCTTTTCATCTCCGCTAGGTCCAACTCGTAACTACACGCTCTTCAAGTCTTTATCTGACTATGTTCATAGCTGCGCACCATATTCTTACTCGTTAAACAACGCTTGTTTACATGGCATCCGCTACTACTTTAGCTTCCGTTCATGTATCCCCGCCATTTATACTATGGCTTGCCACTCACTTGATTCAATAGAATATACTAATCTTTTAAATTTCTCTGCGCTTCTTGCGCATTGTTCATTCTACAATTCACTTTGTACCGTACTGTGTTTTCTACTCAACAGATTAATTTTCCGGTTTTCTACCACTGCTATCAAAATTCCTTTCTGCATACTATTTCTGTTCAATCTCTCCTTGGCAATAAACACATGCTCAAGTTTCACTACACCGCTCTAGTGGTTTCACATTTCATTCTTAAGTGGTAGCCTTTCTCTAGAGGGTCCACAATCGCCGCTCCATAGGCCCCACAATAACGAGGGGCATTCCCACTCTAAGGTAGTGATTCGTTCTCTGCAATTCCTCTTATGCCTTTATGCATAGGTTTACAATGTTTGGATATATGAGTTGTAGCTGGTTTTCCAGCCTACAAGCCACATTGTCTTGAGCTTTGCTCGTTATGAGTTGTTCGCACGAGTTCCTACTTCTCCATACACCATCCAATGGTTTTGAGGTAATACTGGGCCCTATGATAAGGTCATTTCATCACATTTCCATACATGGAAGGCCCTTTTAAATATCTCGACATTAATCAGTGCCCTTTGGAAATTTAGGGTGTTCGCTGTTAAGTGGGATCCCTTTCGTTTTTTATAACCAAGTTTTTGTTTTAGCTCTTGTGTTCATATCACGATGCTTTGTTCAATGTTTGTTGACTCCGGCACCCTTCACGGGTTGCTCCTGGGTGTTACTAAGCTGCGCCATTACATCTAGCTTGAACTTATGGGTATGTTCAGTTTCTTACTCCACCTTGCGGTTATGTATTATGAACTATCCCATTTAGGGTTATAACGTTTCCCTTTCTTGGGTTGTAATGTCTCCCGTAGTTTGGTAGATCATTGATACTTCCTTCTTACATTCATGGCAGGGTTTGATATTCTCTTCAGTGAGGTATGATGTTTTTCGTAGCCATGGTGATTATTCTGGGAAGTCTATCCCATTTAGCGAGTATTAATGTGTTCTTTTCAGGCATTCGTCGTATTGTCTGTGTTGGGTGTTCATTCCAGTTAACATGTGTTTCCTTTGTGATTCCTGAGACATATCCAATGTCTATACTTAATACTCTATGCTTCCCGCACTTCTTAACACTACGTCCTTAGGTCTGTCATCTTACTGGGTTCTTCTCCTCGATCATTCGTGGTAGTTATGGACGGTTATTTTTTGGTATCAGGGGGGGGGGGGTATCAAAATATAGTATGACTGAAAAGCCTAGATCCTAGAAATTGCCATTCTGTGGAGGGTGAAAACCCGTTATTGTTGGCATCCCTCAAATACCTACTAAATCGTCCGTCTTTCCCAAAAAGCATAAGGGAGAGTGCAAGTGTGCACTACACCCGCTCTCAATGGGCCCCACGCGGCTGATGCCTCTATAAGGCGGAATTGACTAGAGTCGCCACCTAGTTTGACCTAAGATACTAGGAAGGTAGGGAATGAGGGTTCTAAGAACCATTGGTTGACTCTGAATTTATTGCTTGTGGATAGGGCTTATCCAGTCATACTAGAGATTCTGTGTGGGTTCGCACTGGGTTACACCCCTTAGAAGTGGCAACGAGCACGACTTTGGATTGGTGCCCGAGGAAATCTCGGTCTCTAATTGTCGGGATTACCTTCTTTCAAAACCTTGTTAAAGGGATTCAAATAAAGCCAAAGGATAGGATTTGAGTTTGGATTGAGGAGTAGATGATTTCGAAGAGTTTGAAGAAATAGGCTGGTCTTGCAATATCGGTTCGTGGGATTGGTCAACGTGTTGAGGGGTTTCGTTTATTTTCTAGGGGTTTGAACTTGTCTCGGCTTTTGTGGAGCCAAGGGCATTTTGGTCATTTTTGTGGAATTAAGGGGTGTTTGGATCATTCGTTGAAGTTGAAGAGCTTCCCGGGTTTGTTAGGTTCAAATTCCAATGTGGTTAGCTTTTGAGGTGTTTTGTGAAGCCAAATGTGTTAAAGAAGAGTTCAAGCTTTCGGGTTGATTCAGTGCAGAAGAGGATATTCGGTTTGCAGGTGCTTGGGTTTTGAAGATGTTTCGGATTTCAGATGACTAAGGTTGCTTGAGAGTATTCAAAAATTGGAGATCCTATGTGACTTGGAGTCTGTTCAGAGAGGGATTAAGGAATGCTTATGTGACTTGAAGTTCTAATAGGAGGGTTGGGTTGGTTTACTCAAAATTGCCTCTCTTAAAATTTTAAAACCGAAAATCATTTTTGTTGTAAAAGGGCGGATAATCCCGAGGGATTACCCTATGTACCCCCTCGAACACGACACTTAATTAATGTAAGTGCCGAGGCTTGAAGATGGGGCAATGAATTTATGTCGAAAAATAGGGTTCAAAGAGAAGCACCATGAATGAGATGTTCTCGGTCGAACCCTAACAACGTCTCTAACTCCCGGGTTTTAAAACGTTAAAAATCGAAAACATTGAAATCAAGCGGAAGGGAGTTAGACGATTCTAAAATCCCGGCTGCAACTAGGAAGGTCGTTACTTCCCTAGCACCCCGCCTTGTAAAAAATCTAGGCTGCAATTAGGGGAGGTTTGTCACCCTAATGCGCTGCCTAAAGAGATCCAGACTGCGACAAGGGAGGTTATGACCCCAGTGCCCCGCCTCGGATTTTAATTTTGGAAGGGAGACAAGTGACATCTAACTAGGAAGAAAACATTTTTGAAGGTGTTAGACATTACCTGTTCCCCGAAAACTGTTTATTTTTAAGCTGAAAACTAAGTTTTGAAAAGAGTTTGAAGTTGTGTGGAATCTTGATGAAGAAACACCAATTTGAGAAATGTTTTTAGGAGAAAACTTTTGTATATGTGAGAAGGACTTTCTGCATTTGAGAAGAGTTTTCTGTGATGTGAGAATAGTTTTTCCTTTAAAATTCCACAAAATGGTTTCTTTTGAAAACTTGGTGAAATTGAAATAAAGTGATTGTTGAAATTTGAGAAGAGAGATTTTTTAGTTTGAAATTTGAACAGGATTTACAAGTTGGGTTTGAATTGGATTGAATTGGTCGAATTGAATCGGACTAAATTGGATTATTGAAATACCCCAAATCTTGATATGTCGTTAAACATTTAAACTATGGTATGTAAAGGCTAAAAGTGCCTTAGAAACATCAGTGAACAATTTAAACCATAGTAATATGCAATAAAGCACTAAGTTACAGTTTGAGCAAAAACATGCTCTAAGCTTGGAGTGAACTTGGTTAGGACCCAAAGAGCCTACCAAAACTTAATAATATTCAATTATGATTTAATAAGGCTAATTAAGTCCTTAGAAAACCTTGGTAGACAATTAAACCAAACAAAACACAAATAAATGCCTTAAAGTCAATATGGGCAAAATGTGCACTAAACTTGGGATAAATTTGTATAAGACCTAAAGGTCATATCTATACCTTATAAATATGTTAATGAGCATATTAAATCAATTACTAAAGAAAACCAAGCTTGAAAACAAGTTAAAACACAAAATGTGCTTTAAGGAGCCTTAAAGCACATTTTTGAAAAATTGTCTTGTAAATGAGTTTTGAATGGCTAAATGTCCATCATTACTCTTTTATTAACATGTGTACTACTTAGTATCACATTAGGAAGTCTAAATCAATGGGAAATCAGAAATTTCACATTTATGTGCCTTGTTTTAGTGAATAGTAACTATTATAAGCTAGTTTGTTATGTTATTAAATTGTTATTGGTCAACAAAGACCAAAACACCCTTAGTATTAAATGGGGGCGGTTTTTGCAAGGGATGAGTCCCTCCTTAGTTTAATAAGAAAAGTAAAACTTATAAAGTAAAGTACTATTTTGCTTTATACATAAATATCTTAACAAAGTGAACTCTCTCACCTCATTCTCTTCTTTCCTTTCATTTCACACGATTTCTTCATTTCCCAAGCTCCATTCTCGGTTTGCTACAGCCCCATCTCATTCTTCATCTTCTTTCACTTGTAACTTATGATTCCATGCTCCAAAATCAATTTCAAGACTACTCTTGTCTTAGTTAGATCAAGCTCCTCATTTCCCTCTTTTCAAATCATCAAGAACTCAATTTTGGTGCCATGGGGATTCACCATTGAAGGAGCTTGAGCTTATATTCTAATGCCTTGTCATTCTCTTATGCTTCAAGGTAAGGAAAATCAAAGAAAACCCATGTTTCCTCTCATTTTGGTACATGTCCGAAAATTCACCTCACAATGGTGTCTTTACCTTGCTTGTTTTAGCTTCATTTGAATCTTCCAAGGGCTAGGAGGAGTCCTCTCTTAATACTTATTCAAGCTCTCTTCCAATTCCAAGGTAAAACAATTACCTTAGTGTGTTAAGACAATATATGTGCCTAGGGTTACAATGAGATGAAGCATAATGCTTGAATACTCATTCTATTATTTGTACATTGTTTAGAAGTTGACAAACAACCAAACATCCTTACTGGTTTTACAAGGAAACAAGAAAGAAGTTTGTGAGGAAAAGAGGTAAACAAACTATCTCAATGTAGTTTAAATGCCTTAGGAAAAATGAGCTTGATTTGCTTGATAAAAATACCTAAGGAGCCAATGGTGAATGACCTAATAAAATGCTCTCAAGGAAACTATTAAAGGGCATATGCGTTGTTGTATGTAATTGCAGGTCAAAGGCATTATTTATGTGGAAATTCAGTGTTTAAGGTTTATGCAATTTAAGGGCCTAAGAGCCATGTTATTTAGGGGCCTAAGTGCCAAGCAATTTAAGTTTATGCACTATATTGTGATGTAGTGTGAATTTGGTGAAGTGTTGTGTGTGAGAAAGTTCTTGATGGACTTAGGTGTTCTTGAATGAAGTAAGGTAAAAAACCTAAGTGTTTGGATGTGAGAATATACAAGAGAAGCTATGGCAAAATTTGGAAAATGTATAAGAAGTTCTAAGTGTTATAAATGAGTTTTGGTGAACTAGGAAGTGTTAAAAATGAACAAGTGCTTTACTAGGGAAGAAAGTATGTATTAAAGTCTTGGAGAAGTTTGTTTAAGGTTTAGGAATGTTGATGTAAAAGGAGGAAATAATGTTTAGGTAGATGTGAAAAAGGAGATTTAGTTAGTAAGAAAAGATGTTGAGAGATGATGCTAAGGTGTAGAGGAAACATCTTGGTATAGTGGTCATTATAGGTGAAATACCACTTAGAAAACCAAATGAAAAATGTACAAGTATTAAGAGATTTTGTAAGGAGTTTGTGAAATGATAAAGATGGTTTTGGTGTGTGATTTAAGGAGTTTAGTACATGGCTAAAGATGTGTTTGAAGTGCCAAATGTGATTAGAACATACTAGGGCACTATGAGGTGAAGTGAAATACCCCGAACTTAAATATGGTGATTATATTATTCTAATGTAGTATTTAAGGGCCTAATAGTGCCTAAGTAATTTTTGGTAAAGAAAATAAATCCAAAGGAATGAGAAAAACGCTTAGAAAGCGGAAAACGCTAAAATGAGCGTTAAATAACCATAGGAGGTACGAGACCTCGGTTATAGTATCTTAAGGATTCCTAAGGCTTATTCATGCCTAATTAGGATACGGGAATTATTCCCGAAGAAAACGGATCCAAGAAATGTATTAAAACGCTAAAGAGCTTTAACGCACGTTTTTCAAGGAAACCCGAAAACGTGGCTTTAAGTGGTCAAACAGACCCGTAAAAATTACAAATCATTAAATAATAATTATTAAACATTTATGGAAGCCTAATAACCAATAAAAATAAAGAAACAAGGAAATTCCGGAAAACGGGCCCGGTTAGTGAATAGTATCTAATCCGGGTAAAATAACGAGCGTTTTCTGTAAAAGACGAAAAATGCTCCAGCTAGTATTACAGTGGGGGCCGGTTTTAACAGGTAAATAAACCCCCTCTCACACACACACACTAGCTAAATAAATAATGAGTCAAAAAGCAAAAGTAGAATAAAAGGACAAAAGCAACCTCACCCTCTCTCTCCTCTCTCATTTCTCTTTCCTTCCTTCTCTTTCCTCTCCTTCTCCTTCCCCATCGATTTCCCTCTCCCTCCCTGAGCTGGGCGATTTTGAGAAGCTCCACATCCATGGCTTCTCTTCATTCTTCCTCAAACTCTAGCTCCATTTGAGCTCCAAATGTAAAATAAATTACATATTTGTAATCCCCTCATCCTCCTCTACATTTCTATCTTTCCAAAATTCAAAAAGGATGAGTTTCATCTCCATGGGTTTTCTCTATTTGAAGAGAAAAGCACACCATTGTGAAGCTTGGAGTCTCCTCTTTCAAACAAGGTAAAAATCACCATGAAAGACCTCATTTTTCTCCATCTCCTTGGTGGCTGATTTTTATCTCTCTCTCTCACCTTGTTTTTCCTCTTGTTTTGGAGCTTTGCTTCAACCCTCCAATGGTGGTGAGAACACCTTCTTGAACCAAGGGCTAAAACCCCTCCTAAAGCACTCCAAAGGTAGACCCTAGAAATTTGTATTTTGAACACTTCAATGAACTAGCATAAATCTAAGGGCTAGTGTATTAATTATACTTGTTTGATGTGCTTTGGGTGATGGGAATGGAGATTGGCAACTCCGTTCCCCATGTGATCGATTTGTGCAAGAAAGAGGGAAGAAGAAATGGAAAAGAATGAATGAAGTATAAGCTCAAGGTAAGAGCTCCTTCCTAATGTAAATTCTATTACATTAGAGTAATGGGAATGGGTAAAATATTTAACGAACCCAAAACCTCGTACTAGTATTGAGAATTGTGAAGTTTGAGTATTTAAGTGCAAGTATTTGAATTGAAGGCTTTGGAGCCAAGTGAAATGAGTATATGTATTAGTATTGTGATTGATGGGTATTGATGTGTTAAGATTTCTCAATATGTGTGCTGCTAGAACCCTTGTGGTTTGGCTAGAATAGGGATGAACTTGATGAGAAAGGATGTGTGGGGATAAGTAAGGAAAGTAGATGAGTTATGGCAAAATTTTGGTAGGAATTGTGCATTAAGGAATGACTTGGTGAATGGGAGAACCAAGGTATGTATTGGGAGTAGTAGAGATGTTTAGTAGCTAGGGAATGGTAATTGTAGTATGAGGAGTAGGAAGTGTAAAATCTGTAGCAAAGTGTATAGGAACCATTGGAGAAGTCAGGAGAATTTAATGTGCAGGATCTTGGCAAGATGAGTGTTGGAACTTGGGTATAGGTAGTGCAATGGCTTGGAAATGAATTGGTATGGTAAGGAGAGGTTTTAGAATGCTAGGAATGACATTGGTTGAGAAAGTATTGATGAGAGAGTGAATTGTAAAATCTGTAGCATAAGTGTAACAAAAACTGTTACAAGTGTTGGAAAAGAAGGAGGGAATTGTGTAAGTTAGTTGATGGATTTAAGAATAGATTTGGTGGATGGATTGAGGTATATTAGGAAGCCTAATGGCACTAAACATGTGGGATTACATGTAGGAAGATTGGGGAAGTAATGGGTAAAAGAGAGGAATGAAAACAGATTTTAAAACTGAAGTACTGGGCCGGACCGGACTTGCGACCGGACTTGCAAGTTCGGTCGAGCCCAGATCTGCAAAGACGGGAAACCTTCTGGAATCGACCGGACTTGCGACTGGACATGCAAGTTCGGTCGGACTAGAAAAATTCTCCCGTCAGAAAGCTACTGGAATGGACCGAACTTGCGACCGGACTTGCAAGTTCGGTCGGCCAGAAAAATTCCCGTAATGCGAGCTACTGGAATGGACCGAACTTGCGACCGGACTTGCAAGTTCAGTCGAGCCAGAAAATTTCCCGTACTGGTAGCTACTGGAATGGACCGGACTTGCAAGGTCGGTCGCAAGTCCGGTCGAGTAAAAAAAATATATTTTTATTATATGATTATAACAATCATAGGTATATATATATATGCCTATACACATATATGCATATATAGTGTTAGTCACTGTAAATGAAGTGTGAAGTAAGAAGTAAGTATATGAGTAGGAAAACAAATGTAAAAAGTAACCAAGTAAGTTGAGAGTATGAGAACATTGAGTACACCGGGATAAGGGGTAAGTACGGGAGTAGTAGTTATTTGTGTATCGTAAGAGTATAATATTAATAATAGTTGAAACATTATCAGTGGGACAGTGTGAACCAAGGAACGAGGGAACACACAGAGCTAACTCCGGTGAAAGGTATGATTTCCTCATGCCCCGTACGCTAACCGAGTTACGTTGATTTGTGCTGTATGCCGGCTAATCAAGACTAAAGCATGAAAACGGTTTATTGTCTTTCGTTGCATGTCTTGTTGTATGTTGATTGAGCTAACCTTTCTTGATTGATTGAGTGGCCCCACTTAGTGCGTAGACCGACTCATAGATGAGTCTTATTGTGTATAGACTCGTGGTAAGAGTCATGTGTGAACCAATGGAACCGTAGCAACGCACTAAACCAACGAACCAATAAACGATAACGTAAATCAATGAACTCACCAGAATGTGAGAGAGTGTACGGGAGTAATAACCTCCCGATAACGGTAGGAGAAACGAAATGAGTAATCCACAAACGAACAGTAGTGGAAGTATATAAGTAACCTCTATTAGAGGAACTAATCTTGGTGCAAGACATGAACCATGAGAGTAGTAAAGAATGATGAGGGATCTCCAAACCCCTTAGTAATTAGTCGACCCATTATGAGAGGACCCGACTGATGTAAGTATGCCCCGAACGAGAGAGTATTCGATATGTTGGGGAAACCCTTAAATCTGAGGATACTAGACGGTGGTAATTCCCTAAGCTAACAGAGGTTATCGAGAGAGATACTTCTAGGCTAACCCATGAGGTTGTATTGTGCTCTGAGAGAAGAGTGTTGGGAATTCGTGTAGTCCGGTAGAACGGGCATTTGAGTATTTGAGGAGCTAAGCGTATAGCCCTCGTATTGTAGGTCCGGTGGCGAGTCTTGAGTATGACTCCGCCCAGAGGCCAAGGTAATGAGTATTGCGTATGTATGAGTGAGGTAATGAGTATCGAATAAGAAGCAAGTATGAGTATGTAAGGAGTACCGAGTATTGAGTATGTATGAGTAAGTATTGAGTATTGAGTATGTATGAGTAAGTATGGAGTATCGAGTACGTAAGAGTAAGTGTAGAGAATTGAGTGGCGAGTATGCTCCAGCATAGTAACGAGTACAGAGTAAGGATCGTGTACGAGTAAGGTATTGAACATGGAGCGATGAGAATGCAAGAGTAAGGAGCGAGTATGAGTAGAGTAACGAATATCGAACACAATACAGAGAGTAACGAATGTATAATAAAGACGAATGGTTGACTATTGAACTGTCTTCCTTAGTAAGTATTGAACTTGTATACTTACGTAGGTATCTTTGATTGTAGTGTTGTAGTATGAGTATGTATGTATGCATGTAAAATGAACTCCATGTCTATCCGACCCAAAGTAGTCGGCGTACCGCGGTTAGCACGCGGTATATGCGGATTTCATATGCAGCGTAAGCTGACCCCCTCGGGGACCGTTTTTAGTGTGCAGGTACCCGAAGCTGATCACCGTTTGAGAGAGTAGGACGGGGACTGCTACGTAAGCATGGGTAGTTGTATAGTAGGGATTGGTACTTGTATTGTAATACGAATTTGGAAGTTTAAACTGTATAGGTAACTTAAGGATTGTAGTATACTCGGTATAGTAATGAATTGGAGTTGTAATTGGATTATGGATGAGTATGCAATGGGAAGTATTGTATTGTGTAGAGTACTCGGTATGTTCATGTTCATCAGACCGATAGGATGTAGTATTGTAACTCGCCTTGTTAGTCACGTGGGTGACTAGCGGCATTGTACACCCGCCGTTGTGTAAGGAGTATCCGCTGCGAAGGTAAGTATTTGTACAGTAATGACGGTATTAGCGGTAGGGGTGTTACAAAAAGTGGTATCAGAGCGAAGTATCGCTCTGATGGATGAAATACTGAGTTTAGGTAAATACCGAGTTAGGAAGTAGAGACTTAGGGCTAAGGGTTGAGTGCTAGTGTGCGAGGACGCTAGTTAGGAACTTCCGTATGAATCGGAACCCTACAACAACCATACCCGCCCTCCGCAACCCCCGGTATAAAGTTGGAATAATAACGCCAGAGAGATGGAAAGACCTTTCACACTCGGGTAAAACCCGATCTGGCATTACAAAACAAACCTTATTAGAAAAGAACCTGTCTTACGGTAGAGTCCAAGAACTGGAAGTCCCGAAGACGGTTCCCGTTGAATGACAAGGACCGCACTGAATGGCGGAGGAATGAAGATCCTAAGCACATGGATAATGGAATTTATGGCACCATGGGGCGACATGCTTCGCAGTCGCGAGAACCATGTGTGGCCAGCAAGAAGAGAAGCACAATCGTGCAAGGAAGCAAGGAAAATGGAGTAACAAGCCGAGACAAGAGAGTCTACAGACCGTAATCTTTGATGATAACAACAACGGTATACAAACCGACTAAGGAGTTAGTCGAGGTTGGATTAACACCAAACCTACATGCCAAGAGGCTGTAATAACCGAACAACATAGTTCAGATAACTATGAAAGAAATCGTAACACATACACCTATAGGACCACAACCTGGTTCCTAAGGATAAGACAGGTCTTGTTAACCACACTGAAGGTGTGAGACACCCGGATGGACGACAACCACGTCAACTACACTGAGAAGTGACTCAGGGGATCGATCACCAAGATCAAAGGATCAAATCAGGACCTAATAAAACCACCAATTATGGATGGAAACGATACCGCCACCGGTATGCGTTAACCGAAAAACAACCTACCCGCGCACTTGCCCAGGGCAAGTGCAGCAACTACAAGACGATTGGAATACTTCTAACAACCCCCAGATACTTGCCAATGTACCGCTATGACAAATGGAGCAAATATAGGATCACCAATCCTAAGGATGTTAAATAACGAACCCTCGGGAAGGCCTAACGGCACAAGCATTGTATTAAGGACATACCAATCAGCAAGAAGCTGAACTTGGTCAAGACCGCAAACATGGCAACGCCATGAAGAATTCCTCTTTAACACTGAACTGATATTTCAAAACCCAAATTTTTCTTTCAAAATCACAAACTCTTCTTTTAAACCTTAGATTTTAAAACCAAACAGACAGAATTACGGTGAGTATCATAGAATGATACAAGGGGAGTTGACAATAGAATACTTCACCTAGGCGTGTGACGAACACTACTAGTGTACCCAAATACGGGATGTGGGACGACCGCACTCCGAAGGAGCTTGCGGGCCTGACAGATAGTTAGGTAAGTGGTAACGTGCCAAGACGGTACCCCATGTATGTATACATGTAGTGTACGAAACACGGGAAGTAGTCAACTCTGTGCTACGGACCATAAGTAAATTCAAAACGGAACAGTTGGATACCCAAAATGAGCAGAAGAAACTCAGATAAGCTACGAGCTAAGGAGTCAAGAACCTACTACAGGAGGATGAGTAAGAGTTGAAAGTGCAAGAAGCACTAACAACGGGATAAGACATTGGATATGTCACGAGGATATCTAAGTAAGGCAAATACCTAACATTAACACATCAGTGTTCAATGAACGGGATAGAACTCCTAGAACAACTACCACAAACACACAGGGTGAGGTTATAAGGTACCAGAAATACCATTCATCACCGGAAGGGATATCAAATCCGTTATAACACAAAGAAAAACACCAAAGGTCTACCCTAAGAACGGGAGACTTTATAACCCTTAACGGGATAACTAAGATCCTAAACCGCAAGGTAGGATGACGAACTGAACATGCGTATAAATATCAGCCAGATGCGATAGCATAATCAATAACACCCAGGAGCAATCCATAAAGGGTATCAAGTCAACACAGTTGGATGAAAAGTCGTGGTAAGAACACCACAGTTGGAACGAACGTCCGGTTAGAACACCGAAGGGATCCCACTTGACAGGGGATACCCCAAATCAATAAATGGTATCGATCAATACCGAGATACAAAAAGGGTCTCCAACATACGGAAGCGTGATGCGACAATCTTATCATGGAGCCCAGTATCACCTCCAACGCAGCAATAGCTTATGGAGAAATAATCACTCGGAAACAACCTATGATGAGCAGAGCTCTAGGCAATATGGCTAGTAGGCCATGAAACTATTACCACACACAAACCAACGGTTGCAAAACCAATGTGAACTATATGGAAAGTGGTCAAGGATGACACCGATAAAAGAGTAACAACCAATAATTGAGGATGCCCCTCATAATGTGAGACCACAAGAGTGGAGAACACATGGATCCCAAGAAGGGATACCATCAATAACTGTCAGGAATTATATCCCTTTCAGAACTACTAATGTAGTCAAGCTTGAGCTTACAAATTATTGCCAAGCAATGTGAAATAAGCTTCAACAGCAACTATCGACAACCAAGGAATAACCAGTTATAAAACCAATGATGCTCAGGGAGCTCAGGAAAATAAAGGAATACCATATTAGGTATTGCCAAATACATGGGAAACCATTGTATAAATGCATGAGCTGAAGCTAGAAACAGTGGATGCCATGTAAACCAATACTATGGAATCTGTAAGAACATGGTGCACGACAGGCGACCAATGTATATGAGTAATCACTAATGCTATGGAATTGTTAATTCGAGATAGTGGACAGACCGGGCAACAAGCCAGGAGTCCGCACGAAATGATGAAACACCACCTGAAGGAGTTACAATAATTCCTATTGCGATCTCATAAGAGAGTTACTGCCAAGCGTTTACGCCTCTGCACTCTGTAGGACTGAGTGTTTTGGTATTGCACTTGTGTAGTCAATGATCTAGTGGGATAGCTAAGGATATGGAGAATGTAAGTAGTGGTAAATTCTTCCTTTCACCAGTAAACACGGCGTAAGCTAGTTGAGCAAAAGCTTAGAAACAAACCGCGCGGCCTAAGGCCAAAGAGCACGAAGAGTGTGAAACACACCAACAATCACAAGATGTGAATTCCATTGGAATAAAAGCGAAAGGAGACTTAAGAAAGTCACAAGGATCGACGCATGGAAAATGCAAGGTCATACAAGTAAAGAACACTTGTAATGAACCAGAGAAACTGGTGTAGCTCAGAAGCTACTAACAACAGAGGAAGCACTACAACTAAGTAGTGACTTAACCTCAACCGACAATAAGTCGGAGAAACCAAGTGAATGATCACTACAAACACAACAGTATGTATATACATTGCCAGAGAGCTGGTTATGAATCTACAACTCACCGAATTCGAGCACGGTAAGAGAACACCACACTTGGTCAATAAACCTTATTCCCACAATAAGAAGGAAAAAAGGTGTCGTATAGCACATTTAAGATAACAAGAAGGGCGAATAACCCAAGTTATCAGGGTCGCGCAGCAGAAGATAGTGGGCCAGAATTCTAAGTGAAGTACACCTAGTGAACAAAAGGTTAATCGTTAATGCCTTAAAGCCATTCAGGCTAGAACCGAACCCGGTCAAGAGTTAAATAAACTCCGATGAAAATTCTTGATGCAGGGACTAACCGACAGTACGGTTAAGACCCGTTGATCAAGGAACATTGTATAATAGACCGCATGGAAACTGAACCACTCCATGAGGGCTGAATGCCTTCGACCAATGTCCAATGTTGACACATGATAGATTACGTGGGCGTAATCCCTTTTAAGGGGGTAGAGCGAAAACCGCGAAATGTATTTTACGTGATAGGCGTAAACTACTATGCGCATAGCGCAAGAGAATTCGTTTTGATGGTTGATACTTATGTTACATAAACATTTGTATTCACTCATCGTGTAATTGTGGTAATTTGGGAAGTAAGTATAGGAAAAGGAGTAGAGAAACTCCATGGTAATGAGAAAACCGATTGGTAATAGTATGAAGAATGAGTATGTATGGGAGACTTGAGGAGTATAAATCGGTACGGAACCGACGTATGTAATGAGTATGAATCGGTGTACAACCGATGTATTTTATGAGTATAAATTGGAGTATAAAAATTAATGGGATATTATACCCATGAATTCTTAAAGTATAGCAGTTGGAGAAGATGTAGCAATAATTGATGAAATGATTAGTAAGTAAGTAAGTGAATCATATAAGTTGGAAAATGTATGTGTATGATTATGAGTAGCAAGATTAAAAAGATAGAAAACGAAATGATGTTTGACAATCTGTCTGTTTGTATTGAGGTGGGAAGTGGAACGTGATTTGCTAGCGATCAAGGGAAGCCGAACACAAATTGGGGTGGAAGGATAATTCAACACCAATGCTGATCACATTGGGGTTGAAGGACTCTGGAAGCTCCCCTAAGTGGCGACAATAATAACACTAGTAATAGGAATGATCATCATAAATTGAAATTGGGAGATGTATGCAAGGTTTTCAAAATGAATTTCCAAAACTAATTTGGTACAACGTTTTCTTCAAACTCGAGAATGAGGATTGGTTTTAAAACCGCTCCCACGGACGCTAGTGGATCTTCCATGCCTAGGCACGGGTATCCGGTCGAAACCATAGGAGGTAAAGCTAGTTTTGAGTCTGTGGAAGTGTAGAGTAGTTTGAAACCACTACACCGGGTGTACGGTAACAGTGTGTGTTTTGTATTTTTCCAAGGGCACTGGGACAGTGTAGTCCCGAGTAAGTATGAGTAAAGTATGAGTAAGTAAGTATGAGTAAGTGCCTGAGGATCTCTATATGTGCAAATGAATTTGATCAGAACCAAAGGACCGTAGAGCCAGAAAGCGTAAGTGCTCAAGTCATGACGGCCGTGAACCAGAAAGCGTAAGTGTTCAAACGTGACCGGTACCTGAGGGATCACTCTCCATTGGGGGAGGATTGTACCTAATTGTCTTCGGATGGACCCCCTTGGAGAGAAGTAAAACGGATATTTTTGATTGCTATGCATGCAGTGACATGCTGTTTCGATGCGTAGTATGCATCATGTCAGACATTTGGAGTTTGACGAGTCTTATGTAGAGGTCACAACCTTAGCATAGAGTATTGGTACGAGTAACAGTATGAGATTCACCAACTTTGAGGGCAAAGTTCTTTAAGGGGGGTAGATTGAAATACCCCGAACTTAAATATGGTGATTATATTATTCTAATGTAGTATTTAAGGGCCTAATAGTGCCTAAGTAATTTTGGTAAAGAAAATAAATCCAAAGAAATGAGAAAAACGCTTAGAAAGCGGAAAACGCTAAAATGAGCGTTAAATAACCATAGGAGGTACGAGACCTCGGTTATAGTATCGTAAGGATTCCTAAGGCTTAATTGTGCTTAATTAGTATACGGGAATGATTCCCGAAGAAAACGGATCCAAGAAATGTATTAAAACGCTAAAAGAGCTTTACGCACGTTTTTCGAGGAAACCCGAAAACGTGCTTTAAGTGGTCAAACAGACCCGTAAAAATTAAATCATTAAATAATAATTATTAACATTTATGGAAGCTTAATAACCAAAAAAATAAAGAAACAAGGAAATTCCGGAAAACGGGCACGGTTAGTGAATAGTATCTAAACCGGGTAAAATAACGAGCGTTTTCTGTAAAAGACGAAAAACGCTCCAGCTAGTATTACAGTGGGGGCCGGTTTTAACGGTAAATAAACCCCTCTCTCACACACACACTAGCTAAATAAATAATGAGTCAAAAAGCAAAAGTAGAATAAAAGGACAAAAGCAACCCCAACGTCTCTCTCCTCTCTCATTTCTCTTTCCTTCCTTCTCTTTCCTCTCCTTCTCCTTCCCCGTCGATTTCCCTCTCCCTCCTTGAGCTGGGCGATTTTGAGAAGCTCCACATCCATGGCTTCTCTTCATTCTTCCTCAAACTCTAGCTCCATTTGAGCTCCAAATGTAAAATAAATTACATATTTGTAATCCCCTCATCCTCCTCTACATTTCTATCTTTCCAAAATTCGAAAAGGATGAGTTTCATCTCCATGGGTTTTCTCCATTTGAAGAGAAAAGCACACCATTGTGAAGCTTGGAGTCTCCTCTTTCAAACAAGGTAAAAATCTCCATGAAAGACCTCATTTTTCTCCATCTCCTTGGTGGCCGATTTTTGTCTCTCTCTCTCACCTTGTTTTTCCTCTTGTTTTGGAGATTTGCTTCAACCCTCCAATGGTGGTGAGAACACCTTCTTGAACCAAGGGCTAAAACCCCTCCTAAAGCACTCCAAAGGTAAACCCTAGAAATTTGTATTTTGAACACTTCAATGAACTAGCATAAATCTAAGGGCTAGTGTATTAATTATACTTGTTTGATGTGCTTTGGGTGATGGGAATGGAGTTTGGCAACACCGTTCCCCATGTGATCGATTTGTGCAAGAAAGAGGGTAGAAGAAATGGAAAAGAAAGAATGAAGTATAAGCTCAAGGTAAGAGCTCCTTCCTAATGTAAATTCTATTGCATTAGAGTAATGGGAATGGGTAAAATATTTAACGAACCCAAAACCTCGTACTAGTATTGAGAATTGTGAAGTTTGAGTATTTAAGTGCAAGTATTTGAATTGATGGCTTTGGAGCCAAGTGAAATGAGTATGTGTATTAGTATTGTGATTGATGGGTATTGATGTGTTAAGATTTCTCAATATGTGTGCTGGTAGAACCCTTGTGGTTTGGCTAGAATAGGGATGAACTTGATGAGAAAGGATGTGTGGGGATAAGTAAGGAAAGTAGATGAGTTATGGCAAAATTTTGGTAGGAATTGTGCATTAAGGAATGACTTGGTGAATGGGAGAACCAAGGTATGTATTGGGAGTAGTAGAGACGTTTAGTAGCTAGGGAATGGTAATTGTAGTATGAGGAGTAGGAAGTGTAAAATCTGTAGCAAAGTGTATAGGAACACATTGGAGAAGTCAGGAGAATTTAATGTGCAGGATCTTGGCAAGATGAGTGTTGGAACTTGGGTATAGGTAGTGCAATGGCTTGGAAATGAATTGGTATGGTAAGGAGAGGTATTTAGAATGCTAGGAATGACATTGGATGAGAAAGTATTGGATGGGACAGTTGAATTGTAAAATCTGTAGCATAAGTGTAACAAAAACTGTTACAAGTGTTGGAAAAGATGTGAGGGAATTGTGTAAGTTAGTTGATGGATTTAAGAATAGATTTGGTGGATGGATTGAGGTATATTAGGAAGCCTAAATGGCACTAAAACATGTGGGATTACATGTAGGAAGATTGGGGAAGTAATGGGTAAAAGAGAGGACTGAAAACAGATTTTAAAACTGAAGTACTGGGCCGGACCGGACTTGCGACCGGACTTGCAAGTTCGGTCGAGCCCAGATCTGCAAAGACGGGAAACCTTCTGGAATCGACCGGACCTGCGACCGGACATGCAAGTTCGGTCGGACCAGAAAAATTCTCCCGTCAGAAACCTACTGGAATGGACCGAACTTGCGACCGGACTTGCAAGTTCGGTCGGCCAGAAAAATTCCCGTAATGCGAGCTACTGGAATGGACCGAACTTGCGACCGGACTTGCAAGTTCGGTCGAGCCAGAAAATTTCCCTTACTGGTAGCTACTGGAATGGACCGGACTTGCAAGGTCGGTCGCAAGTCCGGTCGAGTCAAAAAATAAATAAATAAAATAAATCAAATATTTTTATTATATGATTATAACAATCATATGTATATATATATATATGCCTATACACATATATGCATATATATGTAGTAGTACACTGTAAATGAAGTAGTGAAGGTAAGAAAGTAAGTATATGAGTAGGAAAACAAATGTAAAAAAAGTAACCAAGTAAGTTGAGAGTATGAGAACATTGAGTACACCGGGATAACGGGGTAAGTACGGGAGTAGTAGTTATTTGTGTATCGTAAGAGTATAATATTAATAATAATGTTGAAACATTATCAGTGGGACAAGTGTGAACCAAGCAACAAGGGAATACACGGTAGAGCTAACTCCGGTGAAAGGTATGATTTCCTCATGCCCCGTATGCTAACCAAGTTACGTTGATTTGTGTGCTGTATGCCGGCTAATCAAGACTAAAGCATGAAAACGGTTTATTGTCTTTCTTTGCATGTCTTGTTGTATGTTGATTGAGCTAACCTTTCTTGATTGATTGAGTGGCCCCACTTAGTGCGTAGACCGACTCATAGATGAGTCTTATTGTGTATAGACTCGTGGTAAGAGTCATGTGTGAACCAATGGAACCGTAGCAACGCACTAAACCAACGAACCAATAAATGATAACGTAAATCAATGAACTCACCAGAATGTGAGAGAGTGTACAGGAGTAATAGCCTCCCGATAACGGTAGGAGAAACGAAATGAGTAATCCACAAACGAACAGTAGTAGAAGTATATAAGTAACCTCTATTAGAGGAACTAATCTTGGTGCAAGACATGAACCATGAGAGTAGTAAAGAATGATGAGGGATCTCCAAACCCCTTAGTAATTAGTCGACCCATTATGAGAGGACCCGACAGATGTAAGTATGCCCCGAACGAGAGAGTATTCGATATGTTGGGGAAACCCTTAAATCTGAGGATACTAGACGGTGGTAATTCCCTAAGCTAACAGAGGTTATCGAGAGAGATACTTCTAGGCTAACCCATGAGGTTGTATTGTGCTCTGAGAGAAGAGTGTTGGGAATTCATGTAGTCCGGTAGAACGGGCATTTGAGTATTTGAGGAGCTAAGCGTATAGCCCTCGTATTGTAGGTCCGGTGGCGAGTCTTGAGTATGACTCCGCCCAAAGGCCAAGGTAATGAGTATTGCGTATGTATGAGTGAGGTAATGAGTATCGAGTAAGAAGCAAGTATGAGTATGTAAGGAGTACCGAGTATTGAGTATGTATGAGTAAGTATTGAGTATTGAGTATGTATGAGTAAGTAGTATCGAGTATGTAAGAGTAAGTGTAGAGAATTGAGTGGCGAGTATGCTCCAGCATAGTAACGAGTACAGAGTAAGGATCATGTACGAGTAAGGTATTGAACATGGAGTGATGAGAATGCAAGAGTAAGGAGCGAGTATGAGTAGAGTAACGAATATCGAACACAATACGGAGAGTAACGAATGTATAATAAAGACGAATGGTTGACTATTGAACTGTCTTCCTTAGTAAGTATTGAACTTGTATACTTATGTAGGTATCTTTGATTGTAGTGTTGTAGTATGAGTATGTATGTATGCATGTAAAATGAACTCCATGTCTATCCGACCCAAAGTAGTCGGCGTACCGCGGTTAGCACGCGGTATATGCGGATTTCATATGCAGCGTAAGCTGACCCCCCTCGGGGACCGTTTTTAGTGTGCAGGTACCCGAAGCTGATCACCGTTCGAGAGAGTAGGACGGGGACTACTACGTAAGCATGGGTAGTTGTATAGTAGGGATTGGTACTTGTATTGTAATACGAATTTGGAAGTTTAAACTGTATCGGTAACTTAAGGATTGTAGTATACTCGGTATAGTAATGAATTGGAGTTGTAATTGGATTATGGATGAGTATGCAATGGGAAGTATTGTATTGTGTAGAGTACTCGGTATGTTCATGTTCATCAGACCGATAAGATGTAGTATTGTAACTCGCCTTGTTAGTCACGTGGGTGACTAGCGGCATTGTACACCCGCCGTTGTGTAAGGAGTATCCGCTGCGAAGGTAAGTATTTGTACAGTAATGACGGTATTAGCGGTAGGGGTGTTACATGAAGTTTGGAGTCAAATGGGATTTTAGAAACAAAGGTCTGGAGTCGACCGACCTTAGGGACCGGACCTGCAAGGTCGGCCGAGCTCAGTTTACACTACCGGAAAGAGTTTCTGGAATGGACTGACCTTGGGGACCGGACTTGCAAGGTCGGTCGGGCTTGTATTTTTAGTACGGATTAAGTCTCTGGAATAGACCGACCTTGGGACCGGACTTGCATGGTCGGTCGTGTCTAAACTTTTGTACGAGAATTGTTTCTGGAATGGACCGACCTTGTGGACCGAACTTGCAAGGTCAGTCGGAGTAGAATTTTTGACGGTAATGTGTTCTGGAATGGACCGACCTTGTGTAAGGCCGGTCGGTAAGGTTGGTCGGACCAAAAACATTGTTTAAGGTTATAGGATGATGGGGATTATTAAGTAATGATGTTATAAGATTGTTGAGGACATGTTAAGTGAGTTATGATGACAATATAGTGGGGGAAAAGTTGTATCAAATGTAAAAGTAAAACAAGTTAAATTGTGAAGTTATTTAACTAAGTTAACGGGGATAAGTTATGAGCATTAGACTTTAAACAATCATGTTAACCCGATGTTAATAAAAGTACATGTAATGTTATCAGTTGTTCGAGAATTTCTCGAGGAACATAAGTGGACATGATAAAGTGGACTCCGGTGACAGGTATAGTTTTCTTGCAACCTGTGTCCTACCGGATTACACCGGCTTGTATGCCAATATGTTTTTCTGTTTGTTTGCCACGTTGTAAGATTAAACATGTAATGAGTTTACAGTAATTCATTTATGTGGCGTGTTCAACTCCGATACCATTTAACCTCGAAAGTGTTAAACCTTAGCAAACTGAGTCTAGGATCACATGAGAGTTCGGTATTCGGATAAAACGACCCGAACCATGGGACGTTTTAACCACGGCTATGCGTGTGTAAATTGTGTGATATGTGTATGTGAATATAGGGATCTCCCTTGTATGTTTAACCAAGTTGTAATACTGTATGGTGCGTAGATGTGATAGACTCCATAGTGGGGTTCTAACTAATATCTAAAAGTAAGTATGTACTAACAATGGTAAGGAATCCGGTTAGGCCGGTCGCGCGTTGTTTGGGAGTGGGTATCCTTTTTAGCCTTACCCTTCTCTCTGTTATGGTTGTTTCCCTCACGGGTTATGATCTCCCATTAGCTTATTCCAAAGCTTAGCTATTCTGACTTATGATTGGTTTAGGGGGAACATGTGTTTGTGTGTGTGTTCGGGTCACCAAACCCGAACCATCTTAACTTAAGTTACTCGTCCGACTATTAGGACGGTAATGAGTGTTGTATAACGAGCTTACCATGAGGGTGACATCATTCTCTAGGCTCACCAGTGAATTAACAATGTTTGGGTCGGTTCCTAAGAGAACCGCTCCCGTTATGTTAAGTGTTGTTGATGTAATGCAATTTCTATTGCGATGTTGTTATGTGCATGTTGAACGTGAAAAGTATTGTTATGTGTTGTTATGTGATGTATGATATATGTTGTAAAATGTGGAGTATGTGGATCATGGATATAAATCCCAGTTTATGATAAGAGGCGTGTAAGGATAACCCGAATAATGGGTAGTTGTCGTCTATTAAGGGAGTAGCTCCATTAGAGGAGAAACACTATAGGGGTAATGAATACCATGAGTGACCTATTAGGTGTGGATGTGTTATCTGTTGTTGAGCCATTGAGGCGGAATATTATGTGTTGTGTGTTTATAGTTTATATGCATGATTCAAATACAATCAACAGCATGCTAAGACTACAATTAGTTGTGCGTGGCCCGGTAGCATGTGGGCTGCGGGATTAACATACCAGCAAAGGTGCTGAGCCCCTTGGGGGCCACCCTTTCTCTTCTTTTCCTATTTCAGGTACAAAGAGCTGGAAGCCGTTCGAGAGTGGGACGGGGTAGTCGTTGTACATGGGTAATCATTTAAATTGTACAATAGGTGTAGTAAGACCGAAATTGTTATCGGCATTAGTGATAAGTGTCCAAATGAGCATGTTTTATAGGTGTATTTCATATATTATATTAGCACTTTTCTTGCTCATTTCTCCACTTTGGCTAGTTTTCCTCTAGTTATGTTTTGTTGATTATCTCACAAAATTATTGGTTAAACATGAGGAAAACCAAAGTAGGAGCAAAGTACACGAAGAGACGAACGCATAGGCGCAGACGGGGATCAAATCGGAGCTAAAACGAACATTTTAGAGGCAATTGAAGTTGGTCCGGACCAGTGTCCGGATCAGCTGATCCGGACCAATATATTCCAGCGCAGAACCGTACAAAATCGACATGGTCAGGACCAGTGTCCGGATCACCTGGTCCGGACCAACATGCCAGCGCGCCAGAAGAAAGAAATCGACATGGTCCGGACCACTCCCTTTACCCTATATTTCTCTATAAATACACCTCCAAACCTCCATTAATCCATATCTCATTCCACCCCAAACTTATGCCATTTTCCTTCCATAAAAATACCATAAAACTCTCCAAAAATCATACATCTCATCCACATATCATCCACATAAATTTCATACAACACCTCATTTCATAAAAACATTCCATACAGTTTTTCTGTCCAACCTCTGCCCGAATATTAGCAGTCAAGATAGTGGAGCTGAATTAATTATCTTTCCCAGATGATTTCTTTTACTTCTCATTCTGTCTTTTTAATTATGTTGGACTAAGAGGATTTACTCCGGGCGAAGGTTTGGCCGTAATTTGTTTAATTGTGTAATCTATATTTCTACCGGTTAAAATAAATTCAGTTTGTTAGGATTAAAGTTTATCTCTCTCCCTTTTTAATAAATTTCATCGATTTATTAAAAAGCTTTACTAAATTTGTTTCTAATCTGATCGGTGACAAATAGATAGGTTAATTAAGCCGTAAAACTGTAGGAAACTTATTTTCATCGGATAAGTTACTACTCAGTTGAAAGAATAAAATTCCTCACACTCCTCTGCCGTTTACTAGTGCTTGCTTGAGTTTTCATCGGACCTTGCATTTTCTGGTAACGAGTTCTTATGAGTTTTCATCGGACCTTAAGATAATAACAGGAATCTTGCCAAATTATTATATTTAACCGGTAGAGATAGCATAGTTAATCAGATTATATTAACCTGAACCCGGAGTTCCGGTTAATTTATCATAATTCACTAAATTAATCTGTTATTTACTTTTCAAAAACAAGTCAATTAATTCCCCCCTTTTTGTGACAAGCTTAGGTACTACTTTATTTTGCTATAAGTCCCACGGTTTGACCCCGGCCGCTTCTGTCTTACTTAAAGCACGTTTTTCGAGAAAAACCCGAAAACGTGACTTTAAGTGGTCAAATGGACCCGTAAAAAAAAATTATAGTTGATTATATAACTATAATTAAGTATTAATGGAAGCTTAATAGCCATTAAAAATAAAGGAACGAGAAAAATCTGAAAAACGGGCCCGGTTAGTGAATAGTGCCAAACCGGGTAAAATAACGAGCGTTTTCTGTCAGAAACCGAAAAACGCTCCAGCTCTCTAATATTGTGGGGGCCGGTTTTATTGGTGAGTCACCACTCACACACACTCTAAGCTAGTAAACAAGTAAGAAAGAAAGTAAAGGAGGAGAGAGAAAAGTAAAAGCAAAAAGCATAAAACAATTTCCTCTCTCTCTCTTTCCTCCCATTCTCTTTTCTTCCTTCTCTCTTTCCCCTTCTTCACGATTTCTCCCTCTCCCTCAGTGTGCTGTACGCCATTGGAGCCAAGCAAGCTTCTCCACCTTCTCCTCCATGCCCAAGCTTCATCCTTGCTCCGAATTCAAAAATAAGTACATATTTGCGATCCTCTCATCACCCTCTACGATCCTCTCTTTTCAAAACTCGAAAATGGTGAGTTTCATTTTCGTGGGTGTTGGCCATTTGAGGAGAAAAGCACATAATCTTAAAGCTTGAAGCTTCCCCTTTCTAGCAAGGTAATGATATCCATGAAAAAGTCTTGTTTTCTTCATCTTGTACCTTGACCGATTTTGGTCTCTAATGGAGCCTTGTTTATTTTCTCTTATGAGCATTGTTTCAATCCCTAAAAGCTTGGAGGGAGTTACTCTTTGATTCTTGATCGAAACCCCATCTTAGGGTTTCAAGGTAATCACCAATTTTAGAGCTTTAAGCATTTTAAATTAATGAGGTAAAGTGTTTTTACTTAAACTCATTTCTTGCTTTGAACATTGACATGGAGATGGGTAATTCCATGGTCTTTGACCGATTTTGGGAGAAGAGAAAAGGAGAAGAGGAGAAGAACTTTCAAAAGGAAATTTAAGAGAATGCAAGGTAAGGAACCAACCCAATGTATATTCTATATGTATTAGAATTTGGGAAGGGTAATTAAAATGAATGAACCCCACTTGAGTTGTGGTGATAAGGTGCTTGCTTAGAAATAATGCAAGTGAGAAAGCCTTTGTGAGTTAATGCTTGTTTTGGGAGCTATGTATATGATGAATTATGCTTTATGGTGCTTAATGAGTTTTGCTTGATTAATGAGGAAAATATTGAGTGCTGATAGAACCCTTGTGGTTTGGCTAGTTTTAGGATGATTTAAATGGTGGTATGAGTTTTGGGAAATGTTAGAGAAGTAGCCAAGTTATGGCAAAATTTGTGTAGAAACCTAAGTGGTTTAAGTGATGTTTTGTGTGGAGAATAACCTAGGGTTAGCTAGGTGTTGTTGGAGTTTGAATTGGGTAAATGATCACCCAAGAATATGAGAGGATGATTGTGTGAGATGTGCAAAAATCTGTAGCAAAAGAGGTTGTGTAAGTGCCTTAGGAGGTTTTAGAAAACAAAGGAGATTTAAGGCCTTAAGAGTGAGTCATGGAACTTGGTAAGAGGTGTGCATTATGTTGGAAGTTTTGGAGAAATTTGGCTAAGTGTTTAAAGGCTTGGAGAGTGAGGATTTTGCCTTGTCCGAACTTCCGTCCGGACATGGAAGTTCGGACAGGCTCTGTTGGTTAGGAAAATTTTCATTCTCGAACTGTGTCCGAACTTGGGAAGTCCGGACACAAGTTCGGACGTACCTATTTCTTCCGTAGAATTATCCTCGAACTGTGTCCGAACTTGGGAAGTCCGGACACATGTTCGGACGCATGGACTTCTGTAATGAATTTCTCTCGACTCACGTCCGAACTTTCGAAGTCCGGACACAAGTTCGGACGTGTGTCTGTTTTCTGTCTAAAGTCACGGCTTGCGTCCGAACTTGGAGGTTCGGACACAAGTTCGGACAGGCCACTATACGGACCAAAAATGTTGTTTTAAGTTGGGAAATGATGCCTAAAAATGGTAATTACCTAGTAAAGATGGTGTGAGGTTGTTTAAGACCAGTTAGGTGTGTTGTAATGGTTGTAAATGATGGGGGTTTGAATGCCAATGATGTTATAAGGTGTTAAGGTTTTTTTTTCGGTGACATGTAAAGGCCCTAGGAAGTGTAAGAAAGTGTTAGAAGTGATTGAGAAGTGAGAACTCAAATTAACAAGAGTAAAACCGAGATAACGGGATAACGGGGTAAGTACGGGAGTAGCATTTTATTATGTACCGTATGAGCTTAGTATTAATAATGATTTTGAAACATTATCAGAGAATCGTGCGTGGCCCGAGCGTGGTGAGATGACACGGTAAATGTAGAAACCCCGGTGAAAGGTATGATTTTCTCATGCCCCGTATGCTAACCGAGTTACTCTGATTTGTGTGTTTGTGTGCCGGCTTAATCAAGACTAAAGCATGAAAATAATCCCTTGTTTGATTATGTATGTCTTGTTGTATGTTGAATGAACTAACATACTTGTATGCCGGTGTGGTCTAACATAGTGTAAAGACCGACTCATAGTGAGTAACGTTCGGCTAGAGATCCGTAGAACGGATCGATGCGTATGATAACGAAAACATGCAAACACACACAAGCTATCGATTAAAGTATAACGATAACGCGAACATATGAACTCCCTAGAACGTGAGGAGATGTACGGTTGAGTAAATACCCGATAACGGTTAGAAAACCTTACTGAAACAATCCACGAAATAAATATGAGTGGAGAGATAAATGAACCTCCATCGAGAGGATTGAAGTTAATCCAATAATGTGAACTTATAAGGATGGTAAAAGAGACCTAGGGGATTAGTAACTCCCTTAAGACATGGCCGACCTCCTATAAGAGGGTTACCCGGTATAAGAATATAACCGAAAGTATGAGTATATGTATTGTAAAGGTAACCCTTAAAACCTAAGATTACCCGAATTTAAGTAAAGTTCCCAAGTCATTAGAAACATCGAGAATGATGCTTCTAGACTAATATACATGATATTATTATAACTCCGAGAGAGGAGAGTATGGGAACGAGAGTAGTCCGAGAGTAGTCGGACCTAAGTAAAAGAGATAGGAACTAAGAGAGAGTTCCGTGAGCTAGTTGAACCTTCCCACCATGCTAGACCCAGAGTAGGGTCGAAACCGGGGAAGTAAGACTATGCTAGAGAGCCATGTGTTTTGGCTTAAGTATGTAAGAGAGTAACAAGCGTGACGTAGGAGACCTGTAGTGTCTCGAGAATCTCCGAGAGCTTGAGTATGAATAACCCAAGAGTGTGGGTGAGATAATGAGTATAAATAACCCGAGAGAAAGGGGTGAGTATATGTGTGAGTAACCCGAGAGAAAGGGGTGAGTATATGTGTGAGTAACCCGAGAGAATGGGTAAGTATAAGAATGAATAGCCCAAGAGAATGGGTGTGTATACGAATAAGTAACCCGAGAGAGCGGGTGAGGTATTGAATGAGTAAACCGGACATAGTGAGGAATAAACCTCAATGCCTGAGAGTAACCAGTTACCACTAACAACATTGTTATGTTAGTTAGGAATCGTGTTCCGTGATTGGATGTAGATTCCTTGTGTGATATACATATATATATTGTATTGCCATGATGCATGTTGTTTGACTAAAATGAACTCCATGTATATCCGACCTAAAGTAGTCGGCGTACCGCGGTTAGCACGCGGTATATGCGAATTTCATGCGCAGCGTAAGCTGACCCCCTAGGGGGAACGTTTTTAGTGTGCAGGTACTTGAAGCTGACCACCGTTCGAGAGAGTAGGACGGGGACGGCTGTGAGCATGGGTAGTTAGATTGTAATTACTTATGCGTTTGAATGAGGTGTAAGTCCGTGTATGTTATCGGCATCCGTATATTGTAGACTCGGTATAGTAGAAGTATGAATTGAGTATTGTATTTGTATGAAGTACTCGGTTGTTCCAGTTCATCAGACCGTTACGGTATGTAAGAAAGGTCTGGTTAGCCACATGGGTGGCTAACGGCGTTGTTTCACCCCTCGTTGTAATTAGAGTTCCGCTGCGAGAGTAAGAGTAATTGGTAGCAGTTTAAGAGGTAATGACGAGATTAACGGTTGGGGTGTTACAACTGCGACCCGGTTTTATTTGCAGCCCGACGGATATTTTGAGTATTAATTTCTTTCAATTGTTTTAATTACACCAGTTCTAACCACTCACGATATACAGTCTGCAAAATGGCGCCGTTGCCGGGGACTTGATATATTCTAGTCCCTAAGCCCCGGATAATTCACCTGTTATATTATAATAATCTGTTACTATTATTTTGGACATCTGACTTGGACATCTGACTTTGGACATCTGACTTCGGACATCTGACTTTGGACATCTAATTACTAACTCTTTATTTTATTGTCATTTAATTTCCATTGTCCTTCAAATTTCCTGTATACTAAATACTAACTTATAATTTCCAGTATACTAACTACTAACTTATAATTTTTGTCATTTAATTTTCTGTCATTTTAATTTCCATTGTCTCTAACTACTAACTTATAATTTCTGTACCTAACTACTAACTTATAATTTCTGTCAACTAATTCCTAACATTTTATTTATTCTAACATATCATGAGTTTCTTTTTTCTGTTTTGAGTGGTGAATGCCTTTTACCAGGTCACACAGCTACCCAGAAAATATTAATAATCACACGGTTGGTTGCAATCCAGAGATCGAGAGAACCTTTCTGCGCACTCTAAGGCAGAGACGAACTCAACAATACAATACCACCACAGTGATAGAATCTGACCGGGAAGCTGACATGGCATCTACACCAGCGACAGTTTAAAATATTAACAGTCCGTCTAATCAAGGACAACTGCCTGCCATCATCCTTCCTCACCTTAGCCCATCCGAATACGATGAGTGGCAGAAGCTAAAGCCATATCATCAAATCCGATGTGTAAAGGAGCTGGGCATGTTTGATGGCACCAATCCTGACGAAGCTCTGTTACATGTTACTAAGTTCTTGCAGCATGCCAACAATCTAATTTTGACCGACGCAGTACTCCAGTACGCAAGACTGTCATTATTCCCCCACAGCCTGACGGGAAGTGCGAGCAAGTGGTATCATAGCCTGACACCAAGTACCATTGGTACTTGGGATGACATGGCCACCAAGTTCTACGACAAATTCCTACCCCCGAGCCGAACGTTGGAGATGATTGCTGAAATCTATAATTTCAAGCAACCATGGTCGGAGAATATTTGTGAAACTTGGGACCGTTTCAAAGGACTACTACTTACTTGTCCTCACCATAGTCTGACGAAAGAACAAGTATCACAATTGTTCTACAAAGGCTTGATCGGTCCATGCAGAACAATGGTATTATCCTCCTTAGGGGCCGATATTCTGAAAAAGCCAGGAGCACAATTTCTGAATAGCATGAAGTCTCTCTGTGAAGAAATTAGAGACTGGGCCTCCGGTGGATCAAGGAGCGGTACTCCAGGTTTATACCATGTTAGGGAAAGTGATAACAAGTTTGACCAGCTGATGAAAAGCCATGAGCAACTCATGGAGAGCAATGCTCAGCAGACAACAAAAGTAAGTACTCTACAGAAAGTGGTTGAGCAGATGGCGATGAACTCCTTTCCCCAACAAGCAAAGTCGATGACGTCTCGATCATCTACAATCCCTCCAGGCTATGCTCCTCTATCCCGATCATCTCCTGATATTTCTTGTACGCAATGTGGTGGGCCTCATGATTATGAAAAATGCCCCCAACTACAAGAATTAAAAGCAGCAGAGGAAGCAAACTTTGTTGGCAACAATTTAGGGTACAGACAACCATGGCAGCACAACATACACCCCAATTTTCAAGGAGGCCAAAGGCAGTATCAGCAACCGCCTTATGGCAATGATGCTTCTTTAAGCCGACCGACTCAACAACCTTCAAATCCCGACTCTGGAATGTCCCAAACGCAGGAGATGTTTAAAGCGATGATGGGTAAGTCCCGAGACACGCAAGAGGAGGTCGCAGCCCTTCGCAAAGACCAAAGAGCCTTGCAGTCCCAAATACAACAGCTTCTCACTCAACAAAGACCTCCTGGTCAACTCCCTTCACAAACCAATCCAAATCCAAAAGAGTATGCAAATGCAATTTACGTAGTGGACCAGCCCATCACACTAGCTCAAAGGGAGCAACAACCCGAGAATGAAATGGTCCATGAAGTGGAGCAGCGGGCTGAAGAAGAATACCTCGACATGAACCAACTGAAGCTCTATGCCAAATTAGTTGCGATAAATGAAATGATGGAAGGTCCACTAGACCTTACATCACAGCAACCGGAGAGCAAACTGGTTCATACAGTGGACAACTTACCTGAGGATTTGAGTTACTCTATATCACCACCCCCGTTTGAACCTGAGCAAACGGCATCAAACCTTCTGCTTGAGCTTGAAGACAAGCCATCAGAGGACAACTTCTACCTCAACTTCATGGAGTCTTCTCCCTCTAAAGTCAATTACCGTTATTTTCCTTCTTTCTCTGTGCTATACCCAGAAAATGAGGATTGTTACATCCTCAAAGATGAAGAGGAGGAAATGCTCGCTCCCGCCGAACATCCAAACAGAACGTTACATTCAACTTCACGGAGCCATCTCCCTCTGAAATTGAATTCAATCAAGGCTCTTCCTATGAGCTTCTCCAAAAAGATGAGGATATATATGTCCTCAAATTTGAGCAGGAGGAGCAACCCAACTTTGATCCTAGAAGCAAGGGTCATGCATTGAAAAATCTGGGCCTTTCTCCAAAGAAAAATAATGCCCACCCAACCCACCCATTGAAGCCCACTTCCACTTTCATTTTCATTCCAGGGGAGGATATTTACATCCTCGACTCTGAGCAAGCACCACCACCACCATCTTGCCTCCTTACGGCTAAACAATAGAAGGAGAATGTTTACATTCTCCAGTTTGAGGAAGCAATACAACTATCACCCGGTTTACAATACAAGATTACTTGCAGCAAACACCTCCTTCAAAACCAGGTTTTGTGGAGTTTGTATTTTCCTACTATAATTGTTGCAGTAATACTTTGTTTTGATCCAGGTTGTTCGGTCCTACTTATTGCCAATTTCCTATTCCTGGTACTACCATTGTCAACTTTCATTTATGATCCGGTTTAATGAAGAACATGCGTCTAGCTAGAGACGTTAAACCCAGGCAGCTTGGTGGGAGGCAACCCACTATCTATCTTTTATCCTTTATTTAATGTTGTTTTCTTTTTTGTACTATATTTCCCTTTTATATGTTGTAATAAAATGCAGATTTTACTTGAGTTCTTCTGGTTGTGTAGAATATTCCTTACATGTACATTTCATGACATTCCACAGCTGCACTCAAGTGTGGGAGAGCTCTACACACTCTATGGAATTTGGGGAGTACACTCTTTCCTTTATTTATTGCATGCCCTGTTAATTTAATTCCATCTACGCAATGAGGGCATTGCTTGAGCTTAAGTGTGGGGGAAGAGCCCTTTTCAGGGCATTTTGTGCTTAAAATGTTTTAATCTCTCTGCTTATCTTGCATTTGTTCAAAAATTAAAATTATGGACCCTGCTAATATACGTTGTTCTCTTTATGAATAAATACTATTACGAATTGTGGGATAAATGGTACAAATTTAAAAATTTTCATTTGATTACTTTTGAGGAGCATTTTTATGCGGTGTGACCAAATGATCTGCAATGGTTGGATTTTTATTGCTCAGGGATTCTTTCTGTCTTCTCTCTTAGGGATTGCTAAGGGGTGCTTCTCTGTTAAAAAATAAATGTAATAAAGCAAGGGACTGGCGAAACACCATTGGTAACCAACAAAGAGAGCTGAGTGTTCTTAAAAACAAAAGCTTGATGCTTAAATATTATCTTCTCATCTCTTATGCAAAAGTGAAACAAATGCATGAATCTATTTTTCCTTTTGTTTTCTCCTCAATGCCCATTCTTGAGAGAAGTTGGCCGTGGTAAAAGTTCTCAAAGTCACCTTAACAAAGAAGCATTGAAGTACCTTGGATCATACCCCGAAAATCTATATTTTATTTTTACCCTGAGCACACCTATGCCACCAGCAGTTGATTCTTCACACTCCTCAAAAAGTTTAAAAATCGTGTATTGTTCACCTCCTTATCCTACCCTTCATAATAATATTTATTATTATTGAGCATTCCCTACTTACTTGGGTACATGGTTTTGCTTGAGGACTAGCAAAAAGATAAGTGTGGGGGTGATGATAAGTGTCCAAATGAGCATGTTTTATAGGTGTATTTCATATATTATATTAGCACTTTTCTTGCTCATTTCTCCACTTTGGTTAGTTTTCCTCTAGGTATGTTTTATTGATTATCTCACAAAATTATTGGTTAAACATGAGGAAAACCAAGCTAGGGGCAAAGTACACGAAGAGATGAACACATAGGCGCAGACGGGGATCAAATCGGAGCTAAAACGAACATTTTAGATGCAATTGAAGTTGGTCCGGACCAGTGTCTGGATCAGCTGATCCGGACCAATATATTCCAGCGCAGAACCGTACAAAATCGACATGGTCCGGACCAGTGTCCGGATCTCCTGGTCCGGACCAACATACCAGCGCGCCAGAAGAAAGAAATCAACATGGTCTGGACCACACTGATCCGGACAATGGTCCGGACACATGTATCTTGCCAGCGTACAGGGCAGCAGCGTGGAAGAGAAAAAATTATCTCTTCACACGTTAACACACCGCCTTACCACTCCCTTTACCCTATATTTCTCTAGAAATACACCTCCAAACCTCCATTAATCCATATCTCATTCCACCCCAAATTATGCCATTTGTCCATAAAAATACCATAAAACCTCCAAAAATCATACATCTATCCACATATTATCCAACATAATTCCATACAACATCATTTCATAAAAACATTCCATACCGTTTTTCTGTCCAACTCTCCCGAATATTAGCAGTCAAGATAGTGGAGCTGAATTAATTATCTTTCCCAGATGATTTCTTTTACTTCTCATTCTGTCTTTTTAATTATGTTGGGCTAAGAGGATTTACTCCGGGCGAAGGTTTGGCCGTAATTTGTTTAATTGTGTAATCTATATTTCTACCGGTTAAAATAAATTCAGTTTGTTACGATTAAAGTTTATCTCTTTCCCTTTTTAATAAATTTCATCGATTTATTAAAAAGCTTTACTAAATCTGTTTCTAATCTGATCGGTGACAAATAGATAGGTTAATTAAGCCGTAAAACTGTAGGAAACTTATTTTCATCGGATAAGTTAGTACTCAGTTGCAAGAATAAAATTCCTCACACTCCTCTGCCATTTACTAGTGCTTGCTTGAGTTTTCATCGGACCTTGCATTTTCTGGTAACGAGTTCTTATGAGTTTTCATCGGACCTTAAGATAATAACAGGAATCTTGCCAAATTATTATATTTAACCGGTAGAGATAGCATAGTTAATCAGATTATATTAACCTGAACCCAGAGATCCGGTTAATTTATCATAATTCACTAAATTAATCTGTTATTTACTTTTCAAAAACAAGTCAATTAATTCCCCCCTTTTTGTGACAAGCTTAGGTACTATTTTATTTTGCTATAAGTCCCACGGTTTGACCCCGGCCGCTTCTGTCTTACTATACTACGGTGACCGGGTTTTATTTGCAGCCCGACGGATATTTTGAGTATTAATTTCTTTCAATTGTTTTAATTACACCAGTTCTAACCACTCACGATATACAGTCTGCAATTAGTTTGTGAATACTCGGTACAGTTGGAAGGCGTATGTTGTTTCTATTGTTAATGGACGGTCAGTAATGTGTAGTCACTCGGAAATCTAGTCCATCACACCGATACATTGTATATGTAATAGCCTTGTTAGCCACGTGGGTGGTTAACGGCGTGTAACACCAACGAGTTAAGTAATGTCATGAAGTTTGTTTTTCCGCTGCAGTTTATTGTAAGTGTGTTAATGTTAGATGGGGTGTTACAAAAAGTGGTATCAGAGCGAAGTATCGCTCTGATGACTGAATTACCGAGCTTAGGAAGTATCGAGTTAGGATTTTAGTACTTTGGGTTAAGGGTTGAGTGATAGCGTGAGAGATACGCTAGTTAGGAGTAACCAGTGTGTACTGGAAACCTACTATATCCTTCCCGCCCTCCATAATCCTTGTTTTATAACCTGGGAAGGAACGCCAGAGAGATGGAAGTCCTCTCTTACTCGGGAATACCCGATCTGGCTGTTATTAAACACCTCTAAAGGTACGGAGAACCTGTCATACGGTTGATTCCAAAAACTGGGAATCCCGGAGACGGTCTCCATCTGAACAATGTTAACCGCATGTAATAGCGAAGAATGAAGAATTTTGTGTATAAGAGAATAGAATTTCCGGCAACCTGGGTCGACATGCCGAGCAGTCGAGGATAACCAGCTTGCAACGCACCAACCGTGCAACAGGCAAGAAGTGGATTAATGAAACCCGAGACGAGTGTCTACGGAACCACAGTTGTTAAATGATACACCAACGGTATACCAACCGACAAAGGAACTACAACGTAGTGCCCAAACAAGAGACAAGTCTCAGTAACCACGACAATACGTGGAACGGGCTACGAAGAGGAAACAATACAAAAGAAAAGGGGGCCTCCCAGAATGGGAAACACCCTAGTTAATGATTATCATGTGAAGACAGTGAGAAGTCACCTAGAGGAGTTATTATCAAGACAGTAAGATCAGTGAGGGCCAACAAGGCCACTGATGACTGTGCGGGTAAAAACAATACAGCAACCGGTAAGTGTTGAACCGATAGCCAGTTAGCATGGCGCACTTGCCATGGCAAGTGCTGCTATAATAGGGCTGTTCGGGGAAATTTTAACAAGTACGAAGTACTTGGTAAAGTTCCACGAAGTTAAGTGTGGAAGGGCCTGTTAGCCTAACCACAGTAACTGGAAGTACACCAGTCAGCAAGAAGCTAGACTTGGTTAAGGTAAGAAGATGTTGTGGAACCATGAAAAAAAAATTTCGTTCAAACTCGGATTTATTTCAACTCTTTTCTTTCAAAACCAAATTTTCTTTTAAACCAATGTCTATTTCTAACCTTCTTTTAAACCAAACCAGTAAAACCAAGGGCAGTTGACAAGAATACAAAAGTAGATAAACTTTCCCTCGATTAAGTTCGGGAAGCACGAATGTATATTGTCAAGGGACAATATAAGGGAGTTGACAACAGAATACTTCACCTAGGCGTGTGACGGACACTACGAGGGTACCAACTGTAATGTGGGACGACCACACTCCGATAGGAGCTTGTGGGCCTGACAGACCTACTTATGGGTTAGTTGGGTAAGTAGCAATGTATCAGCATGGTACCCCACATATGTATATGAGTAAAGTCCGAAACACGGGAAGTAGTCGACTCCGTACTACGGTCACAGTGTAAGTCAAACAAGAGCTAAGGATTACCATGAATGGTTGAAATTAAGGAACTCAGTTAAGTTAACGAGACTAAAGGAATTAGTGGAATTAGTGAATTCCTTTCAACGAAATGTTTAAGAGTCAGGAGGTGCGAAGTGCACTAACTGTAATGTAAAGACATCGTATACGTCTTAAGGATCCTCAGGGATAAACATGATAGCTGGAACGGAGACCCAGCCTATACATGGCAAGTAGATGCCTAATGTGGATACATTAATGTGCAATGAACGAGATGAACTCCCAGAATGAGTACCTACACTACCAGGAAATGTTGATCTTCACAGAAGAAGATAATAAGCCAGTTAAGAACCCAAAAGCGTGGCTAACGGAATATACCAATAAGTGTGAACCAAATGTAATGGCATGGCTTAGCAACACCCAGGAGCAATCCTTGAAGGGTGTTCACATCAACGATAATTGTACGAAATGACATGACAGAAACACAAGGGTTGAAACTAACACCAGCTTAGACATAAGTTGTCAGGAGACGGACTGGCAATCCTAAGGGGCATCCCATGAAAGGAAACGTGATGCAACGACCTTTTCATGGAGGCCAATACAACCTCTAACCATGTAATATTGTATAGAGAAGTACATGTGTGTGGACAGCCTATAATGAGCGCAGCTCAAGGCAAATAAGGCTTATAAGCCATAAGCAAGATATGTTACATAAATTAGATTGATTGCAGAAGTTTATGTTGTATAAGTGAATAGAGTGGTAAACGAACCACTGCATTAAGAGTGGGGATACCTCTCGATATTGTGACACCACAGGAGCGGTAGTTATGTGAATAAAGTCCAAGAAATATGGTAAGGATGGACGATGTTATTATTGAAAGAGAGCAGTTAGCTTAGTAGTATGTGTGTATAAAGTGAAACACCGAGCTGAATAATTCCGGCTTGTGACTCGAATGATCAATGCTCAAGGAGCATTCAGTAGTCATCCAAATGAGTGATGAACCATAATACGAATGATGTAAGTATATGTGTGGAAGTTAATGTGACAGTAAATACCATGTAAGTTAGTGTTATACAATAAGCATGGTGCGCAGTAAGCGACTGTTGTATAAGTGTTGTTGAATAATAATGTGGCAGATAAGACCAGTTATGAGTTAAACTCAGTGGAGATGCATAGTAAGTGATACCAAACAAACTAGGCAGTAAGCTAGTGGCCAGTTTTACGAGATCAGAATCTCAATGAAACACAGTGTGAATTCCGTTGCGAATCGCATGAGAGATTTGCTGCCAAGAGTTTACGCCTCTGCACTCTGTATGACTGAGTGTTTTGGTATTGCATTTGCGCAGTAATGATCGAGTGGGATAGCTAGGAAGTGGAAACATGTTAATTGTGGAGGAATAATGTTATAATGGCCGATGCATAGGAAATGCAAGGCCGCACCAATGAAAGAATACGTGTACAGAACCAAATGTGGAGGCATGATTAGCAACAAGTGGTTGCAGTAACACGGAATACTAGATATCGGTATGGAATATACCTCAATTGTGGGAAATAGCTGAGAGAGCACTACACACTAGGTAGTAGCTCAACCTCAACTGACAGTAAGTCGGAAGGAAACAAGTAAATCATTGTGAAATACATAGTTGTATACACAGTAAGTTATTAGAGAAGTGGATGGAAAGTCTTGAAACTCACCGAATTCGCTAATGGTAAGAGATACCACGCATCGGTTGAGAAACCATTGTTACCAAGATGAAGGTGATAAATTGGAGGTGAACAATACGGTAACAATAACGAGTGGGGCAACTTGAGCCCTACAGTTATTAGAGTTTCACAGCAGAAACTAGTGAACCAGTAATTTAAATGTTGAATGTGCATGGTGAATACGAGTGAATGGCTAATTATTAACGCCTAGAAGCCTCATAGGCCAGACCGAAACCAGTTAAGAGTTAGAGCAACTCCAATGAGAATTCTTGATTTAGGGACTAAACCGCAAATATGGTTAAGATCCTCTAATCGGAATGCATTGTATAATAGACCGCGTGGAAGTTAAAATACTTCACGACGGCAGAACATTTTAAGCCAATGTTTAGTGATTGATTACGTGGGCGTAATCCCTTTTAAGGGGGGTAGAGCGCAAAACCACTTAGTGTGTATTACCGTACAAGTGTACGTGACTTATGTTGTGCACATAGCACAAATAATTTGTTTTGATGATTGGTGCGTGTGTTACGTAAACATACGCATTCATTCATGGTTTAATTGTGGTAATTGCGCACAGAAGATGCGAATACCATTGTGATAAGTGTGTTGATTTATTAACAGTTGTGTGGGATGGTACAAGTGTGGGGAGTAGAGAAACTCCCGGGGAACAAAAACCCCGACAGTGTATAAATGTGAAACTGTGTGTTGTATTTTGATAAAATATATGTGTATATATATACTATATAGTGACTCATGAAAGGGTATGAAACTGACATAGAACCTAGTGAGAATAAGATTCCCTAGGTAACAACATCAAAGTGAATGGGAGATAACTGATAGACGGAGTTCTATCCCTTGGAGATGTATGATCATGATTAGAATGATTAAAAAGATAGAAAATTGGAAATGAGTGATTTATTTGATGCTTGAAAATGAAGTGGGAGGTGGAACTTGATTTGCATGCGATCAAGGGAAGCCGAACACAAATTGGGGTGGAAGGATAGTTCGACACTGATGCTGATCACATCAGGGTTGGATGATTCTTGAAGCTCCCTATAAGTGGTCACAAATAACTACGCTAAGAAAAGAAGCAAAGAGCAGAAGTTGGACTTGGAGTTGTATGTGTTTTCAAAAGGATTTTCAATTGGTGTTTTCAAAACAGTCGGTTAACATTTGGAATAGAGGATTCTCTTATACTTAACCTAGTAAAGAATATTTTTTGTAGTACTTGCTCACGAGCTGAGGACGTATGAGCCTTTGTCTTCGGACAGGCGACATGGGAAGTACATATGTTAAAAAATTAAGTGAATGTTTTGATCTCCCAAAGGAACGGGGACCAGAAGGTGTCCATCGCGACCGGGTTCTGCGGGATCACAGTGTATATAAAAGATATCTTTGATTGTTATACATGCTATGACATGTTGTGTGGTATGTGTAATAAATATTATTTTGACCTTGAGTCCCAAGAGTGTATGTTATTAGGACCTATGAGTCTAAATGTTGTTGTGTTACATAGACCTATGTGTCTAAAGGCTGTTATGTTATCAAGACCTATGTGTCTAAATGTTGTTATGTTACCCAAGACCAGAGAGTCTAAGGGTTGTTATGTATTTGTAAATGTTGTTAAGATACCCGGACCATTGAGTCCGAGGTTATCATGTGAATATGTTATGTTATGTATGGATGTGAATGTGTTACCCGGACCATTAAGTCCGAGGGTGTGATGTAAAATATGTTGGCTATGGAAGTTTATTTCTAAGTGATTCCTGCGTTCTAATCCAAATGATGTGTGGAAAACGTGAACTTCGAGGACGAAGTTCTTTTTAAGGGGGGTAGATTGAAATACCCCAAATCTTGATATGTCGTTAAACATTTAAACTATGGTATGTAAAGGCTAAAAGTGCCTTAGAAACATCAGGGAACAATTTAAACCATAGTAATATGCAATAAAGCACTAAGATACAGTTTGAGCAAAAACATGCTCTAAGCTTGGAGTGAACTTGGTTAGGACCCAAAGAGCCTACCAAGACTTAATAATATTCAATTATGATTTAATAAGGCTAATTAAGTCCTTAGAAAACCTTGGTAGACAATTAAACCAAACAAAACACAAATAAATGCCTTAAAGTCAATATGGGCAAAATGTGCTCTAAACTTGGGATAAATTTGTATAAGACCTAAAGGTCATATCTATACCTTATAAATATGTTAATGAGCATATTAAATCAATTACTAAAGAAAACCAAGCTTGAAAACAAGTTAAAACACAAAATGTGCTTTAAGGAGCCTTAAAGCACATTTTTGAAAAATTGTCTTGTAAATGAGTTTTGAATGGCTAAATGTCCGTCATTACTCTTTAATTAACATGTGTACTACTTAGTATCACATTAGGAAGTCTAAATCAATGGGAAATCAGAAATTTCACATCTATGTGCCTTGTTTTAGTGAATAGTAACTATTATAAGCTAGTTTGTAACATATGTTATTATAAGTTATGTTATTGGTCAACAAAGACCAAAACACCCCTTAGTATTAAATGGGGGCCGGTTTTTGCAAGGGATGAGTTATCCCCCTTGTTCGTTTAATAAGAAAAGTAAAACTTATAAAGTAAAGTACTATTTTGCTTTTATACATAAATATCTTAACAAAGTGAACTCTCTCACCTCATTCTCTTATTTCCTTTCATTTCACACGATTTCTTCATCTTCTCCCAAGCTCCATTCTCGGTTTGCTACAGCCCAATCTCATTCTTCATCTTTTTTCACTTGTAACTTATGATTCCATGCTCCAAAATCAATTTCAAGACTACCCTTGTCTTAGTTAGATCAAGCTCCTCATTTCCCTCTTTTCAAATCTTCAAGAACTCAATTTTGGTGCCATGGGGATTCACCATTGAAGGAGCTTGAGCTTATATTCTAATGCCTTGTCATTCTCTTATGCTTCAAGGTAAGGAAAATCAAAGAAAAACCATGTTTCCTCTCATTTTGGTACATGTCCGAAAATTCACCTCACAATGGTGTCTTTACCTTGCTTGTTTTAGCTTCATTTGAATCTTCCAAGGGCTAGGAGGAGTCCTCTCTTGATACTTATTCAAGCTGTCTTCCAATTCCAAGGTAAAATAATTACCTTAGTGTGTTAAGACAATATATGTGCCTAGGGTTACAATGAGATGAAGCATAATGCTTGAATACTCATTCTATTATTTGTACATTGTTTAGAAGTTGACAAACAACCAAACATCCTTACCGGTTTTACAAGGAAACAAGAAAGAAGTTTGTGAGGAAAAGAGGTAAACAAACTATCTCAATGTAGTTTAAATGCCTTAGGAAAAATGAGCTTGATTTGCTTGATAAAAATACCTAAGGAGCCAATGGTGAATGACCTAGTAAAATGCTTTCAAGGAAACTATTAAAGGGCATATGTGTTGTTGTATGTAATTGCAGGTCAAAGGAATTATTTATGTGGAAATTCAATGTTTAAGGTTTATGCAATTTAAGGGCCTAAGAGCCATGTTATTTAAGGGCCTAAGTGCCAAGCAATTTAAGTTTATGCACTATATTGTGATGTAGTGTGAATTTGGTGAAGTGTTGTGTGTGAGAAAGTTCTTGATGGACTTAGGTGTTCTTGAATGAAGTAAGGTAAAAACCTAAGTGTTTGGATGTGAGAATATACAAGAGAAGCTATGGCAAAATTTGGAAAATGTATAAGAAGTTCTAAGTGTTATAAATGAGTTTTGGTGAACTAGGAAGTGTTAAAAATGAACAAGTGCTTTACTAGGGAAGAAAGTATGTATTAAAGTCTTGGAGAAGTTTGTTTAAGGTTTAGGAATGTTGATGTAAAAGGAGGAAATGATGTTTAGGTCGATGTGAAAAAGGAGATTTTGTTAGTAAGAAAAGATGTTGAGAGATGATGCTAAGGTGTAGAGGAAACATCTTGGTATAGTGGTCATTATAGGTGAAATACCACTTAGAAAACCAAATGAAAAATGTACAAGTATTAAGAGATTTTGTAAGGAGTTTGTGAAATGATAAAGATGGTGTTGGTGTGTGATTTAAGGAGTTTAGTACATGGCTAAAGATGTGTTTGAAGTGCCAAATGTGATTAGAACATACTAGGGCACTATGAGGTGAAGTTTGGAGTCAAATGTGATTTTAGAAACAAAGGTCTGGAGCCGACCGACCTTAGGGACCGGACCTGCAAGGTCGGTCGAGCTCAGTTTACACTACCGGAAAGTGTTTCTGGAATGGACGACCTTGGGGACCGGACTTGCAAGGTCGGTCGGGCTTGTATTTTTATTACGGATTAAGTCTCTAGAATAGACCGACCTTGGGACCGGACTTGCATGGTCGGTCGTGTCTAAACTTTTGTACGAGAATTGTTTCTGGAATGGACCGACCTTGTGGACCGAACTTGCAAGGTCGGTCGGAGTAGAATTTTTTACGGTAATGTGTTCTGGAATGGACCGACCTTGTGTAAGGTCGGTCGGTAAGGTCGGTCGGACCAAAAACATTGTTTAAGGTTATAGGATGATGGGGATTATTAAGTAATGATGTTATAAGATTGTTGAGGACATGTTGAGTGAGTTATGATGACAATATAGTGTGGGAAAAGTTGTATCAAATGTAAAAGTAAAACAAGTTAAAATGTGAAGTTATTTAACTAAGTTAACGGGGATAAGTTATGAGCATTAGACTTTAAACAATCGTGTTACCCTGATGTTAATAAAAGTACATGTAATGTTATCAGTTGTTCGAGAATTGCTTGAGGAACATAAGTGGACATGATAAAGTGGACTCCGGTGACAGGTATGGTTTTCTTGGAACCTGTGTCCTACCGGATTACACCGGCTTGTATGCCAATGTGTTTTTCTGTTTGCTTGCCACGTTGTAAGATTTAACATGTAATGAGTTTACAATAATTCATTTATGTGGCGTGTTCAACTCCGATACCATTTAACCTCGAAAGTGTTAAACCTTAGCTAACTGAGTCTAGGATCACATGAGAGTTCGGTATTCGGATTAAACGACCCGAACCATGGGACGTTTTAACCACGGCTATGCGTGTGTAAATTGTGTGATATGTGTTTGTGAATGTAGGGATCTCCCTTGTATGTTTAACCAAGTTGTAATACTGTATGGTGCGTAGATGTGATAGACTCCATAGTGGGGTTCTAACTAATATCTAAAAGTAAGTATGTACTAACAGTGGTGAGGAAGCCGGTTAGGCCGGTCACGCGTTGTTTGGGAGTGGGTATCCTTTTTAGCCTTACCCTTCTCTCTGTTATGGTTGTTTCCCTCACGGGTTATGATCTCCCATTAGCTTATTCCAAAGCTTAGCTATTCTGACTTATGATCGGTTTAGGGGGAACATGTGTTTGTGTGGTGTGTTCGGGTCACCAAGCCCGAACCATCTTAACTTAAGTTACTCGTCCGACTATTAGGACGGTAATGAGTGTTGTATAACGAGCTTACCATGAGGGTGACATCATTCTCTAGGCTGACCAGTGAATTAACAATGTGTGGGTCGGTTCCTAAGAGAACCGCTCCCGTATGTTAAGTGTTGTTGATGTAATGCAATTTCTATTGCGATGTTGTTATGTGCACGTTGAACGTGAAAAGTATTGTTATGTGTTGCTATGTGATGTATGATATATGTTGTAAAATGTGGAGTATGTGGATCATGGATATGAATCCCAGTTTGTGATAAGAGGCGTGTAAGGATAACCCGAATAATGGGTAGTTGTCGTCTATTAAGGGAGTAGCTCCATTAGAGGAGAAACACTCTAGGGGTAATGAATACCATAGGTGACCTATTAGGTGTGGATGTGTTATCTGTTGTTGAGCCATTGAGGCGGAATATTATGTGTTGTGTGTTTATAGTTTACATGCATGATTCAAATGCAATCAACAGCATGCTAAGACGACAATTTGTTGTGCGTGGCCCGGTAGCATGTGGGTTGCGGGATTACCATACCAGCAAAGGTGCTGAGCCCCTTGGGGGCCACCCTTTCTCTTCTTTTCCTATTTCTGGTACAAAGAGCTGGAAGCCGTTCGAGAGTAGGACGGGGTAGTCGTTGTACATGGGTAATCATTTAAATTGTATATATACAGTAGGTGTAGTAAGACCGAAATTGTTATCGGCATTAGTGATAAGTGTCCAAATGAGCATGTTTTATAGGTGTATTTCATATATTATATTAGCACTTTTCTTGCTCATTTCTCCACTTTGGTTAGTTTTCCTCTAGTTTTGTTTTATTGATTATCTCACAAAATTATTGGTTAAAAATGAGGAAAACCAAGCTAGGAGCAAAGTACACGAAGAGACGAACGCATAGGCGCAGACGGGGATCAAATCGGAGCTAAAACGAACATTTTAGAGGCAATTGAAGTTGGTCCGGACCAGTGTCCGGATCAGCTGATCCGGACCAATATATTCCAGCACAGAACCGTACAAAATCGACATGGTCCGGACCAGTGTCCGGATCACCTGGTCCGGACCAACATGCCAGCGCGCCAGAAGAAAGAAATCGACATGGTCCGGACCACACTGATCCGGACAGTGGTCCGGACACATGTATCTTGCCAGCGTACAGGGCAGCAACGTGTGAAGAGATAAAATCATTATCTCTTCACACGTTAACACCACCGCCTTACCACTCCCTTTACCCTATATTTCTCTATAAATACACCTCCAAACCTCCATTAATCCATATCTCATTCCACCCCAAACTTATGCCATTTTCCATCCATAAAAATACCATAAAACTCTCCAAAAATCATACATCTCATCCACATATTATCCACATAAATTCCATACAACACCTCATTTCATAAAAACATTCCATACCGTTTTTCTGTCCAACCTCTGCCCGAATATTAGCAGTCAAGATAGTGGAGCTGAATTAATTATCTTTCCCAGATGATTTCTTTTACTTCTCATTCTGTCTTTTTAATTATGTTGGGCTAAGAGGATTTACTCCGGGCGAAGGTTTGGCCGTAATTTGTTAAATTGTGTAATCTATATTTCTACCGGTTAAAATAAATTCAGTTTGTTACGATTAAAGTTTATCTCTCTCCCTTTTTAATAAATTTCATCGATTTATTAAAAAGCTTTACTAAATCTGTTTCTAATCTGATCGGTGACAAACAGATAGGTTAATTAAGCCGTAAAACTGTAGCAAACTTATTTTCATCGGATAAGTTAGTACTCAGTTGCAAGAATAAAATTCCTCACACTCCTCTGCCGTTTACTAGTGCTTGCTTGAGTTTTCATCAGGCCTTGCATTTTCTGGTAACGAGTTCTTATGAGTTTTCATCGGACCTTAAGATAATAACAGGAATCTTGCCAAATTATTATATTTAACCGGTAGAGATAGCATAGTTAATCAGATTATATTAACCTGAACCCGGAGTTCCAGTTAATTTATCATAATTCACTAAATTAATCTGTTATTTACTTTTCAAAAACAAGTCAATTAATTCCCCCCTTTTTGTGACAAGCTTAGGTACTACTTTATTTCGCTATAAGTCCCACGGTTTGACCCCGCCGCTTCTGTCTTACTATACTACTGCGACCGGGTTTTATTTGCAGCCCGACGGATATTTTGAGTATTAATTTCTTTCAACTGTTTTAATTACACCAGTTCTAACCACTCACGATGTACAGTCTGCAAAATGGCGCCGTTGCCGGGGACTTGATTTATTCTAGTCCCTAAGCCCCGGATAATTCACCTGTTATATTATAATAATCTGTTACTATTATTTTGGACATCTGACTTGGACATCTGACTTTGGACATCTGACTTCGGACATCTGACTTTGGACATCTAATTACTAACTCTTTATTTTATTGTCATTTAATTTCCATTGTCCTTCAAATTTCCAGTATACTAACTACTAACTTATAATTTCCACTATACAAACTACTAACTTATAATTTCTGTTGAAATACCCCAAACTTGATATGTTGTTAACATTTAAACTATGGTATGTAAAGGCTAAAAGTGCCTTAGAAACATCAGTGAATAATTTAAACCATAGTAAAATGCAATAAGGCACTAAGACACAGCTTGAGCAAAAACATGCTCTAAGCTTGGAGTGAACTTGGTTAGGACCCAAAGAGCCTACCAAGACTTAATAATATTCCATTATGATTTAATAAGGCTAATTAAGTCCTTAGGAAACTTTGGTAGACAGTTAAACCAAACAAAACACAAGAAAATACCTAAAAGTCAATAAGAGCAAAAATGTGCTCTAAGCTTGGGATAAATTTGTATAAGACCTAATGGTCATACCTATACCTTATAAATATGTTAATGAACATATTAAATCGATTACAAAAGAAAACCAAGCTTGAAAACAAGTTAAATTACAAAAAGTGCTTTAAGGAGTCTTAAAGCACGTTTTTGAAAAATTGTCTTGTAAATGAGTTTTGAATGGCTAGATGTCCATCATTACTCTTTAATTAACATGTGTACTATATAGTATCACATTTGGAAGTCTATATCAATGGGAAATAAAAAATTTCACAAATATGTGCCTTAGTTTGTGAATAGTGCTCAAATAGTGCTAGTTTTGACTTAAGTCAACATAAGTCTATTATTTGGTCAACAAAGACCATAAATATCTCTAATATGTAAGGGGGCATGGTTTTAGTGGTGTGAGTCACCATACTTGGCCATCCAACTAAGAAAAGTAAAAGAAAATAAAGTACGTTACTATTTGCTTTATAACATAAATATCTTCAAACTTTGCCTCTCTCCTCACCTTTCTTCATTTCCTCTTGTTCCCACCGTCATCTTCCTCCATTCTCCCAACCAAAACCGTTCATGGTGCAGCACCTCTCTTCTCCAACTTCAATTGCTCACCAAATGTTCATTAATGCTCCAAATCAAATTCTAAGACCATATTTGTCTTAGTTAGACCAAGCTCTTCACTTCTATCTTTTCAAATCTTCAAGAACTCCATTTTGGTACCATGAAGAATCTCCATTGAAGGGGGGAAAGCTCATCTTCTTTCATATTGTCATTCTCCTTTGTTTCAAGGTAACAAAAACTAAAGAAAATCTAAGTTTCCTCTCATTTTTGTATGTGTCCGAAATTCACCTCACAATGGTGCTTTTTCTTGCTCTCTTCATAGCTTAATTCAAACTTCAAAGGACTAGGAGGAGTCCTATCTTGCTACTTAACCAAGCTCTCTTCCGAATTCCAAAGGTAATCATCAAATTTTGGTGTTTTAAGACACATATGTAAAACTAGGGTTTAACTATGAGTTGGAGTATTAAACTTAATGCTCATTACCCTTATATGTGTATTGATTAGAAGATTGACAAGTGATAAAAGCCCTTGCCGATTTTCTATTAAGGTAGAACAAAGAAAAACAAGTGGGAAGCCTTGAAAGAAAAGAGGTAAATGTGTTAACCTAATGTGGTTTAAATGCCTAGGAAAATGGAGCTTGATTTGCTTAATAAACTACCTAAAGAGCCAATGGGAAATGAGATAGCAAACTATCCAAAAAGGAGTTTATTAAGGGCATATGTATTGTTGGGTGTATTTGCAGGTCAAAGGCATTACTTATGTGGGAAATTCAGTGTTTAAGGTTTATGCTATTTAAGGGCCTAAGAGCCATGTTATTTAAGGGCCAAAGTGCCAAACAATTAAGTTTATGCACTATATTGTGATGTAGTGTAAATTTGGTGAAGTTTGTGTGTGATAAAGTTCTTGGTGGACTTAGGTGTTCTTGAATGAAATAAGGTAAAAACCTAAGTGTTTGGATGTGAGGATATACAAGAGAAGCTATGGCAAAATTTGGAAAATGTATATGAAGTTCTAAGTGTTTTAAATAAGTTTTGGTGAACTAGGAAGTGTTAAAGGTGAACAAATGTTTTACTAGGGAAGAAAACATGTACTACGGTGATTTAGAGTGATACAAGGATTTAGGTATTATCTTGGAAGTTCTAGGAATTCAATGTGTGTTTTTGAGAATATTGATGTACAAGGAAGAAATGATGTTTAGGTAAGATGTGAAAAGGAGATTTAGTTAGTAAGAAAAGAAGTTTGAGAGATGATGTTAAGGTGTAGAGGAAACACCTTGGTATAGTGGTCATTATAGGTGAAATACCACCTAGAAATCTTAAGGAGAAAACATTCCAAGTGCTAGGAATTTTGTAAGGAATTTGTTAATGATAAGATGGTTTTGGTGTGAGATTTAAAGAGTTTAGTACATGGCTAAAGGTGTGTTTGATGTGCCAAATGATGTTAGAACACATTAGGAGGCTTGGGGAAAAAATTGGAGAAAGTTTGACAATGTATGGGAAGTTCTGCAGCCAACCTACCTAGGGGACCGACCCCAGTCTGGGTCGGTCGGGCTGAAACTGTGAACTTAGATGATCTCTGCAGCCGACCTACCCAGGGGGTGGGTCGGTCGGTGGGTCGGTCGGCCTTTGTAAAAAAAAAATTTAATTTTAAGAATGTTAAGTGGTATTAGTGTATGCCATTAAGAGAGTATTGGTGATTAGAAAAATATTTATAAAAGGACTTAAGAGATTAAGTTAAGTAAGATGATTTAAATGTTTAAGGTTATAAAATGAAATATAATGAGGGGATTGTTAGGTAATGATGATATAAGGTTGTTTAAGACATTTAGGTGGGTTATAATGACAATCAAGTAAGTGAAAAGTTGTAGTAAAATGTGAAAGTAAACAAGTTAAAATGTGAAGTTATGTAAGTAAGTTAACGGGGATAAGTTATGAACATTAGACTTTAAACAATCATGCTACCCCAATGTTAATAAAAGTACATGTAATGTTATCAGTTGTTCGAGAGTTGCTCGAGGAACATAAGTGGACATGAAAAAGTGGACTCCGGTGACAGGTATGGTTTTCTTGCAACCTGTGTCCTACCGGATTACACCGGCTTGTATGCCAATGTGTTTTTCTGTATGTTTGCCACGTTATAAGACAAATCATGAAACGAGTTTACAGTCGTTATTGTTGTTGTGTGTTTACGTGCCGATACCAGTAACCTCGAATGCGCTTGAAGGGCTAGTTAACCACTATTAGGTAAACATAAGAGAACGGTATCCGGTGATAACGTCCGACCTAAGGAACGTTCTAACCACGGTTATGCGTGATTTAGTTATGTGATGTTTGTGTGTGATGTTTGTGTGTGAAAGTATGACTCTCCCTTCCCTTGTGTGTGTGTCTAACAAGACTTAACCCAATGTTGTGATTGTTTAACTAAGTTCAATGATGAACTTCTAACAAGTGCTAACGGGGGAAGTGAGGAGTCCGGTCTGTTCCGGCCACGCGTGTGAGTATAGGGGTCGTTGTCATATCAGGTTCGATCCTCTCCGTATGTTATGGTTGTTTTCCAATTTGGTTTCCAACCTTCCCTTCAGCTTAACCAAGGCTATTACTGACTCACGTCGGGCCACAGGGGCATACTATGTTATGTTTGTTCGGTGTGCTTGGATCACTATATCCGAGACACCTTGTGCTAAGTTATCCGTTCATTTAACGAGACGGTAACGAGTTATGTAACGAGCTTACCATGAGACTGACAACATTCTCTAGGCTCACCAGTGAATTAACTATGTTTGGGTCGGTTCCTAAGAGGACCGTTCCCGTTATGTTATGTGATGTTGTTGTAATGCAATTTCTATTGTGATGTTATTATGTACACGTTGAAATGTGAAAAGTGTTGTTTAGTGTTGTTATGTAGTGTATGTTATATGTTGTAAAATGTGGAGTATGTGGATCATGGAAATGAATCCCAGTTTGTGATAAGAGGCGTTTAAGGATAACCCGATTTATGGGTAAGTGTCGTCTATTAAGGAAGTAGCTCCATTAGAGGAGGAACACTCTAGGGATAATGGATACCATGAGTGACTTATCAAGTAAGGATGTATTATCCGTTTGTTGAGCCCGTCGAGGCAAAGTGTTATGTGTTGTGTGTTTACAGTTGCATGCATGATTTAAATATAATCAACCGCATGCTAAGACGACAATTAGTTGTGCGTGGCCCGGTAGCATGTGGGCTGCGGGATTACCATACCAGCAAAGGTGCTGAGCCCCTTGGGGGCCACCCTTTCTCTTCTTTTCCTATTTCAGGTACAAGAGCTGGAAGCCGTTCGAGAGTAGGACGGGGTAGTCGTTGTACATGGGAAATCATTTAAGTTATATATATACAGTAGGTGTAGTAAGACCGAGATTGTTATCGGCATCAGTTTGTGAATACTCGGTGCAGTTGAAAGGTGTTGTTGTTGTTGTTGTTAATGGAAAGGGATAGTAATGTGTAGTCGCTCGGGAATTTAGCCCATCAGACCGGTACAATGTATATGTATTAGCCTTGTTAGCCACGTGGGTGGTTAACGGCGTGTAACACCAACAAGTTAAGTAATGTGAAGTAGTATATTTTCCGCTGCAGAATGTTGTTATGTGTTTGTTGTTGGATGGGGTGTTACATCTGTCATTTAATTTTCTGTCATTTAATTTTCTATCATTTTAATTTCCATTGTCTCTAACTACTAACTTATAATTTCTGTACCTAACTACTAACTTATAATTTCTGTCAACTAATTCCTAACATTTTATTTATTCTAACACATCACGAGTTTCTTTTTTCTGTTTTGAGTGGTGAATGCCTTTTACCAGGTCACACAGCTACCCAGAAAATATTAATAATCACACGGTTGGTTACAATCCAGAGATCGAGAGAACCTTTCTGCGCACTCTAAGGCAGAGATGAACTCAACAATACAATACCACCACAGTGATAGAATCTGACCGGGAAGCTGACATAGCATCTACACCAGCGACAGTTCGAAATATTAACAGGCCGTCTAATCAAGGACAACTACCTACCATCATCCTTCCTCACCTTAGCCCATCCGAATACGATGAGTGGCAAAAGCTAAAGCCATATCATCAAATCCGATGTGTAAAGGAGCTGGGCATGTTTGATGGCACCAATCCTGATGAAGCTCTGTTACATGTTACTAAGTTCTTGCAGCATGCCAACAGTCTAACTGTGACCGACGCAGTACTCCAGTACGCAAGACTGTCATTATTCCCCCACAGCCTGACGGGAAGTGCGAGCAAGTGGTATCATAGCCTGACACCAAGTACCATTGGTACTTGGGATGACATGGCCACCAAGTTCTACGACAAATTCCTACCCCCGAGCCGAACGTTGGAGATGATTGCTGAAATCTATAATTTCAAGCAACCAGGGTCAGAGAATATTTGTGAAACTTGGGACCGTTTCAAAGGACTACTACTTACTTGTCCTCACCATGGTCTGACGAAAGAACAAGTATCACAATTGTTCTACAAAGGCTTGATCGGTCCATGCAGAACAATGGTATTATCCTCCTTAGGGGCCGATATTCTGAAAAAGCCAGGAGCACAATTTCTGAATAGCATGGAGTCTCTCTTTGAAGAAATCAGAGACTGGGCCTCCAGTGGATCAAGGAGCGGTACTCCAGGTTTATACCATGTTGGGGAAAGTGATAACAAGTTTGACCAGCTGATGAAAAGCCATGAGCAACTCATGAAGAGCAATGCTCAGCAGGCAACAAAAGTAAGTACTCTGCAGAAAGTGGTTGAGCAGATGGCGATGAACTCCTTTCCCCAACAAGCAAAGTCAATGACGTCTCGATCATCTACAATCCCTCCAGGCTATGCTCCTCTATCCCGATCATCTCCTGATATTTCTTGTACGCAATGTGGTGGGCCTCATGATTATAAAAATTGCCCCCAACTACAAGAATTAAAAGCAGCAGAGGAAGCAAACTTTGTTGGCAACAATTTAGGGTACAGACAACCATGGCAGCACAACATACACCCCAATTTTCAAGGAGGCCAAAGGCAATATCAGCAACCGCCTTATGGCAATGATGCTTCTTCAAGCCGACCGACTTAACAACCTTCAAATCCCGACTCTGGAATGTCCCAAATGTAGGAGATGTTTAAAGCGATGATGGGTAAGTGATAAGTGCGAAATATATAGACTTTTAAGGGTTTAATTACCTTACAATTTGCAGTATTTTAAGTAATATTTCTCACTTATCTTACGATTTTCCTAGATTTATGTTTTGATACGAATTGATATATTTTATGTGTTAAATGTAGGAAAAAGTGTTGGAATCAAGTAGTTTACTTCACAAGCTTTCCAACGCAACAAACGGCGAGTAAAACAGACTTATAACGAAAAATCTGGAGCCGATTCAAGATTGGAATACACTAGTATATATATACATATATATTGTACACATACCAGGCGGACAACAGAGGTGCAGGACAAACAGAGGCGTCCGCCTGTTATGGAGCGGACAAGAGACAAGCAGAGGCGTCCGCCTGTTTATGCGCGGACAAGAGACAGAGGCAAACAGAAGGCGCGACCGCCTGAGAAGAGGCGGACAACACTGAATTTGACGCCGAGCAGAGTTTTCTTCTTCGTTCTGCGCCGCGAACGCGAACTGCTTTTCATTAATTGCAGACGCCTTCATTAATTGCAGACTTCTTCGGCGCCCACCTTAATTTGTGCACGCGTGACGCCGGCTCTGCAATCAATTCCTGCTGCAGATCTTAAATTAAATCTCTGTCTTCAATCAATTACTCTGCCCGATATAAATGAAATCTCTGACTGAGATTTTGAGGGGTCTGCTCACCAACTCCACCGCCATCTACTCACTAGCTCACTGTCCCTGTCACTTCTCCGTTGCCTGCTTCTAAATTCCTCAGCCTATATAAACCCACACTCTGCTTGCTAAAAAATCATCCTTTCATCTATCAATCCATACACCCATTCACGCATCCATCAATCCATCGACCCAATCATCTACATACTCCCTCTCCCACGATCATACTCCATTCACTTCATTCCCTCTATCAAAAATCATCACCCATCCACTCCATTAAATTCCCACGTAGACACATATATCCCGCTTTCCATTTTATTTTCCTGTTACGTACCAGCTCTACAATAATAAAGTTAGCAGTCGGGGCAACACAAGACGAAGTTGAAGCAAGGACCCGGAGTGAACTTCTAAACTGGAGTTATCTCTTACCCTTACTTTAATTTATTTAATGCATTCCTTTTCTGTTATCGTTGTTTTTGTAACGATGAGCGAGTAAGTATTTTAGCTTCCCGGGTTGGGAAGCGAACCTATTTCCTAAATTCTGTTATGTATTTCTTCAAATAAATTTAGTTAACTGCAACAGTTCAATTCCTGTCCCTCAAGTGTTTTAATTATTTGGCCGGTAGTTAAAACAACCCTTGTAGTTATTTTATTAAAATGCGAGAGCTGAGATAAATAACTAGACGAAGGAAGTTGAACCTAATTAACAGCTAGAAGCGTGATCCCGCCTATAGGTTAATTAGACTCCAATAGAAACTGCTCTTTATGCGATTAATTGTGTCCGGTCTAGAGCATTAGTCTGCTGCTAGGTCTAACAATTGGTTAGGATTCATTATACTTAGTCGTTAATGAATTAATTAAAGTTTCTGAGTTATTGCAGTAAAATTAAAGGAAGAATTTAGTAACAGATATAAAAGGAATAGGTAAGCAAACAACCCGGGGTGCGCTTTTCTATTTATCACATTCACCACTCTTTAAATCCCTCTGTGTTTATTTACCCTTTAAATTGTTCTATTTCTCTTTGTAGTTTAGTTTCTTTTTAATCAATCAAAACTGAAAAAGTGATATTTCCTGTTTTCTTTAGTTTAACTTAATTTCCTAGTTAATCAAATATTTGTCAATTAATTGTACGAGGTCCATGAGATCGACAACCCCATTTAATCACTATACCCGCAAAACGATAGGTACACTGCCTATGTGGTAGAAGTAGTCACATATTTCTCCATCAGTAAGTCCCGAGACACGCAAGAGGAGGTCGCAGCCATTCGCAAAGACCAAAGAGCATTGCAGTCCCAAATACAACAGCTTCTCAGTCAACAAAGACCTCCTGGTCAACTCCCTTCACAAACCAATCCAAATTCAAAAGAGTATGCAAATGCAATTTACGTAGTGGACCAGCCCATCACACTAGCTCAAAGGGAGCAACAACCCGAGAATGAAATGGTCCATGAAGTGGAGCAGCGGGCTGAAGAAGAATACCTCGACATGAACCAACTGAAGCTCTATGCCAAATTAGTTGCGATAAATGAAATGATGGAAGGTCCACTAGACCTTACATCACAGCAACCGGAGAGCAAACTGGTTCATACAGTGGACAACTTACCTGAGGATTTAAGTTACTCTATATCACCACCCCCGTTTGAACCTGAGCAAACGGCATCAAACCTTCTGCTTGAGCTTGAAGACAAGCCATCAGAGGACAACTTCTACCTCAACTTCATGGAGTCTCCTCCCTCTGAAGTCAATTACCGTTATTTTCCCTCCTTCTCTGTGCTATACCCAGAAAATGAGGATTGTTACATCCTCAAAGATGAAGAGGAGGAAATGCTCGCTCCCGCCAGAACATCCAAACAGAACGTTACATTCAACTTCACGGAGCCATCTCCCTCTGAAATTGAATTCAATCAGGGCTCTTCCTATGAGCCTCTTCAAAAAGATGAGGATATATACGTCCTCAAATTTGAGGAGGAGGAGCAACCCAACTTTAATCCTAGAACCAAGGGTCATGCATTGAAAAATCTGGGCCCTTCTCCAAAGAAAAATAATGCCCACCCAACCCACCCATTGAAGCCCACTTCCACCTTCATTTTTGTTCCATGGGAGGATATTTACATCCTCGACTCTGAGCAAGCACCACCACCACCATCTTGCCTCCTTACGGCTAAACAACAGAAGGAGAATGTTTACATTCTCTAGTTTGAGGAAGCAATACAACCATCACCCGGTTTACAATACAATATTACTTGCAGCAAACACCTCCTTCAAAACCAGGTTTTGTGGAGTTTGTATTTTCCTACTATAATTGTTGCAGTAATACTTTGTTTTGATCCAGGTGGTTCGTCCTACTTATTGCCAATTTCCTATTCCCGGTACTACCATTGTCAACTTTCATTTATGATCCGGGATAATGAAGAACATGCGTCTAGCTAAAGACGTTAAACCCGGGCAGCTTGGTGGGAGGCAACCCACTATCTATCTTTTATCCTTTATTTAATGTTGTTTTCTTTTTTGTACTATATTTCCCTTTTATATGTTGTAATAAAATGCAGATTTTACTTGAGTTCTTCTGGCTGTGTAGAATATTCCTTACAGGTACATTTCATGACATTCCACAGCTGCACTCAAGTGTGGGGGAGCTCTACACACTCTACGGAATTTGGGGAGTACACTCTTTCCTTAATTTATTGCATGCCCTATTAATTTAATTCCATTTACGCAATAAGGGCATTGCTTGAGCTTAAGTGTGGGGGAAGAGCCCTTTTCAGGGCATTTTGTGCTTAAAATGTTTTAATCTCTCTTCTTATCTTGCATTTGTTCAAAAATTAAAATTATGGACCCTGCTAATATAGGTTGTTCTCTTTATGAATAAATACTATTATGAATTGTGGGATAAATGGTATAAATTTAAAAATTTTCATTTGATTACTTTTGAGGAGCATTTTTATGCGGTGTGACCAAATGATCTGCAATGGTTGGATTTTTATTGCTCAGGGGTTCTTTCTGTTTTCTCTCTTAGGGATTGCTAAGGGGTGCTTCTCTGTTAAAAAATAAATGTAATAAAGTAAGGGACTTGCGAGACACCATTGGTAACCAACAAAGAGAGTTGAGTGTTCTTAAAATCAAAAGCTTGATGCTTAAATATTATCTTCTCATCTCTTATGCAAAAGTGAAACGAATGCATGAATCTATTTTTCCTTTTGTTTTCTCCTTAATGCCCATTATTGAGAGAAGTTGGCCGTGGTAAAAGTTCTCAAAGTCACCTTAACAAAGAAGCATTGAAGTACCTTGGATCATACCCTGAAACTCTATATTTTATTTTTACCCTGAGCACACCTATGCCACCAGCAGTTGATTCTTCACACTCCTCAAAAAGTTTAAAGATCGTGTATTGTTCACCTCCTTATCCTACCCTTCATAATAATATTTGTTAGTATTGAGCATTCCCTACTTACTTGGGTACATGGTTTTGCTTGAGGACAAGTGTGGGGGTGATGATAAGTGTCCAAATGAGCATGTTTTATAGGTGTATTTCATATATTATATTAGCACTTTTCTTGCTCATTTCTCCACTTTGGTTAGTTTTCCTCTAGTTATGTTTTATTGATTATCTCACAAAATTATTGGTTAAACATGAGGAAAACCAAGCTAGGAGAAAAGTACACGAAGAGACGAACGCATAGGCGCAGACGGGGATCAAATCGGAGCTAAAACGAACATTTTAGAGGCAATTGAAGTTGGTCCGGACTAGTGTCCGGATCAACTGATCCGGACCAATATATTCCAGCACAGAACCGTACAAAATCGACATGGTCCGGACCAGTGTCCGGATCACCTGGTCCGGACCAACATGCCAGCGCGTCAGAAGAAAGAAATCGACATGGTCCGGACCACACTGATCCGGACAGTGGTCCGGACACATGTATCTTGCCAGCGTACAGGGCAGCAGCGTGTGAAGAGATAAAATCATTATCTCTTCACACGTTAACACCCACCGCCTTACCACTCCCTTTACCCTATATTTCTCTAAATACACCTCCAAACCTCCATTAATCCATATCTCATTCCACCCCAAACTTATGCCATTCCATAAAATACCATAAAACTCTCCAAAAATCATACATCTCATCCACATATTATCCACATAAATTCCATACAACACCTCATTTCATAAAAACATTCCATACCGTTTTTCTGTCCAACCTCTGCCCGAATATTAGCAGTCAAGATAGTGGAGCTGAATTAATTATCTTTCCCAGATGATTTCTTTTACTTCTCATTCTGTCTTTTTAATTATGTTGGGCTAAGAGGATTTACTCCGGGCGAAGGTTTGGCCGTAATTTGTTTAATTGTGTAATCTATATTTCTACCGGTTAAAATAAATTCAGTTTGTTACGATTAAAGTTTATCTCTCTCCCTTTTTAATAAATTTCATCGATTTATTAAAAAGCTTTACTAAATCTGTTTCTAATCTGATCGGTGACAAACAGATAGGTTAATTAAGCCGTAAAACTGTAGGAAACTTATTTTCATCGGATAAGTTAGTACTCAGTTGCAAGAATACAATTCCTCACACTCCTCTGCCGTTTACTAGTGCTTGCTTGAGTTTTCATCGGACCTTGCATTTTCTGGTAATGAGTTCTTATGAGTTTTCATCGGACCTTAAGATAATAACAAGAATCTTGCCAAATTATTATATTTAACCGGTAGAGATAGCATAGTTAATCAGATTATATTAACCTGAACCCAGAGTTCCGGTTAATTTATCATAATTCACTAAATTAATCTATTATTTACTTTTCAAAAACAAGTCAATTAATTCGCCCCTTTTTGTGACAAGCTTAGGTACTACTTTATTTCGCTATAAGTCCCATAGTTTGACCCCGGCCGCTTCTGTCTTACTATACTACTGCGACCGGGTTTTATTTGCAGCCTGACAGATATTTTGAGTATTATTTTCTTTCAATTGTTTTAATTACACCAGTTCTAACCATTCACGATATACAGTCTGCAATTTGTTTGTGAATACTCGGTACAGTTGGAAGGTGTATGTTGTTTCTATTGTTAATGGACGGTCAGTAATGTGTAGTCACTCGGAAATCTAGTCCATCAGACCGATACATTGTATATGTAATAGCCTTGTTAGCCACGTGGGTGGTTAACGGCGTGTAACACCAACGAGTTAAGTAATGTGATGAAGTTTGTTTTTCCGCTGCAGTTTATTGTAAGTGTGTTAATGTTGGATGGGGTGTTACAAAAAGTGGTATCAGAGCGAAGTATCGCTTTGATGACTGAATTACCGAGCTTAGGAAGTACCGAGTTAGGATTTTAGTACTTTGGGTTAAGGGTTGAGTGATAGCGTGAGAGATACGCTAGTTAGGAGTAACCAGTGTGTACTGGAAACCTACTATATCCTTCCCGCTCTCCACAATCCTTGTTTTATAACCTGGGAAGGAACGCCAGAGAGATAGAAGTCCTCTCTTACTCGGGAATACCCAATCTGGCTGTTATTAAACACCTCTAAAGGTACAGAGAACCTGTCATACGGTAGATTCCAAAAACTGGGAATCCCGGAGACGGTCTCCATCTGAACAATGTTAACCGCATGTAATAGCGAAGAATGAAGAATTTTCTGTATAAGAGAATAGAATTTCCGGCAACCTGGGTTGACATGCCGAGCAGTCGAGGATAACCAGCTTGCAATGCACCAACCGTGCAACAGGCAAGAAGTGGATTAATGAAACCCAAGACGAGTGTCTACGGAACCACAGTTGTTAAATGATACACCAATGGTATACCAACCGACAAAGGAACTACAACGTAGTGCCCAAACAAGAGACAAGTCTCAGTAACCACGACAATACGTGGAACGGGCTACGAAGAGGAAACAATACAAAAGAAAAGGGGGTCTCCCAGAATGGGAAACACCCTAGTTAATGATTATCATGTGAAGACAGTGAAAAGTCACCTAGAGGAGTTATTATCAAGACAGTAAGATCAGTGAGGGCCAACAAGGCCACTGATGAATGTGCGGGTAAAAACAATACCCAACCGGTAAGTGTTGAACCGATAGCCAGTTAGCATGGCGCACTTGCCATGGCAAGTGCTGCTATAACAGGGTTGTTCGGGGAAATTTTAACAAGTACGAAGTACTTGGTAAAGTTCCACGAAGTTAAGTGTGGAAGGGCCTGTTAGCCTAACCACTGTAACTTGAAGTACACCAGTCAGCAAGAAGCTAGACTTGGTTAAGGTAAGAAGATGTTGTGGAACCATGAAAAAAAAAATTCGTTCAAACTCAGATTTATTTCAACTCTTTTCTTTCAAAACCAAATTTTCTTTTAAACCAATGTCTATTTCTAACCTTCTTTTAAACCAAACCAATAAAACCAAGGGCAGTTGACAAGAATACAACAGTAGATAAACTTTCCCTCGATTAAGTTCGGGAAGCACGGAATGTATATTGTCAAGGGACAATATAAGGGAGTTGACAACAGAATACTTCACCTAGGCGTGTGACGGACACTACGAGGGTACCAACTGTAATGTGGGATGACCACACTCCGATAGGAGCTTGTGGGCCTGACAGACCTACTTATGGGTTAGTTGGGTAAGTAGCAATGTATCAGCATGGTACCCCACATATGTATACGAGTAGAGTCCGAAACATGGGAAGTAGTCGACTCCGTACTACGGTCAGCAGTGTAAGTCAAACAAGAGCTAAGGATTACCATGAATGGTTGAAATTAAGGAACTCAGTTAAGTTAACGAGACTAAAGGAATTAGTGGAATTAGTGAATTCCTTTCAACGAAATGTTTAAGAGTTAGGAGGTGCGAAGTGCACTAACTGTAATGTAAAGACATCGTATACGTCTTAAGGATCCTCAGGGATAAACATGATAGCTGGAACGGAGACCCAGCCTATACATGGCAAGTAGATGCCTAATATGGACACATTAATGTGCAATGAACGGGATGAAACTCCCAGAATGAGTACCTACACTACCAGGAAATGTTGATCTTCATAGAAGAAGATAATAAGCTAGTTAAGAACGCAAACGGCGTGGCTAACGGAATATACCAATAAGTGTGAACCAAATGTAATGGCATGGCTTAGCAACACCCAGGAGCAATCCTTGAAGGGTGTTCACATCAACGATAATTGTACGAAATGACATGACAGAAACACAAGGGTTGAAACTAACACCAGCTTAGACATAAGTTGTCAGGAGACGGACTGACAATCCTAAGGGGCATCCCATGAAAGGAAACGTGATGCAACGACCTTGTCTTGGAGGCCAATACAACCTCTAACCATGTAATATTGTATAGAGAAGTACATGTGTGTGGACAGCCTATAATGAGCGCAGCTCAAGGCAAATAAGGCTTATAAGCCATAAGCAAGATATGTTATATAAATTAGATTGATTGCAGAAGTTTATGTTGTATAAGTGAATAGAGTGGTAAACGAACCACTGCATTAAGAGTGGGGATACCTCTCGATATTGTGAGACCACAGGAGCGGTAGTTATGTGAATAAAGTCCAAGAAATATGTTAAGGATGGACGATGTTATTATTGAAAGAGAGCAGTTAGCTTAGTAGTATGTGTGTAAAAAGTGAAACACCGAGCTGAATAATGCCGGCTTGTGACTCGAATGATCAATGCTCAAGGAGCATTCAGTAGTCATCCAAATGAGTGATGAACCATAATACGAATGATGTAAGTATATGTGTGGAAGTTAATGTGACAGTAAATACCATGTAAGTTAGTATTATACAATAAGCACGGTGCGCAGTAAGCGACCGTTGTATAAGTGTTGTTGAATAATAATGTGGCAGATAAGACCAGTTATGAGTTAAACTCAGTGGAGATGCATAGTAAGTGATACCAAACAAACTAGGCAGTAAGCCAGTGGCCAGTTTTACGAGATCAGAATCTCAATGAAACACTGTGTGAATTCCGTTGTGAATCGCATGAGAGATTTGCTGCCAAGAGTTTACGCCTCTGCACTCTTTATGACTGAGTGTTTTGGTATTGCATTTGCACAGTAATGATCGAGTGCGATAGCTAGGAATTGGAAACATGTTAATTGTGGAGGAATAATGTTATAATGGTCGATGCATAGGAAATGCAAGGCCGCACCAATGAAAGAATACGTGTACAGAACCAAATGTGGAGGCATGATTAGCAACAAGTGGCTGCAGTAACACGAAATACTACATATCGGTATGGAATATACCTCAAGTGTGGGAAATAGCTGAGAGAGCACTACACACTAGGTAGTAGCTCAACCTCAACTGACAGTAAGTCGGAAGGAAACAAGTCAATCATTGTGAAATACATAGTTGTATACACAGTAAGTTATTAGAGAAGTGGATGTAAAGTCTTGAAACTCACCGAATTCGCTAACGGTAAGAGATACCACACGTCGGTTGAGAAACCATTGTTACCAAGATGAAGGTGATAAATGGGAGGTGAACAATACGGTAACAATAACGAGTGGGGCAACTTGAGCCCTACAGTTATTAGAGTTTCGCAGCAGAAACTAGTGAACCAGTAATTTAAATGTTGAATGTGCATGGTGAATACGAGTGAATGGCTAATTATTAACGCCTAGAAGCCTCACAGGCCAGAACCGAAACCAGTTAAGAGTTATAGCAACTCCAATGAGAATTCTTGATTTAGGGACTAAACCGCCAATATGGTTAAGATCCTCTAATCGGAATGCATTGTATAATAGACCGCGTGGAAGTTAAAATACTTCACGACGGCAGAACATTTTAAGCCAATGTTTAGTGATTGATTACGTGGGTGTAATCCCTTTTAAGGGGGGTAGAGCGCAAAACCACTTAGTGCGTATTACCGTACAAGTGTACGTGACTTATGTTGTGCACATAGCACAAATAATTTGTTTTGATGATTGGTGCGTGTGTTATGTAAACATACTATTGTGATAAGTGTGTTGATTTATTAACAGTTGTGTGGGATGGTACAAGTGTGGGGAGTAGAGAAACTCCCGGGGAACAAAAACCCCGACAGTGTATAAATGTGAAACTGTGTGTTATATTTTGATAAAATATATGTGTATATATATACTATATAGTGACTCATGAAAGGGTATGAAACTGTCATAGAACCTAGTGAGAATAAGATTCCCTAGGTAACAACATCAAAGTGAATGGGAGATAACTGATAGACGGAGTTCTATCCCTTGGAGATGTATGATCATGATTAGAATGATTAAAAAGATAGAAAATTGGAAATGAGTGATTTATTTGATGCTTGAAAATGAAGTGAGAGGTGGAACTTGATTTGCATGCGATCAAGGGAAGCCGAACACAAATTGGGGTGGAAGGATAGTTCGACACTGATGTGGATCACATCAGGGTTGGATGATTCTTGAAGCTCCATATAAGTGGTCACAAATAACCACGCTAAGAAAAGAAGCAAAAAGTAGAAGTTGGACTTGGAGTTGTATGTGTTTTCAAAAGGATTTTCAATTGGTGTTTTCAAAACAGTCGGTTAACATTTGGAATAGAGGATTCTCTTATATTTAACCTAGTAAAGAATATTTTTTGTAGTACTTGCTCACGAGCTGAGGACGTATGAGCCTTTGTCTTCGGACCGGCGACATGGGAAGTACATATGTTAAAAAATTAAGTGAATGTTTTGATCTCCCAAAGGAACGGGGACCAGAAGGTGTCCATCGCGACCGGGTTCTGCGGGATCACAGTGTATATAAAAGATATCTTTGATTGTTATACATGCTATGACATGTTGTGTGGTATGTGTAATAAATATTATTTTGACCTTGAGTCCCAAGAGTGTATGTTATTAGGACCTATGAGTCTAAATGTTGTTGTGTTACATAGACCTATGTGTCTAAAGGCTGTTATGTTATCAAGACCTATGTGTCTAAATGTTGTTATGTTACCCAAGACTAGAGAGTCTAAGGGTTGTTATGTATGTGTAAATGTTGTTAAGATACCCGGACCATTGAGTCTGAGGTTATCATGTGAATATGTTATGTTATGTATGGATGTGAATGTGTTACCCGGACCATTAAGTCCGAGGGTGTGATGTAAAATATGTTGGTTATGGAAGTTTATTTCCAAGTTTTCCTACGTTGTAATCCAAATGATGTGTGGAAAGCGTGAACTTCGAGGATGAAGTTCTTTTTAAGGGGGGTAGATTAAAATATCCCAAATCTTGATATGTCGTTAAACATTTAAACTATGGTATGTAAAGGCTAAAAGTGCCTTAGAAACATCAGGGAACAATTTAAACCATAGTAATATGCAATAAAGCACTAAGATACAGTTTGAGCAAAAACATGCTCTAAGGAGCCAATGGTGAATGACCTAGTAAAATGCTCTCAAGGAAACTATTAAAGGGCATATGTGTTGTTGTATGTAATTGCAGGTCAAAGGAATTATTTATGTGGAAATTCAGTGTTTAAGGTTTATGCAATTTAAGGGCCTAAGAGCCATGTTATTTAAGGGCCTAAGTGCCAAGCAATTTAAGTTTATGCACTATATTGTGATGTAGTGTGAATTTGGTGAAGTGTTGGGTGTGAGAAAGTTCTTGATGGACTTAGGTGTTCTTGAATGAAGTAAGGTAAAAACCTAAGTGTTTGGATGTGAGAATATACAAGAGAAGCTATGGCAAAATTTGGAAAATGTATAAGAAGTTCTAAGTGTTATAAATGAGTTTTGGTGAACTAGGAAGTGTTAAAAATGAACAAGTGCTTTACTAGGGAAGAAAGTATGTATTAAAGTCTTGGAGAATTTTGTTTAAGGTTTAGGAATGTTGATGTAAAAGGAGGAAATGATGTTTAGGTAGATGTGAAAAAGGAGATTTAGTTAGTAAGAAAAGATGTTGAGAGATGATGCTAAGGTGTAGAGGAAACATCTTGGTATAGTGGTCATTATAGGTGAAATACCACTTAGAAAACCAAATGAAAAATGTACAAGTATTAAGAGATTTTGTAAGGAGTTTGTGAAATGATAAAGATGGTTTTGGTGTGTGATTTAAGGAGTTTAATACATGGCTAAAGATGTGTTTGAAGTGCCAAATGTGATTAGAACATACTAGGGCACTATGAGGTGAAGTTTGGAGTCAAATGGGATTTTAGAAACAAAGGTCTGGAGCCGACCGACCTTAGGGACCGGGCGTGCAAGGTCGGTCGAGCTCAGTTTACACTACCGGAAAGAGTTTCTGGAACGGACCGACCTTGGGTACAGGACTTGCAAGGTCGGTCGGGCTTGTATTTTTAGTACGGATTAAGTCTCTGGAATAGACCGACCTTGGGACCGGACTTGCAAGGTCGGTCGTGTCTAAACTTTTGTACGAGAATTGTTTCTGGAATGGACCGACCTTGTGGACCGAACTTGCAAGGTCGGTCGGAGTAGAATTTTTGACGGTAATGTATTCTGGAATGGACCGACCTTGTGTAAGATCGGTCGGTAAGGTCGGTCGGACCAAAAACATTGTTTAAGGTTATAGGATGATGGGGATTATTAAGTAATGATGTTATAAGATTGTTGAGGACATGTTAAGTGAGTTATGATGAAAATATAGTGGGGGAAAAGTTGTATCAAATGTAAAAGTAAAACAAGTTAAAATGTGAAGTTATTTAACTAAGTTAACAGGGATAAGTTATGAGCATTAGACTTTAAAGAATCATGTTACCCCGATGTTAATAAAAGTACATGTAATGTTATCAGTTGTTTGAGAATTGCTCGAGGAACATAAGTGGACATGATAAAGTGGACTCCGGTGACAGGTATGGTTTTCTTGCAACCTGTGTCCTACCGGATTACACTGGCTTGTATGCCAATGTGTTTTTCTGTTTGTTTGCCATGTTGTAAGATTAAACATGTAATGAGTTTACAGTAATTCATTTATGTGGCGTGTTCAACTCCGATACCATTTAACCTCGAAAGTGTTAAACCTTAGCTAACTGAGTCTAGGATCACATGAGAGTTCGGTATTCGGATTAAACGACCCGAACCATGGGATGTTTTAACCACGGCTATGCGTGTGTAAATTGTGTGATATGTGTATGTGAATGTAGGGATCTCCCTTGTATGTTTAACCCAGTTGTAATACTGTATGGTGCGTAGATGTGATAGACTCCTTACTGGGGTTCTAACTAATATCTAAAAGTAAGTATATACTAACAGTGGTGAGGAATCCGGTTAGGCCAGTCGCGCGTTGTTTGGGAGTGGGTATCCTTTTTAGCCTTACCCTTCTCTCTGTTATGGTTGTTTCCCTCACGGGTTATGATCTCCCATTAGCTTATTCCAAAGCTTAGCTATTCTGACTTATGATCGGTTTAGGGGGAACATGTGTTTGTGTGGTGTGTTCGGGTCACCAAACCAGAACCATCTTAACTTAAGTTACTCGTCCGACTATTAGGACGGTAATGAGTGTTGTATAACGAGCTTACCATGAGGGTGACATCATTCTCTAGGCTCACCATTGAATTAACAATGTTTGGGTCGGTTCCTAAGAGAACCGCTCCCGTTATGTTAAGTGTTGTTGATGTAATGCAATTTCTATTGTGATGTTGTTATGTGCACGTTGAACGTGAAATGTATTATTATGTGTTGTTATGTGATGTATGATATATGTTGTAAAATGTGGAGTATGTGGATCATGGATATGAATCCCAGTTTGTGATAAGAGGCGTGCAAGGATAACCCGAATAATGGGTAGTTGTCGTCTATTAAGGGAGTAGCTCCATTAGAGGAGAAACACTCTAGGGGTAATGAATACCATGAGTGACCTATTAGGTGTGGATGTGTTATCTGTTGTTGAGCCATTATGTGTTGTGTGTTTATAGTTTACATGCATGATTCAAATACAATCAACAGCATGCCAAGACGACAATTAGTTGTGCGTGGCCCGGTAGCATGTGGGCTGCGAGATTACTATACCAGCAAAGGTGCTGAGCCCCTTGGGGGCCACCCTTTCTCGTCTTTTCCTATTTCAGGTACAAAGAGCTGGAAGCCGTGCGAGAGTAGGACGGGGTAGTCGTTGTACATGGGTAATCATTTAAATTGTATATATACAGTAGGTGTAGTAAGACAGAAATTGTTATCGGCATTAGTTTGTGAATACTCGGTACAGTTGGAAGGTGTATGTTGTTTCTATTGTTAATGGACGGTCAGTATTGTGTAGTCGCCCGAAAATCTAGTCCATCAGACCGATACATTGTATATGTAATAGCCTTGTTAGCCACGTGGGTGGTTAACGGCGTGTAACACCAACGAGTTAAGTAATGTGATGAAGTTTGGATTGAATGGAATTGGATTGAATCGAGTTTAGGCCAATCTTGAATTGAACCTGGGCCGTATTTGAATTGGACTTGGGCCGGGTCCAAAGTTTGGATCAAGGTCAAAGTTTTGGTCCAGGTCAAAGTTTTGGTCCAGGTCAAGGTTTTGGTTCAGGTCAAAGTTTTGGTTCAGGGTTTGGGACTTGGATTATTTCCTGTGGTCTTGTGTTATTTTTGTGAACTTGGATTGGGTTGAAATTGGATAACATTTCATGGATGAGCTTTTTTGGATTTTGGTGAGGTTTTTATCTGGGTTGGGCTTGTAGTGTTGGGCTAAAGAATTGATTTGTGGATTTGGGTCTATTTCAAATTCTGGGCCAAGGTTTTCGGGTTTAGACTGTGGGCCTTGGGTTTTTGGGTTTAGACTGTGGGCCGTGGGTTTTGGGCTTGGACTGTGGGCCGTGGGTTTTGGGCTTGGACTGGGGACCGTGGGTTTTGGGCTTGGATTATGGGCCGTGGGTTGAATATGTCATTGGGCCGAGTTTGGGAGTTGGGCCTGGTTGAATGTGTTGTTGGGCCGAGTTTGGGAGTTGGGCCGGGTTGAATGTGTTGTTGGCCCGCGTCATATGGTATTGGGCCGCATCATATGGTATTGGGCCGTGGGTTTGGGCCTTGAGGAGTTGGGTTTGGGCCATGGGCTCCGGGTCTGGGTCATGGGCTTCGGGTTCGGGTCATGGGCTTCAGGTTTGGGTCATGGGCTTCGGGTTTGGGTCATGGGTTTCGGTTTTGGGCTATGATGGTGGAATTTCCGGCTAGACTTGTGAGGTAGGGGGATTGATTTATGAATCAAGGAGTTTGGACCAGGTTAGTGGACTCTTGAAGTTGTGGGCCGGATTTGCTCCTTGGAAGTGGGCTAGCAACAATTTTTATTAAATAAAAATAGAGAGGAGGCTTGGAAGAAGAGTGATGAGGAAAACAGAGAAACAATCCTGATTTTATCCTCTTCTTTAATTGAAATGAGGATCGGAGAGGAGGTTTTTGGATCTGGACAGGATGGGATAATAAGGTTTATTCACCAATTAATCCTGATTATGGGTGTGCTGAGGTAAAGGAGGATTCCACCCTCATAAAACGAATGAGAGACCCGTTAGGCATGGGGTGGTTTCACATCCTAAACCCTTCTAAATTAGCCTTAAGGGTTTGTTTTTTCGGAGTTTTTGTTCTTATATACATATAAGGGTGGTTTGAATGTTTTCTGTAGTTATAGGAGATTATTGCACCACGAAACGAATGAGAGGCCCGTTAGGTGTGGGGCGATAATGCATCCTAAACTTTTCTGTTAGTTTGAAAGGCCCTAAGGGTGATAACTAGGGCTTAAATAAAGCAGGCAAAATACCAAAAGGTGAAATGAAATCTCAGGAGAAAAGCGGTGAAACATGAATATGTACAGCAGGGAGTGACTAAAGATATCATAGAATACCAGCAAGAGGGAAAGCAGGCTTGAAGTTTAATTCCAAACAATAAAAGAGAACATAAATCCAACTAAGAGCTTAGATGATAATCAGGCCCAAGCTTAAAACACTTAATCTGATTTTGTTCTATCTCTATTCATTACTCATTAACACGGCTCATTGGTGAAATAAAAGAAAGTCATTGCTCTTAAACTATCATTAAACAGCACCTAGGTGAGCATACTGAAGAGGTAAACAATTCAGAGTTAGTTCAGAGCACAATTCAGACCCTTAACATGGAACAGATGTTTCAACTATGCGGCAGAAAAGAAAAAAAAAGAGACTTAACCTATACATGCCAGACATTAGTGAGAAAATGTGGGTTTATTGTGGGAAAATACAGTAAGCTCCTAACCCTTTTTCTGTTTCTTATCTGATAACCAAAACTCACCACTCAATTCCAACTGAGCAAAAAAGCACAACAGATAAACTGTGAGAAAATTTTAACCCTAAGATTCTTTTTCCATTTCGTGACCATCCACCTACCCAAGCAAGATTTCAGAAAAGAAAGAAGGACCTGATAGGTCTAGTCTTCAAACATTTCGAACCAGAAAGTAATCATACTGATTAACAATTTCAGAAGCCAAACAAAACCCAAACTGCACACGCAAGTATCAAGAGTCAGAATGTACAAGTGATCTTAACAAAAGAAGGGTTAGAGTATGGTACCAAATAAGAGCATACATAGTCCCTGTAAACATCTCAAAATGAAAACCCAAAAATTATTATGGCATCTGTCTGTAACATATGGATAGAGGAATCGAATGCACAAACTTGAATAAACAGTCACAAACCTGCACTAGTCTACGGACTCCACTAGTCTACTCAGAGACACTACCAAGAGTACAGAGAACAAACAGGCAACAAAACTCAGAATAATCAGAAAAGCGTGAATATGTCCAAGATAAAATGAGGAACACCAAGAACAAATGAAACCTCCAAAACTCCAACTCTTTTCTTCTTTTAGCAGAACCGCAAGATCAGAAATGCTAGGGTGCGCAAACGAAAGAAATGGGCAGATTATCAACATAGACACTACACAAAATAAAACAAAGATGCCGACTAGCATTACACTCTCATTCTCTGTTCGTGGACTGCTTTGCCCATACCATTTTAGAGGTGTTTCGAAATACATAAAATCGGGGAATGCAAGGGGTATAAAGCCGCACCCCGCACCCCAAGTTTCCCAAAACAGAAGCATAAGAAATCAAGATTTAGAGCTCTAGTTTTGGAATATAGACGAAAGTGAAAACCGAAACGAATGGAAAATTAAAAACAGAAAGAGAAATGGACGAGAAGCGAACTCTTCCTTCAGAACCAAATTTCTGACCGAGTTTGGTTTGTCCCTTACCATCATTGGAATGTTTCTCCGGTGAGGGCTTGCTTGCTTAAGAAAGTTGATGAAAACAATAACAAAGTAAAAGGAATGGAGCGACCTTCAGTAAAAAAGAAACTGAGGAGCACCACTTACTCTGCGCTTGGAATCGAAGATGACAGGGACGATGATAGGGAGGAGATGTTTCGGGTGGGAGACGGTGATGATGTCGGGTATTGAAGGGTGGCGATTTCTGTCAACAGCGATTCAAGGCCGAATAGAGAAAGCAGGAAGAAGGAGAGTCATTCTCGTGCTTGCATTTTTTTTCGGGTTCCTCGGATTTGAATCAAGAAGAGCAAAAGGACAGAGAATTAGAATAATTGGGATTGGTGTCTGCTGGTAAAACGTGTGTCTACTGTAGGTTTTGAGAATGTTTTATAAGGTTGGAATAGGGTTTCCCAAGGGGAATGTCTGATGGCTTGTGGGCTACTTACTACATGGGTGTTATTTGGGTAAATAGACAAATTGGACCCAGACACAATTGGGCCTTATTTGATCTGATTGACTAAAAGGAAAAACGAAGGGCCAAAATCGTGCTACTTACCGGGGTTCAAACTCGGGTTGCCCAATAACACTCCTTATACCTTACCCGGCTGGACTAAGGCGGAACTCAGCATATGGGCATAGAAGAGTAATAATATTCTTCAAAACGAGCTGAAATGGAAAAGAAAACGCCATTCCTGCTTGCGCGAGGAATCGAACCCAGGTTGGCGGATTATCAAGTGGGCATGCTTGCCAGTTACGCTGGATCAACTTTCAGTACATTTATGGAAGAAATAATACAAGAGCTCTAAATTTGACTGGATAACTCCTCCAAAACGCGACGAATCCAGAAGGAAGTATATACAATAAAATGAGATGATTAATCTAATGACATGAAAGTATGTAATACAATTAAAAATAACTTTCAAAAACGTAACGAGATATAAAATAAAAGAATAGCATATGTACATTAAATAATAAAAATTAATGCTCATAATGAAGATAAAATACTCAAAGTAAACAGAAAATAATGGTAGTAAAAAAGACACACGAAATAATAAAAATAGTGACGATAAAACGGAGAAAGTCAAAAAGAAATAACAAATAATAATAAAGTATAAATCGATCGAACACGTGAAATAATACGAGGTAAAACCGTGAAATGTTTTAAAACAAAAACAACAAAATATGTATACAAAATGAAACAGGTTAAAATGGATTATGATAAAAGGCTCGTGCTCCCTTTCCCATAGGAATGTGAGATTTAAAAGCCGGGAAAAGGAAATTCCTTTGGTTGAAAATGGGGACGACCGCCTTGTTTGCAGAAGCATGTTTATTTTCGTATTTTTTTTGTTTCAATATAAAAAAGGGTGAAATTTTTGGTGTCTACAGATGGCTCCCCTTGATTCAATTTTGCAATAAAAGACTTGCAGAATTGGATCAAGGTTGACGGGGCGTCAAAAAATCTCACTATGGTTTTATGTGTGCACCGAGATGCGGTTGCAAGTGGAACACTGTATGAATCCAATAGGAAAATTACGCGATAATGGGATACATGAGGACTTATGACGAGCCTCAACTAGACCTCTTGACATCTAGCTATAGGACTTATGACGAGCCTATAATGCAATTGAAAGTACGAGGACTTATGACGAGCCTCAACTAGACCTCTTGACATCTAGTCATAGGACTTATCACGAGCCTATGATACTAAGAATCAGGTTGATTGGGGTGCACGAGGACTTATGACGATCCTCAACTAGACCTCTTGACATCTAGCTATAGGACTTATGACGAGCCTATAATGCAATTGAAAGTACGAGGACTTATGACAAGCCTCAACTAGACCTCTTGACATCTAGTCATAGGACATATGACGAGCCTATGATACTAACAATTAAATTGATTGGGGTGCACGAGGACTTATGATGAGCCTCAACTAGACCTCTTGACATCTAGCTATAGGACTTATAACGAGCCTATAATGCAATTGAAAGTACGAGGACTTATGACGAGCCTCAACTAGACCTCTTGACATCTAGTCATAGGACTTATGACGAGCCTATGATACTAACAATTAGATTGATTGGGGTTCACTAGGACTTATGACGAGCCTCAACTAGACCTCTTGACATCTAGCTATAGGACTTATGATGAGCCTATAATGCAATTGAAAGTACGAGGACTTATGACGAGCCCTAACTAGACCTCTTGACATCTAGTCATAGGACTTATGACGAGCCTATGATACTAACAATTAGATTGATTGGGGTGCACGAGGACTTATGACAAGCCTCAACTAGACCTCTTGACATCTAGTTATAGGACTTATGACGAGCCTATAATGCAATTGAAAGTACAAGGACTTATGACGAGCCTCAACTAGACCTCTTGACATCTGGTCATAGGACTTATGACGAGCCTATGATACTTTATGGAGTTCTACAAAACTCGCTGCCTTGAGTGGTTGATTTGAGGATGATTCTGGTTGTGGATTGATCCGGAATTGGATTTTTTTTACTTCCTTCATGAGGGATGTGATGGTCAAGTGCTTTCTATCGATGTCGCCTTTGATTTTGTCAGTTGTTTTGGATTTGTTTTTGGTGGTCTTTGCCCGATGTGCACTATGACTCTTGGCTCCAGAGTTCAAGATGGCTCCGGTTTGATATACGACTCCCTTGTGAGCAACGACTCTGGGATAGTTGATGGGTTTGGCTTCGAAATGATCTGAGGGCTCTGGTATGATCGGATGGCTCCATTGTGGTTTGGTGGCTCCGGTATGGCTCTTAGAAGAGATCCTCTCGATTGAGGCGGGTTTCTTCACAGGGTGATGGCAATGGCATTGTGGTTCGAGGGGAGGAGGGTTTTTGTTTGGGACGGGGTCGCACCCTGAGAGGGTTGCCTACGTACTCAACTCCTTGTTGAGATCAGACCTTACATAGTTCATAAATTTTGGCGAGCGAGGAGTTTGGTTGTGAAGAGGGATGTCTTGTGGGGCATTTTCTTTGAACAGCGCCCGAAGACTTTTAATCCTTTGTTTTGATGGCTGTGTAGTTTCTGAGAGTGGTTGTCGCACTGAATGATGAAGGAGACAGGCTCTGTGCTGTGGCTTCCTTTTCTAAAAGAGTATGTCCATCTTTCTCTTTCCGTGGCATAGGATATTATGTCCGAACCAATGGATGCAAATCTATTCTACATGCATTTTTTGGGAATTGGATATGATTGAATGCCAAAGGGATGTCGTGTCAAGGTGAGCTCAACCAAGAATTCTAGTTAAGTCAGATTAATCATCTCTAAGTCACTTCCTTCTCGAAAAATCTTCCCAAAAAGGCCTCTCGGGATCTCCCATACCTTACCGTTTCCTTCCTTAAGGTCAGTTAGGCTTTCTTTAATCGGGGTGATGAGCACTCATTTTTTTTCTCTTCCTTTCTAGTTTCCTAACACTAGTTTGTGCACGATTGAATTGACAAGATCGGACGCGTTGTGGCCTTTCATGTTTCGAATTCGGTACTTTTCTAATCAAGCAAATACCATCTCTAAGTCGGAGGTCTTTCGATGGGTTATAACGGGGCCACAGGGCATGTCACATAGGACTGGGGGATGTGTTTGAGGACTGTGGAGCTTTTGTGCAACGGAGGATGTGTTTCACCTTTGCCATGGGTGGAGTGATTTTTGGGCTTCTTTCGCATCTGCGCGGATTATTATGTGTTCTCATTTTTGATTTGCTGCTCTCTTTGGGTAATCTATTTGCATTTCTTCGTGTTTGACATTTCTGGTCTCATCTATTTATCAAGTGTGGAGGTATCGAGTGATGTGAGACTTTCGTTTCCTCTCTTTACTATTTTGAGCGTTTTGTGCTCCGCTTTTCTCGTTTTCATCCTCTTTGTGTATCTCTTTCTCGCATTCCTCCATGCTTTAAATGGCGGGGAAGGAACCATGGCTCCAGCTCTTTTATCCTCTTTTACAGGGGTGAATGGTTGCGTGTTGTGGGGTGGTATATTGTGGAGCTGTTTTTTCGAAAAGATTCTCAATGAAAGGCTCAGTGGGGTTCACTAAGGGATCACTTTCAGGGTCAATTAGGCTTTTAGCCTTGTGGAGGTTTTCTTCGATCATAGGTTCCTCGTCATCCCTATTGACAGATAATTGTTTCCTCTACTATTCCTAAATTTTGACATGAATGGTAACGCGCTTTTCTTATCAATATTTGGTTCCGTGAAGGGAGATCCTCACATGGTGCTTTGAAATTTAAATGCATCAAGCGCTCTGGGTTTTGCATGCTCCGTGTTTCTCTCATGCACTTAACTCTCACGGAAGGTTAGCAATCCTTGCAAGACCTCTTCCGGGAAAAGGATACAAGAGTTCGGCTGCCTTTGATGACTTATGTGACTTTCCTAGAATTAAAGATCGGGATACGCCTCGACACTAGGGATATGCAATGCAAATGCAATTAAGCTAAACCTAATGCAAATGATCATGACAACTTTTGTGTGGATGCATTTTTTTTTTGTGGATGCATTTTTCGTGGATGCATTTTTTTGGATTTTGGTGTGGATGCATTTTTTGGATTTTTGTGTGGATGCATTTTTTGAATTAATGTGTTTATTTTTTATTTTTGTGATGGTTCAGACATAATATCGTTTCAACCGGTCGAGATTGACAAGGCTTTGAAATTCTTCCCCATCCAAATCTGTCAGTAATACGGCACCATGAGGGGTTATCTCTTTGACCAGATAAGGACCCACCCAGTTCAGTCTGAACTTCCCTCGTGGGTCTGATAAATTGTTTCTCAGCTCTTTTAGGATGAGATCACCCACTTGGATGTTTCATTCTTTGACCAGATAAGGACCCACCCAGTTCAGTCTGAACTTCCCTCGTGGGTCTGATAAATTTTTTCTCAGCTCTTTTAGGATGAGATCACCCACTTGGATGTTTCATTCTTTGACCCTTTTGTTGAACACTCTAGCCATTCTCTTCTAGTAACCCTGGATGTGATATAATGCATGTAGGCCTTTTTCATTAAGAAGAGCTAAACTGTCATAGCGTTGTTGCAACCAGTCACTTTCAGCAATTTCCACTTCGTTAGTGACCCGTAGAGTTGGAATTTCAAGCTCGATTGGCAAAACACATTCTGACCCATACACCAAGGAATACGGGGTGACTCCGGTTGCAGTTCTAACAGTAGTTCGGTAACCCCAGAGAGCGTAGTGTAGCTTTTCTGGCCAATCTCTGTACGTTTTGACCATCTTTGACAGTGCACTCTTCACGGATTTGTTGGCGGCTTTGACCGCTTCATTAGTTTGAGGTCTATATGGGGATGATCTATGGTAACGGATGTTGTATTTCTCCATGACCCGGACAGTGTCCCCGTCGAATTGAGGACCGTTGTCTGATACGAACTCTGAGGGAACCCCGTATCGGCATATGATATCTCGCTCGATGAACTGGGCAACTTGTTTTGATCTGATGTTCACGAACGATCATGCCTCAACCCATTTGCTGAAATAGTCTATCGCCACAAGGATGTAGCGGTGTCCTTTTCTAAGGAAATTCTCGATGTCCACAAACCACTCATCCTCGACTTCCCCTGTCTCGATGGCTCCAATCTCAAACGAGGGTGCATTAGTCATGGTTATCCACAAGGGGAAGTATAGTGAACCGGTCGGTACTTGGACCACTGAAGCCAAGGAGGCTAAAGAGTCTGCAAAGATGTTCTGGCTCCGGTTCACGTGCTTGAAAGTCACATTCTGAAAGCATGTGATTAAGTATGAAAGGTAGTCATGGTAGGGGATCAATCGTTCTTCTCTGATCTCCCAAGTCTGGTTGACTTGTGAAATAACGAGATTAGAGTCACCAAAGACGTCCAACTCCTCCACTTGCAATTCTAACGCCATCTCGAGCCCCAGGATGCAGGCTTCATATTCGGCCATGTTATTAGTGACCGGGTAATTGATTTTTACCGCAGCTGGAAGCAGATCTCCCTCAGGATGGATCAACAAGATCCCGGCCCCTTTACCCTTATGGTTGACGGCACCATCAAAGTACAGCCTCCAACAGGTTTTCCGTAATGTCATGATTTGTTCGTCCGGGAAATCGTCATTTCCGAAGAACTCGGATGCTACAGGGCATTCTGCTAGATGCTCGGCTATGGCACTCCCTTTAATTGACTTCTGAATTTTGAAAGTGATATCGAACTCAGATAACAATAGGGACCATCTTGATAAGCGACCGTCAAGAATTGGCTTTTCCAGCAGGTACTTTATAGGGTTCATGCGTGCGATAAGATGAACCTCTTGCCCTAACAAGTAGTGCCTCAGCTTCTTCGTAGCCCAGACCAAAGTAGCACAGAATTTGTGGATGTCAGAGTATCTTGTTTCTGCATCGACGCATTTCTTGCTGATATGGTAAATCAACTTTTCACGCGGTGGGGATCCTTGCTCTTGGGCTAGCATGGCGCCCATGGATGTTTCCCAAGCTGTCAGGTAAAGAATCATTGGCTTACCCTCCTAGGGCGGTACCAAGACCGGCGGGTTTTGCAAATTGGTTTTTATCTTCTCAAATGCTTCTTGACACTGTTCATTCCAGACTTTAGATGCATCTTTCGTCAACAGACGGAAGATAGGCTCACAGGTCTCGGTTAGCTGCATGATGAATCTTTTAATGTACTGAACTCTTCCTAAGAAACCCCTGATTTCTTTTTCGGTCTTTGGAGGAGACATCTCTTGAATGGCTTTTATCTTATCCGGGTCTACCTCGATCCCTCGGGTTGTAATCATGAATCCTAGAAGTTTTCCCCCGGTTACACCCAATGTGCATTTTTCGGGGTTCAGCTTCATTTGGTATCTTCGCATCCTCTCAAAGAATTTTCTTAGGTTTACTAAGTGATCCTCCCGTCGGGCAGCTTTAACAATCATATCATCGACATATACCTCCACCTCTTTGTGAATCGTGTCATGCAACAACGTAGTGGCGGCCCTTTGATATGTGGCTCCGTCATTTTTCAAGCCAAAGGACATGTTCACGTAACAAAAGGTTCCCCACTATGTAATAAAAGACGCCTTTTCCTGGTCTTCTACAGCCATTCGAATCTGATTGTAACCTGAAAACCCGTCCATAAATGACAGTAGTGCATGTTGGGCAGTATTATCAACAAGGATATCAATGTGGGGTAAGGGAAAGTTGTCTTTGGGGCTGGCCTCGTTTAAGTCCCGAAAGTCAATACACACTCGCACCTTCCCGTTTTTCTTTGGGACGGCTACAATATTGGCTAGCCAATCGGGGTAATTGACGACCTGAATAAATCCAACACATAACAACTTTTCAACTTCTTCTTTCACTTTCAGTTGATGCTTGGGTTTCATCCTTCTTAAACGTTGTTTCTTAGGTTTGGCATTAGGATACAATGGTATTCGGTGTAAGACAATGTCGGGGTCAATTCCTGGCATGTCTGCGTAGCTCTAGGCAAAAACATCGACATATTCAGTTAGCAGAGAAGTGAGGTCCCGTTTTTATGTTTCACTCAGACCCAAACCAACTTACAAAGTTTTGGGGTTATCAGGTGTTCCTATATTTATTGCTACAGTGTCCTCTACAATCTGAGTGTGGGTGGAATATTGTTCTGTGGGAGGCATATTCTCCTCGTCATATTCTTCTTCTTCAGTCTCATAGCTTTGCATTGAATCAAGTGACAAAAGAGAGAATTTTCTGAATAAACTGAACTTTCATTAATATTCTTAGAGCTGGGTAACTCAATGATTGTTAGAAAATTGCCACCATTTTTACAGTGAAAAATAAATGGTGGCTCCCCCACTCTTTCTTCTTCATCTAAATTAAGACAGATATCACTCTCATCATCAGCGCTACGAGAACTACTGCCATCACTACTGCTACTACTATCACTATCGACTAGACTGATTAAGTATGGCTCCTGGGAAATCAGCTCCTCTCTCTTATGATAGATGACAAGACACGCTCCATGGCCATCTACCGAGGGTGCGGGGTCTTTGATGACTGGTTTGGTCATGACACTGCTCTGCGCTGCATCCTCGGGCATTCGTTGGTCGCATCCCTTGTCGTCATGGTCTTCAAGGCATGAGTTGATGGAGAATAAAGTGGTCCACCAGTTCTCCCACTCCATTGTCTCCTGATTTCCCTGAGCTTGAACTGCTTTCTGCTTATCACAACTCACAGATACATATGGTTCAAGGTTAACTGATAAGAACGAATCTGTGGGAATTCTTACATGTGAATTTGTCAACATCATACCTGGCAATTCCGTAAACCCTAACCCGGCTCCTCGACCTCCGATATATGCGGTTAGTGGCTCCCCCGTGCCCTGCAGCTCCTTGCCTAGCCCACTCCCCTGTTTGTAGCCCATCCGAGACATCATGTGCTGCGATGCGGGGCTATAGACACTAGGGTCAAACTAGAGAGGAGTGATGGAAGAAGTTTGACTTACCTGTGAATGTGGCCTTGCCACTGTGAAGCCCCCGAGCGTCAACTCTCAACTCCCCGGTGTATTAATCTCAAATAGTGGGGACTCAGCTCTAGCCTCTCTTAAAACCTTCACGATTCGTCCCCCATGTTTGAACTTTAGCTTCTGATGGACGAATGAGGGGACTCCTTTGATCTGATTGATGAACTCCCGCCCCAACAGAAGGTTGAAGGTGGAGGATATGTCTATGACCATTGCTTCGATGGTCAGGGAGACATCCTCAATCAAGATCGGCAGTGAGAGGGTTCCCAAAACCTTTCTATGGCTGTTGTCATAGGCACTCAACGTCATGCCACCGGCTTGAAGTCGTTGAGTCCCATATGACGGGCTACTCGGAGCGGGCAGACATTCACCTCAGCCCCATCATCAATCAAAGTCTTGGGGACCTGGAATCCTCCAGCCTTCACAGTTATGTAGAGGGCCTTTCCCGCCTGACGAGGGATCTCATCATCGGTGAACGTTATGGAGAGGTCCGGAGTCCGGGATAGGTGAGCTATTATGTTTTCAACCAACGCCGGTCGCTTTTTATCCATTCTCAAGTGCCGAGCTACTGCATCTTTATGCTCTTCTGAAATTGTCAGTTGGGATCAGATTGTGATGGGTATGCTGGTTGTCTTCAATTTTCTCAACAGTTCTTCTTCTCCCACCAACTTGTTTTCCGGTTCATTCAAGGTAAGGTCATGGACCTTCTGTTGTAGTGTTTCTGGTTCCTCTGTGAGCTCAGTGGGTTTGAATTGCCTCCCTGAACGAGTTAAGTGATTGATTTTTTCCAAGCCCTCATCGGGTTTGTCCTTGTCTGCTATCAGAAATGGTACTTTAACAGGGGTTATAGCCGGTGGATTTTCCTCTTCGTCAGAGATCATAATGACATTGCACTCAGAGATTCTTTTTCCTTGCCTTTCGGCAATCTTCTGTCGGCACCAAGCTTCTACCACCTCCAATGCTTTCATAGTGTTATAGAGCTCTCGTGCTTCAAAATTCAGTCCCACGAGTAACTCAAGGTTCTTCTCCATTTGCCGTCCTACTATCAGTAGGGTGATTATGGACACCCTTCCTTGTCCTACCAGACGCTCAACTGTGGCTCGTATCTCATGTGTCATGGCTAGATATTCAAACATCTGCGGTTGAATATCATGCTGAATTTCTGGACGACAAAGTCGGAAGGCGCCTACCTCCGGAGATAGTACAATCAGAGGGGGTGTGCTCTGGTTGCCTGGCTCAGAGGGATTCTCGATGGCATGGATCCTTATGATTCTGCTAACGTTTGACTCTTCTTCTCCTTCTCCCATCAGACTCAACATATTCACATGTTTGGGAATAGAGTTATTTTGAGTGTTCGGATTAGTTTTCGGGAATTCCACCTCCCTAGCATTGATCAAGTCTTGAATGGCATGTCGCAAGGCCCGGCAATTATCCGTGCTATGTCCCTTGATCATGTGATATTCATATAGGCTGTTGAGGTCGAGTCCCATCTGAGTGGCTCAAGGTTTAGGATTCGGGTGTCTTAGTAGGAATCCACTCTTCTTCAACTTCTCATAGGCTTTACCCATCGGCATTCCTAGACTTGTGTAATTTCTCTTTGGCTGGGATTGGTAACTGCTCGGTGGTGGAGTTGCAGAATAGTTTGAAGTTGACCCACTAACTTGGGCTTGAAACATTGGCGGTTAGGATTGATTGGTTGACGGGGTAGGAACAAACTTACTGCATGTGTCTGTCTTAGGCTGCTTGTTTTGGTAGTTTGACTGTCAGGGAAATGATCCCTGGAAATTTAGGGCTTTCAACTTTCCAGCTAGGGCTAGTTCTTCTGCGGCCGTGGCAGCTGCTTCTAGATGCCTGAAATCACAAATCCCCAAGGATTTGAGGTGATCCGAGTAAGGATTTTCTAGACAATCAATGATGATTCTTATTTGCTCATCTTCACTAGGGCGGTCTAACATCTAGCCCACCTTCTCTCTCCACCTAGTGATGAATTCCATCACTGTCTCGTGATTTCTTGGTCTCATGGTCTCTAGGTCACTCCGGGTGACCCCTAGGTGAGTGTTACAACTATACTTCTCCACAAAAGCTTGGTAGTCCTCTTCCAACTTTTTTCTCCGAGAAGTCCATTCTTGACACCCAAGTTTGGGCAGACCCTTCGAGATAACTGGGGAAGCAGATTATCTTCATTTCATCATCTAGCCCATACATAGTCATGACCCGGTCAAACTGGGTGAGATGATGCCTAGGGTTCCCTTTCCCGGAGTACTTAGAGATTTCTGGCAGTTTTAGATTCTCGGGCAACTTGGAGTTTGGCTTTAGTTGGAAGTGACGAAAACCCAACATCTTAGCTCTCTCCCTGAGCTGCGTCTCTGCTAGTAGCTCTTCTTTTTGGGATTTCTTCATTTGACTGAGGTCAAGTGGAAGGTGCTCAGCAGGTGGGGCTTGCTTGTAACCATGAATCAAATGGTTAGACGGTTGTGGTAACAGTAGGGTCTGGGAAATTGCTTCGTCAAAACGGACAGCATGTCCGGGGGTGGTGTACTGGTATGGATTGAGTTGGATGGGGTCAGGGTGTGGTGAGTTGGGATGAATGAGTTCTGATTGTTTGGCTTGGTATAGATGGACTGTTTGGGCAGTGGCTCCAGCGGGTGGGAACGGTGGTAGTCTGGGGAAGGTGGTTGGTACTGTAGGAACTGTGGTCAGGATTGGAGGTGGCATGGGTGCTCGTGAAAGTAGGTCAGTTGTTTGGAACGTTGTGGTCACTGGGTGAATGATGGTATGTTCTTTCCCTGTGATCGGTTATGGTATGGTGGTGTTGAACATAGGGTTTTGATTGCTCCAGCATCGGTTGGGGTGTGGGGAGTCGTCAACATAATTATCATTAGGGTTAGTGAGGTATGGGTCTTTTCCTTTGGCTGACCTCTCCTGGTACAATTGCTCTTCCAGCCTTTCAACAGTCTGTTTCAGCATATTCTCGTTCCTCGTTGACTGTTCTAGCATCCGGTAGAGAACACTCGGATCAGGAAGACGTAAGCCACTGCCGCCAGCTCCTACGACTGCACTTGCACTCGCCTCAACTTCCGAGATGGCTGGGGCACCTTCCAAGGCAGTTGGATTAATCAAGCTTGGATCCATAGTCTCCGATGAAGTTTCGGTCGCGGTATCGCTAGCCAGCCTACCCCTAAAGTCCCTCTTCCAAAGTCGAGTAATGTTGGAAGACTCGTTTGTTATCAAGCTTAAAAACCTTCACAATCTGCTGTCGACGGCACCGTACTGTGGAATAGCACGAAGATTATTAGTGTGAATGCACATTTTGAAAGAAGGTTAAAGGGAGAAGGTCGTCCCCATGGTTTGCGTAAAACGTTTTGCAAGTGTATGTTTTCTATAGTACTTGATTTGTGAAGAAAAGGCGCACGAGCCTAGTTTTCATTTCCAAAATAAAAGTCATACTTCATTACTTAACCGCGATTGCATGTGCTGGGGAAAAGGGGATTACATTTAGAACCATAGGGGGAAAATGTTATGTCAGTTGATAGTCATTACATAACCGAATTCTACATAATAAGGGGAATAGGGAGCTACATCCGAATCCAAAAGGGGAATTACACCCAAATAACTTAGACAGTAATTACATAATCGATACATCCGAATTCAAAAGGGGATTACATCAAGATAGTAAAGGGAGATGGGAAGTTACATTCGGAGACAAAAAGAATCACCATGTTGCGGGCGGACTCAGTAGGTCAGGGGTGGTAACATCCGCAAGTCATGAAACTAATACTAAGTAGTGAGTGAAAGGCAAATCAGCCGATGATCTTCTTTCGCTTCAACTCTTCTCGCTCCTTCTTCCTCAACTGGTTCTTTGTCAGCGCAGGCTGTAAATTCACAGCAATTAAGAGGGTAGGGTCTTGATTAGTCACCGGTCAATTAAGGGAGTATGGGTACTTCTCTATACGATCCACTTGTTTCTCCAACCAATCCTTATAAGAGTCGCTTAAACAAAAGTCCGTGCCCCTCTCGTCAAAGATGGCCCATTTGACTCCTGTATCATAGGCTCGGGTTATATGATTAATCGTTGCGTCTGTAAAACGGAGATCCTTGAACTTTGACATCTCTGCTCCTGGGATAGTCTGCTCTCGCCCGAACTGTCGCATCACCCTGAGTGGGTAAATAGTGATGAAGCAGTCTAGACCGATCAAGACCAAGCCGTTATGTTCTGCTGATCTGACAGTACCTCCTTGGACATCCCAATCATTGAGCACCCAAAGGATGTGAGAATGATAACTAACATCTCTAAAGAAGGCTCTACATCCCTCTTTTGGCTCCTCGACCTTCTTCCTAGTGGTCAGAAAGGTTCCCATGTTTACTGTCTCGAAGTTTGATAAGACCGGCACCCTCAAATGGTCGAAAAGCCAAATCTGCAGTAGCAATGCACTTCCTATAAAGAACGTCTCATGGACGCCTGCTTCCTTCCAACAATCTAGTCCCCTGACTATTTCAGCTACCACATAAGTCCCGATGCTGAGTCCATCTTCGTAGGCTTTTAACAAATAAATGATCTTGGGGTTCATTCTCATATCACTCTGCCGGAAGAGATGTAACCCCATGATACAAAGTTCCAACACACGTCTCTGGGTCCTTAGTGGACGGTACGGCTTGCAGAAGCGATCAAGGAGGTCTTTTAAGCTCAGGCTCATGCCTCTAAAACTTTGTACTTCGGCAATGTCTACTCCAAGAAACTTTCCTACAAAAGCTGGCGTTTCTGTCTGGTCAACTGGTATACGGGGCATCTTTTGGTGAGGTTTGATTTTCAAAAAAGCATCTGCTTCAGCTGGTAGCATAGTCAACTCCTCAACGGCGAATCGGTAGAGGTGGTCTTCTAGATCCCAATGGGTGACCGATTCATACAATGCCTCATAATCAATGTTTTGCCTGATGCCTAAGTGAGCCAGGCTTAGGAAGAGGGGTTCTCCGATGTCCTTCATTCCCGCACATCGGCTCTTCAGATGGATGGCAAACTCTGCTTCCTGAGCACGCTCTTGTTGATAAAGGGTAATGCGGGCTTGCTCTCTCGCTGCTGCTTCCTTCCTTTGTTGCTCTAGGGTGTCTCTTTGTCTCTTCCTCTCCCATGGAACTGGTACTAGACGGTTCATCATGGTTAATCCCTGCAAAACCGAGGTAGAGGAAAAGAGAATACAAGGGGAAAGAAAGTGGTGTATAAGATTAGGGAAGCGCAATTCGGTAATGTGAATATGGCTGATATTTCATAAATGAAAACAAAGAGAGGAAATTTTTGGAAAACAGTAAGAGCTTTAAATCATTTTTCTTGAGAAAACCTTTAAAATGCTTTTTCGAAAGAATGGTTTTAAAGAATGATTTCATAAGGTATTGAAAAGTTTGCAAACGACGTTGAAAGAAAGATTCCGAACGAGGTTTTAAAAGCATGGTATTTGATTAAAAGGGGTTGAGCACATGTGGAGAGCGTAACACAAATCGCGGCTATGCTTGATGTGGAGCTGTAAGTATTAGTGTTGGGATAATCACTTTCCAGGTCTATTATGATTTCGTTCCACCGGGGGAACTGTCATCCCTTCACTGTCGTCTCTCGGGGTTTTTTCTCTGCTATGCCCCTTGCGAGGCACGTCATAAAGAAAGTCCGGAGTGCTTAAGTTTGAAAGGTCAGGATACCCAAGATGGTAAAGAAACGTACGCCACCGCCAGTGATTATCCGACAACACCCCACTTTTCGGGAAACTCGGGGAAGTACTGCATGGGAACAGGTCTCTCATCATCTGCACGGTCAGGTGTGTCTAAAGTCCAAATTATTCACTGACTAAATTTGTGCCATGTATGGGTATCCGGTAAATACGGGATCCTCTATGGACGTGTAGCGTGACATTGGGCTTTAGAGACACCCGTGGTGTAGATGAACAATGGAGAGCTGAGCCCATACAATCTTTAGGGTAAGACAAAAGGTGGTCTGACAGACGGCATATAAGGGGGTGACTACACATAAGCCCATCTTAGACACCGGATAAGGCAGCTGGACACGGGAGGCTCATGGCTCACTATATGCTGGCTTTGGACTCGGATATGGAGGATGTTCATTGGATCATGAGCCTCAAAGCGTTAGTCAGAGACCATACCGCCTCGTGGGTTTGTTCACTCAGAGAGTGACCCAGCTCATGGGGAATCAACTGTGGACCGGTTGGGGATCCCGTGACATCGTGGATAAAATGGGTGACACAGATGAATGCATGTCCTAAGCTACCCACCCAATGCACCCCGCAATCATATAGCAAATAAAGCAGAGAAATTAGAACCAACCTAATTACTTAGAGTTTTCTCTTGAGATTAGTGATTCTAAATTGGTTGTTTATTACCCTAAAGGGAAGTTAGCTTCATTCATACCTAAGTGTCTCTTTCTAATCGTGACCTAATCATTTACCCAATTGTTGCGATGTTTGTTGAGGATCTAATATGTCCTAGCTGTCCTCATCAGATACACACTCTAAGTGTGGAATAGAACTAATCCTGGTGGCTTGAAATGAATCTCTTGAAGGTTTTAAAAGAAGTGGGGAAGTCCCGACAATTTCGAATGGAGTTCAGTCTTCCTTGACCAAGTTTATGAGAAAAAACTTACTCAAGTTTTCCCCAGCAGAGTCACCATTCTATGGAAGGTCATTTTTCGGTATGAGGGGGGGTATCAAAATATGGTCTGACTGAAAAGCCTAGATCCTAGAAATTGCCATTCTATGGAGGGTGAAAACCCGTTATTGTTGGCATCCCTCAAATACCTACTAAATCGCCCGTCTTTCCCAGAAAGCATAAGTGAGTGTGCAAGTGTGCACTACACCCGCTCTCAATGGGCCCCACGTGGACTGATGCCTCTATAAGGTGGAATTGACTAGAGTCGCCACCTAGTTTGACCTAAGATACTAGGAAGGTAGGGAATGAGGGTTCTAAGAACCGTTGGTTGACTCTGAATTTATTACTTGTGGATGGGGCTTATCCGGTCATACTAGAGCTTCTGTGTGGGTTCGCACTGGGTTACACCCCTTAGAAGTGGCAATGACCACTACTTTGGATTGGTGCCCGAGGAAATCTCTGTCTCCAATTGTCGGGATTACCTTCTTTCAAAACCTTGTTAGAGTGATTCAAATAAAGCCAAAGGATAGGATTTGAGTTTGGATTGAGGAGTAGATGATTTCAAAGAGTTTGAAGAAATAGGCTGGTCTTGCAATATCGATTCATGGGATTGGTCAAAGTGTTAAGGGGTTTCGTTTATTTTCGAGGGGTTCGAACTTGTCTCGGCTTTTGTGGAGCCAAGGGCATTTTGGTCATTTTTATGGAATTAAGGGGTGTTTGGATCATTCGTTGAAGTTGAAGAACTTCCCGGGTTTGTTAGGTTCAAATTCCAATGTTGTTAGCTTTTGAGGTGTTTTGTGAAGCCAAATGTGTTAAAGAAGAGTTCAGGCTTTCGGGCTGATTGAGTGTAGAAGAGGATATTCGGTTTGCAGGTGCTTGGGTTTTGAAGATGTTTCGGATTTCAGATGACTAAGGTTGCTTGAGAGTATTCAAAAATTGGAGGTCCTATGTGACTTGGAGTCTGTTATGAGAGGGATTAAGGAATGCTTATGTGACTTGAAGTTCTAATGGGAGGGTTGGGTTGGTTTACTCAAAATTGCCTCTCTTAAAATTTTAAAACCGATAATCATTCTTATTGTAAAAGGGTAGATAATCCCAAGGGAGTACCCTATGTACCCCCTCGAACACGACACTTATTAATGTAAGTGTCAAGGCTCGAAAGATGGGGCAATGAATTTATGTCAAAAAATAGGGTTCAGAGAGAAGCACCATGAATGAGATATTCTCGGTCGAACCCGAACAACGTCTCTAACTCCCGGGTTTTAAAACGTTAAAAATCGAAAACATTGAAATCAAGCGGAAGGGGGTTAGATGATTCTAAAATCCCGTCTGCAACTAGAAAGGTCGTTACTTCCCTAGCACCCCGCCTTGTAAAAAATCTAGGCTGCAATTAGGGGAGGTTTGTCACCCTAATGCCCCACCTAAAGAGATCCAGACTGCGACAAGGGAGGTTATGACCCCAGTGCCTCGCCTCGGATTTTTATTTTGGAAGGGAGACAAGTGACATCTAACTAGGAAGAAAACGATTTTGAAGGTGTTAGACATTACTTGTTCCCCGAAAATGGTTTATTAGCTGAAAACTAAGTTTTGAAAAGAGTTTGAAGTTGTTCGGAATCTTGATGAAGAAACACCAATTTTGAGAAATGTTTTTAGGTGAAAACTTTCTGTATATGTGAGAAGGACTTTCTGCATTTGAGAAGAGTCTTCTGTGATGTGAGAAGAGTTTTTCCTTTAAAATTCCATAAAATGGTTTCTTTTGAAAACTTGATGAAATTGAAATAAAGTCATTGTTGAAATTTGAGAAGAGAGATTTTTGAGTTTGAAATTTGAACAGGATTTACAAGTTGAGTTTGAATTGGATTGAATTGGTCGAATTGAATCGAACTGAATTGGATTAAAGATGAGGTGGTTTGGACTGAATGGAATTGGATTGAATCAAGTTTAGGCCAATCTTGAATTGAACCTGGGCAGTATTTGAATTGGACTTGGGCCGGGTCAGAAGTTTGGATCATGGTCAAAGTTTTGATCAAGGTCAAAGTTTTGGTCCAGATCAAAGTTTTGGTCCAGGTCAAGGTTTTGGTTCAGGTCAAAGTTTTGGTTCAGGTCAAAGTTTTGGTTCAGGGTTTGGGACTTGGATTATTTTCTTTGGTCTTGGGTTATTTTTGTGAACTTGGATTGGGTTGAAGTTGGATAACATTTCATGGGTGAGCTTTTTTGGATTTTGGTGAGGTTTTGGTCTGGGTTGGGCTTGAAGTGTTGGGCTAAATAATTGATTTGTGGATTTGGGTCTATTTTAGATTCTTGGCCAAGCTTTTTGGGTTTAGACTGTGGACCGAGGGTTTTTGGGTATAGACTATGGGCCGTGGATTTTGGGCTTGGACTGTGGGTCGTGGGTTTTGGGCTTGGACTGGGGACCGTGGGTTTTTGGCTTGGATTGTGGGCCATGGGTTGAATATGTCATTGGGCCGAGTTTGGGATTTGGGCCGGGTTGAATGTGTTGTTGGGCCGAGTTTGGGAGTTGGGCCGGGTTGAATGTGTTGTTGGGCCGCATCATATGGTATTGGGCCGCGTCATATGGTATGGGGCCATGGGTTTGGGCCTTGGGAAGTTGGGTTCGGGCCATGGGCTCCGGGTTTGGGTCATGGGCTTCGGGTTCGGGTCATGGGCTTCGGGTTTGGGTCATGAGCTTCAGGTTTGGGTCATGGGTTTCGGTTTTGGGCTATGATGGTGGAATTTCGGGCTAGACTTGTGAGGTAGGGGGATTGATTTATGAATCAAGGAGTTTGGACCAGGTTAGTGGACTCTTGAAGTTGTGGGCCGGATTGGCTCCTTGGAAGTGGGCTAGCAACAATTTTTATTAAATTAAAACAGAGATGAGGCTTGGAAGAAAGTGATGAGCAAAACAGAGAAACAATCTTGATTTTATCCTCTTCTTTAATTGAAATGAGGATCATAGAGGAGGTTTTTGGATCTGGACAGGATGGGATAATAAGGTTTATTCACCAATTAATCCTGATTATGGGTGTGCTGAGGGTAAAGGAGGATTCCACCCTCATAAAACGAATGAGAGACCCGTTAGGCATGGGATGGTTTCACATCCTAAACCCTCCTAAATTAGCCTTAAGGGCTTGTGTTTTCGGAGTTTTTGTTTTTATATACATATAAGGGTGGTTTGAATGTTTTCTGTAGTTATAGGAGATTATTGCCCCACGAAACGAATGAGAGCCCGTTAGGTGTGGGGCGATAATGCATCCTAAACTTTTTTGTTAGTTTGAAAGGCCCTAAGGGTGATAACTAGGGCTTAAATAAAGCAGGCAAAATACCAAAAGGTGAATTGAAATCTCAGGAGAAAAGCGGTGAAACATGAATATGTACAGCAGGGAGTGACTAAAGATATCACAGAATACCAGCAAGAGGGAAAGCAGGCTTGAAGTTTAATTCCAAACAATAAAATAGAACCGAAATCCAACTAAGAGCTTAGATGATAATCAGGCCAACGCTTTAAACACTTAATCTGATTTTGTTCTACCTCTGTTCACTACTAATGAACACGGCTCATTGGTGAAATCAGAGAAAGTGATTGCTCTTAAACTAGCATTAAACAGTACCTAGGTGAGCATACTGAAGAGGTAAACAATTCAGAGTTAGTTCAGAGCACAATTCAGACCCTTAACATGGAACAGATGTTTCAACTATGCGGCAGAAAAGAAAAAAAAAAGAGACTTAAGCTATACATGCTAGACATTAGTGAGAAAATGTGGGTTTATTGTGGGAAAATACAGTAAGCTCCTAACCCTTTTTCTGTTTCTTATCTGATAACCAAAACTCACCACTCAATTCCAACTGAGCAAAAAAGCACAACAGATAAACTGTGAGAAAATTTTAACCCTAAGATTCTTTTTCCATTTCGTGACCATCCACCTACCCAAGCAAGATTTCAGAAAAGAAAGAAGGACCTGATAGGTCCGCTCTTCAAACATTTCGAACCAGAAAGTAATCATACTGTTTAACAATTTCAGAAGCTGAACAAAACCCAAACTGCACACGCAAGTATCAAGAGTCAGAATGTACAGGTGATCTTAACAAAAGAAGGGTTAGAGTATGGTACCAAATAAGAGCATACATAGTCCCTGTAAACATCTCAAAATGAAAACCCAAAAATCATTATGGCATCAGTCTGTAACATATGGACAGAGGAATCGAATGCACAAACTTGAACAAACAGTCACAAACCTGCACTAGTCTACGGACTCCACTAGTCTACTCAGAGACACTACCAAGAGTACAGAGAACAAACAGGCAACAAAACTCTGAATAATCAGAAAAGCGTGAATATGTCCGAGATAAAATGAGGAACACCAAGAACAAATGAAACCTCCAACTCTTTTCTTCTTTTAGCAGAACCGCAAGATCAAAAATGCTAGGGTGCGCAAACGAAAGAAATGGGCAGATTATCAACATAGACACTACACAAAATAAAACTAAGATGCCGACTCGCATTACACTCTCATTCTCTGTTCGTGGACTGCTTTGTCCATACCAGTTTTGAGGTGTTTCAAAATACATAAAATCGGGGAATGCAAGGGGTATAAAGCCGCACCTCGCACCCCATGTTTCCCAAAACAGAAGCATAAGAAATCAAGATTCAGAGCTCCAGTTTTGGAATATAGACGAAAGCGAAGACCGAAACAAATGGAAAATTAAAAATAGAAAGAGAAATGGACGAGAAGTGAACTCTTCCTTCGGAACCAAATTTCCGACCGAGTTTGGTTTGTCCCTTACCATCATTGGAATGTTTCTCCGGTGAGGGCATGCTTGCTTAAGAAAGTTGATGAAAACAACAACAAAGTAAAAGGAATGGAGCGACCTTTAGTAAAAAAAGAGACTGAGGAGCACCACTTACTCTGCGCTTGGAATCGAAGATGACAGGGATGATGATAGGGAGGAGATGTTTGGGGTGGGAGACGGTGATGATGTCAGGTATTGAAGGGTGGCGATTTCTGTCAACAGCGATTCAAGGCTGATTAGAGAAAGTAGGAAGAAGGAGAGTCATTCTCGTGCTTGCGTTTTTTTTCGGGTTCCTCAGATTTGAATCAAGAAGTGCAAAAGGACAGAGAATTAAAATAATGGGGATTGGTGTCTGCTGGTAAAACATGTGTCTACTGTAGGTTTTAAGAATGTTTTATAAGGTTGGAATAGGGTTTCCTAAGGGGAATGTCTGATGGCTTGTGGGCTACTTACTACATGGGTGTAATTTGGGTAAAGAGACAAATTGGACCCAAACACAATTGGGCCTTATTTGATCTAGTTGACTAAAAGGAAAAACAAAGGGCAAAAATCTTGCTACTACCGGGGTTCAAACTCGGGTTGCCCAATAACAATCCTCATACCTTACCCGGCTGGACTAAGGCAGAACTTAGCATATGGGCATAGAAGAGTAATAATATTCTTCAAAACGAGCTGAAATGAAAAAGAAAACGCCATTCCTGCTTGCGCCAGGAATCAAACCCAGGTTGGCGTATCAAGTGGGCATGTTGGCCAATTACACTGGATCAACTTTCAGTACATTTATGGATGAAATAATACAATAGCTCTAAATTTGATTGGATAACTCCTCTAAAACGCTACGAATCCAGAAGGAAGTATATACAATAAAATGAGATGATTAATCTAATGACATGAATGTATGGAATACAATTAAAAATAAGATTCAAAAACGTAACGAGATATAAAATAAAAAATAGCATATGTACATGAAATAATGAAAATTAATGCTCGTAATGAAGATAAAATACTCAAAGTAAATAGAAAATAATGGTAGTAAAAAGGACACACAAAATAATAAAAATAGTGATGATAAAACGGAGAAAGTCAAAAAGAAATAACAAATAATAATAAAGTATAATTCGATCGAACACTTGAAATAATACGAGGTAAAACCGTGAAATGTTTTAAAACAAAAGCAACAAAATATGTATGCAAAATGAAACAGGTTAAAACGGATTATGATAAAAGGCTCGTGCTCCGTTTCCCATAGGAATGTGAGATTTAAAAGCTGGGAAAAGGAAATTCCTTTGGTTGAAAATGGGGACGACCACCTTGTTTCTAGAAGCATGTTTATTTTCGTATTTTTTTTTGTTTCAATATAAAAATGGGTGAGAATTTTTGGTGTCTACAGTAGTCAGTTGTTCTGATGTGAAAATTGCACTGCTGGCCGTAGAACGGAGTTGACTACCTCCCGTGTTCCACACACCACTCGTATACATACATGGGATATCTTATTGATACGTTACCACTTACCCAACTAACTCGTAGCTAGCCTGTCTGGCCCGTAAGCTCCATCGGAGTGCGGTCATCCCACGTCTCGTTTTTGTCCCATTCCCAGCTGATTTCCTCTCTTTCCAAACTCTCCCAACCAGAGTTCTTGAACAAGGAAGAAGTCATCCAAGCATTTGATTTAAGGTAATGATCTAAGCTTGATTTACCGTGTTTTATTCAACTTTCTTCAACCAATCTTAGGGTTAATCATTAAACAATCTTCATGACTTCTTTTCAGCTTGTATACCTTGTATCCAAGTGGGAAATTCTCAGCTAAAATGAGGATGGAGACCAAGTTTAGCTAAAATCAACTTTAAAGGTAAAAACATGCCTTAACTCTCCCCTTGTGATTTCTGAAAATTTACAGCTGCTTTCCTTGAGATCTTATGCTCATTTTATCTTCAATTTCATGTAGAATCAGTAGATAGGCCTAGTTCCAAAGGGTGACCGAATTCAAGAGCTATTTCCACTCTTTAAGACATTTTTGTCTAGGTAAATTCTACCATCTTATACCTGGTTGTAATCTGAATAATTACCATGGTTTTGTGGTGATTTTGATGCTCTTTTATCTCTAGAAATTCACTCTGAAAACACCTTGTATAACCATTGGAATTTCAAGGTAAAAAGCAACCTAAATTAATGTGTTTATGTGTTCTTATGGTTGGTTCAACTTTTAGAACCTAATCATATCTTATGTTGTTGCTAGAAACCATCTAAGAGGCTGTCCAGTGTGATCTCCTTTCTGCCGTGACCAAACAGCACCTTAAATGTGCATAAAATCAAGGTATAACATTATATTACAATGTTTTTAATGCCTTAAGATCTTATATAAATTTGTGTCATGAGTGGACTGGTATAAGTGGTTGATTTTGACTTTAAAGATGACTAGGAAATGTCATAGAAACTTTAGAATAATTAATTAAGTGGTTAATTAACATAATTGTCAAATTTAAGACATTATGTGGAAGTTTTGTAAATAATGAAGAATTTGGTGTGAGGGCCGAGAGTTTACTGCATTATTACGACATTTAAAATGTAATTTTATGTTATAATGCAAGGTTGTAATAAGGCTATGTTATTAAGCCATTTTAATTTAAGTTTAAAAGCTTATTTTATTTAATTTATGCATTTAGCATTATGTTTGGGGTCAAACTGTAATTACTGGAAAAATTAAAAAGATGTGGGCTATATTAAGTGAAATTTGGGGTTTAAAATGAATTTAAATAAAAATTATAACATTTTATAAATTTTGTGTAAAAATTGTAAATATAGGAAACTTTGGGGTAAACCTTGTAATTACTGAGAAATATAGAGTCAAAACTACTTAGAGGTCAAAGGTTGACTATCTAGGGGACTTTGACCAAATTTTATGAAAAATGGAGTTAAATATCAATTATATTAAACTATATAGTAAATTATAAAATTTACATAACATATGGGGTATATATGAGTGAAATACCCCGTAATTTAAATAGTGATTAATTAGGCTAATAAGTATTTCAGAAGCTTAATTATGCTTAAATAATCATGAAGGAAGAAATCCCGAAGAAAACGGATCCTTAAAATGGATTAAAAGCACAAAAGAACCTTAAAGCGTGTTTTTCGGGAAACCGGGAAAACGCGACTTTAAGTGGGTCAAATAGACTCATAATAATTTTGGTCAACCAAATAGTCATTAATAAACATTAAAGAAGGTCTAGAACCAATAAAATCAATTAAACGTGAAAATAGTAAAAACTGTAAAAAACGGGAAGTTGTGGGGTGAGAGTGTAAATAAACTAAACTAGTGTGTCCACTTTTAAAAATAAAAACTTAAAATGTGTGTGTGTGCAGTGGGGTGACCGATTTTATGTGCCTCTCTCACTCTCCCCACTCACCTAATATGCTATAAGACAAAATAATAAAGTGAAACCTTACTTTTTACCCTCTCTCTTACTCTCCCTCACTCTCTCACGTACTCCCTCTCTTTCTGTAATTCCTTTCTTCCTCTTTGGGCGCCAACCATGGCAATTTGCAACACCCCACACAACCACCCACTTCTCTCCTCTTGTTGATCCCTCAAAACTCCACCAAAAATCACAAAATTGGTACCATTGTAATCCTCTCATCAACGAGAACATTTCCCTCTTTTCCAAATTCGAAAACAACCACTTTCATCTCCATGGGTGTTCTTGGTTTTAAAGATGAAGACCACCATTAGAAGCCTCTTCTTCACCTTGTTGGTCTAAGGTAAAAAGAAATTTGAAAAAACTAGCACTTTTAGCCCTCATTTGTTAAATAAGAAATTTCTAAGTCTTGAGTTCTTCTACCTTGTTTGCCCAGCCAATTTTGGCTTCTTTTGAAGAGTGGAAATCTTGTTCTTCTTGCTATCCAGCACTCCATCCATATACTTGCAAGGTAATGCATTTCCTAAACCCTAAAATATAGCTTAAAGCTTTAAAGATGATTTAAGGGTTAGTGTGAATTAAAATGGTGGTGTGTAATGGGCTGTAGCTTTAGAGATTTGAATCTCCATAACCGGTGGGAAGAGAGGAAAGGAAAGGAAGAAGGAAAGAAGAAAGAAGAAGGAAGAAAAGCTAGTAAGAAAACAAGGTAAATTACACTCACTTGTGTAGCTTTTGTAATGCATTATGTAATAGATTTTTATAGTTAAAATGAGTATTGTAAACATTATGGAGGAGTAGTATAATGTGTAAGAGAACCAAACTGTTTCAGAGCTTTAAAAGTCATTTAAAAGCTTGTATAAACCTAGATGGAAATTGATGTTGTGTGCAGGAATTAAATGAGTGTTTAATGCCTAGTATTTATGTTGGAGAATTGTGTATTAGTGTTGTTTACAATCAGGTGATATGTGTAGAATTGGGTCAATAAAACATGTGGTGAGAATGTAAGAATTTAGAGGAGACTATGTCAAATTTTACCTAGAAATTAGAACACTATAGAACTTGAAATAGGTGGAGAAACACTTTGCAAACAGATTTTAAGTGGAGCTAGGTGGTGGGTAGGATAAGAGAGATAGGTAATGCATTATAAGCCTTAGGAATGGTATTAGGAAGAGGAACCATGAATGGTAAATGAGGGAACCAAAATATGTAACAAAACAAAACTAGGAAGAATTTACATAAGTGCTGAAATGAAACTTGGGAAAAAATATGTGTGTGAATTTGTATAAAAAAGAGTAATGAAATACCCCAAACCTTGATATGTGGTTTAAATATCAAATTATGGTATGTAAAGGCTAAAAAGTGCCTTAGTAACATCAGTGAACAATTTAAACCATAATAAATGCAATAAAGCATTAAGACACAGTTTGAGCAAAAACATGCTCTAAGCTATGAGTGAACTTGGTTAGGACCCAAAGAGCCTACCAAGACTTGATAACATTTAATTATGATTTAATAAGGCTAAATAAGTCCTTAGGAAACTTTGGTGGACAGTTAAACCAAATAAAACACAAGAAAATACCTTAAATTCAATAAGAGCAAAAATGTGCTCTAAGCTTGGGATAAATGTGTATAAGACCTAATGGTCATACCTATACTTTATAAATATGTTAATGAACATATTAAATCAATTACCAAAGAAAACCAAGCTTGAAAACAAGTTAAAACACAAAATGTGCTTTAAGGAGTCTTAAAGCACGTTTTTTAAAAATTGTATTGTAAATGAGTTTTGAATGGCTAAATGTCCATCATTACTCTTTAATTAACATGTGTACTATATAGTATCACATTTGGGTGGCTATATTAATGGGAAATCAAAAATTTCACTTCTATGTGCCTTAGTTTGTGAATAGTGATTTTTATAAGCTAGTTTGTAACATATGATGTTATAAGTAATTAAATGAGCCAATAAAGACTATATTACCCTTCTAACTAAATGGTGGCCGGTTTTTGTAGTAGTGAGTCACCAAGTTGTAAAAGAAATCAAATAAGCAAAGTAAAACTTAAAGTAAAGTACTATTTTGCTTTATAACATAAATATCTCCAAAAAGCAAACTCATCTTCTCATTTCCTTCTCTTCTTTCATTTCACACGGTTCTTCACCTTCTCCTTTCCTCCATTTACGATTTGCAACAGCCCTCTCTTCTCCATCTTCATTTCCTTGCCAAATCCAACTCCATGCTCCAAATCAAATTCTAAGACCATATTTGTCTTAGTTAGGTCAAGCTCTACACTTCTACCTTTTCAAATCTTCAAGAGCTCAATTTTGGTGCCATGGAGAATCACCATTGATGGAGCTTGAGCTTGTGTTCTACACATTATTACTGTCCTTTGCTCCTAGGTAAGGAAACTCAAAGAAAATCCATGTTTCCTCCATGTTTTCATGTTGACCGAAAATTCACCTCACCATGGTGTATTTACCTGCTTGTTTTAGCTTCATTTGAATCTTCCAAGGGCTAGGAGGAGTCCTCTCTTGATACTTGTTCAAGTTCTCTTCCAATTCCAAGGTAAAACAATTACCTTAATGTGTTAAAACAATATGTGTAACTAGGGTTTACAATGAGATGAAGCATAATGCTTGAATACTCATTCTATTATTTGTACATTGTTTAGAAGTTGACAAACAACCAAACACCCCACCGGTTTTACAAGGAAACAAGAAAGAAGTTTGAGAGGAAAAGAGGTAAACAAACTATCTCAATGTAGTTTAAATGCCTTAGGAAAATGAGCTTGAATTGCTTAATAAATACCTAAGGAGCCAATGGCAAATGAGCTAGTAAAATGCTCTCAAGGAGACTAGTAAAAGAACATATGTATTGGTGTATGTATTTGCAGGTCAAAGGCATACTTATGTGGGAAATTCAGTGTTTATGGTTTATGTTATTTAAGGGCCTAAGAGCCATGTTATTTAAGGGCCTAAGTGCCAAGCAATTTAAGTTATGCACTATATTGTGATGTAGTGCTTAATGTGTGAAGTTTGTGTGTAAAAATGTTCTTGATGGATTTTAGGTGTTTTGAATGAAATAAGGTAAAAACCTAAGTGTTTGGATGTGAGTATATACAAGAGATGCTATGGCCAAATTTGGGAAAATGTGTGAGAAGTTCTAAGTGCTTTAAATGGTCTTGGTGAACTAGGAAGTGTTAAAGGTGAATAAATGTTTACTTGAGAAGAAAACATGTGTTAAGGTGATTTAGAGTGATGCAAGGATTTAGGTGTTATCTAGGAAGTTCTAGGAATTCAAGTTGTGTTTTGAGAATGTATTTAAGTCTTGGAGGAGTTTGTTTAAGGTTTAGGTAATGTTGATATCCAAGGAATAAGTGTTGATTAAGTAAGATGTGAAAAAGGAGATTTAGTTAGTAAGAAAAGAAGTTTGAGAGATGATGTTAAGGTGTAGAGGAAACACCTTGGTGTAGTGGTCATTATTGGTGAACTACCACTTATAAATCTTAAGGAGAAAACATCCCAAGTGCTAGGAATTTTGTAAGAAATTTGTGAATGATAAGATGGTTTTGGTGAGTGATTTAAAGAGTTTAGCACATGGCTAAAGGTGTGTTTGATGTGCCAAATGATGTTAGAACACATTAGGAGGCTTGAGGAAAAATTTGGAGAAAGTTTGACAATGTATGGGAAGTTTCTGCACCCGACCTACCCAGGGGACCGACCCCAGTCTGGGTCGGTCGGGCTGAAACTGTGAATTTAGGTGATCTCTGCAGCCGACCTACCCAGGGGGTGGGTCGGTCGGTGGGTCGGTCGGACCTTAAAAAAAAAAAAAAAAAAATTAATTTTAAGAATGTTAAGTGGTATTAGTGGTATGCCACTAAGAGAGTATTGATGGTTAGAAAGATAAATATATATGGACTTGAGAGATTAAGTTAAGTAAGATGATTTAAATGTTAAGGTTATAAAATGATATGTAATGAGGGGATTGTTAAGTAATGATGTTATAAGATTGTTAAGGACATGTTAAGTAAGTTATAATGATAATTTGGTGAGGGAAAGATTGTAGCAAAATGTAAAAGTAAAACAAGTTAAAATGTAAAGTTATGTAACTAAGTTAACGGGGAAAAGTTATAAGCATTAGACATTAAATAATCATGCTACCCCAATGTTAATAAAAGTACATGTAATGTTATCAGTTGTTCGAGAATTGCTCGAGGAACATAAGTGGGCGTGATAAAGTGGACTCCGGTGACAGGTATGGTTTTCTTGCAACCTGTGTCCTACCGGATTACACCGGCTTGTATGCCAATGTGTTTTTCTGTATGTTCGCCACGTTATGAGATAAATCATGAAACGAGTTTACAGTCGTTATTGTTATTGTATGCTTACGTGCCGATACCGGTAACCTCGAATGCGCTTGAAGGGCTAGTTAACCACTATTAGGTAAACGTAGGAGAACGGTATCCGGTAACAACGTTTCCGACTTAAGCAACGTTCTAACCACGGCTATGCGTGAGTTGGTTATGTGATGTTTGTGTGTGATGTTTGTATGTGAATGTATGACTCTCTCTTCCCTTGTGTATGTCTAACAAGACTTAACCCAATGTTTGTGAATGTATAATAAAGTTCTAAGTTGAACTTCTAACAAGTGCTAACGGGGGAGTGAGGAGTCCGGTCTGTTCCGGCCACGCGTGTGAGTATGGGGGTCGTTGTCATAGCAGGTTCGATCCTCTCTGTATGTTATGGTTGTTTTCCAATTTGGTTCCCAACCTTCCCTTTAGCTTAACCAAGGCTATTACTGACTCACGTCGGGCCACAGGGGCATACTATTGTTATGTTTGTTTCGGTGTGCTTGGATCACTATATCCGAGACACCTTGTGTTAAGTTAACCGTTCATTTAACGAGAGGGTAACGAGTTATGTAACGAGCTTATCATGAGACTGGCAACATTCTCTAGGCTCAACAGTGTGTAAACAATGTTTGGGTCGGTTTCTCAGAGGACCATTCCCGTTATGTTATGTGTCTTTGTTGTGATGCAATACCTATTGCGGTGTTATGTTGTGCACGTGGAAACGTGCAATGTGTTGTTAAGTGTTGTTATGTAGTGTATGTTATATGTTGTAAAATGTGGAGTATGTGGATCATGGATATGATTCCCAGTTTGTAATTAGAGGCGTTTAAGGATAACCCGATTTAAGGGTAAGTGTCGTCTGTTAAGGAAGTAGCTCCATTAGAGGAGGAACACCCTAGGGATATTGAATACCTTGAGTGATTTATTAAGTAAGGATATATTATCCGCTTGTTGAGCCGTTGAGGCTAAATGGTTAGGTGTTGTGTGTTTACAGTTGCATGTATGATTTAAAAATAATCAACCGCATGCTAAGACGACAATTAGTTGTGCGTGGCCCGGTAGCATGTGGGCTGCGGGATTTCCATACCAGCAAAGGTGCTGAGCCCCTTGGGGGCCACCCTTTCTCTTCTTTTCCTATTTCAGGTACAAGGAGCTGGAAGCCGTTCGAGAGTAGGACGGGGTAGTCGTTGTACGTGGGTAATCGTTTATGTTGTGTATATACAGTAGGAGAAGTAAGACCGATATTGTTGTCGGCATCAGTTTGTAAATACTCGGTATAGTTGAAAGGTGTATGTTGTTGTTGTTGTTGTTAATGGAAAGGGATAATAATGTGTAGTTGCTCGGGAATTTAGCCCATCAGACCGGTACAATGTATGTGTATTAGCCTTGTTAGCCACGTGGGTGGTTAACGGCGTGTAACACCAGCGAGTTGAGTTAATTGATGAGTTGTGTATTCCGCTGCAGATTGTTGTTATGTATTTGTTGTTGGATGGGGTGTTACAAAAAGTGGTATCAGAGCGAAGTATCGCTCTGATGACTGAATTACCGAGCTTAGGAAGTACCGAGTTAGGATTTAAGTACTTTGGGTTAAGGGTTGAGTGATAGCGTGAGAGATACGCTAGATAGGAATTACCAGTGTGTACTGAAAACCTACAATATCCATCCCACCCTCCACAATCCCTGTTATATAACTTAGGGAAAGAACGCCAGAGAGATGGAAGTCCACTCTTACTCGGGAACACCCGATCTGGCTGTTATTACATACCTCTAAAGGTACGGAGGACCTGTCATACGGTAGATCCCGAAAACTGGGAATCCCGGAGACGGTCTCCATCTGAACAATGTTAACCGCATTAAATAGCGAAGAATGAAGGATTTTGTGTATAAGAGAATAGAATTTCCGGCAACCTGGGTCGACATGCAGAGCAGTCGAGAATAACCAGCTTGCAATGCACCAACCGTGCAACAGGCAAGAAGTGGATTAAAGAAACCCGAGACAAGTGTTACGGAATCACAGTTGATAAATAATACACCAACGGTATACCAACCGATAAGGGAACTACAACGTGGTGCCCAAATACGTGGAACGGGCTACAAGAGAATACGATATTAAGACAAAGGGGTCTCCCAGAATGGGAAACACCCTAGTTGACAATCGTCATGTGAAGACAGTGAGAAGTCACCTAGAAGAGTTATTGTCAAGGCAGTAAGATCAGTGAGGGCCAACAAGGCCACTGTTGACAGTATGGGTAAAAACAATACCATAACCAGTATGTGTTAAACGGACAGCCAGTTAGCATGGCGCACTTGCCATGGCAAGTGCTGCTATAACAGGGCCGTTCGGGAAATTTATAACCACTACAAGTACTTAGTAAAATACCACGAAGTTAAGTGTGAACATTATAACCATGGAAGGGCTTAACAGCCTAACCTCTGTAATTGTAAGTGCACCAGTCAGCAAGAAGCTAGACTTGGTTAAGGTAAGAAGATGTTGTGGAACCATGAGAATTTTTCTTTCAACCCAGATTTATACAAACCCTTTTCTTTTCAAAACCAAATTTTCTTTCAAACCAACACTTCTTTCCAACCTTCTTTTAAACCAAGCCAGTAAAACCAAGAGCAGTTGATAAGATACGACAGTGGATAAACTTTCCCTCGATTGAGTTCGGGAAGTAAGGAATGAATATTGTCACGGGACAATATAAGGGAGTTGACAACAGAATGCTTCACCTAGGCGTGTGACGGACACTACGAGTGTACCAACCGAATTGTGGGACGACCGCACTCCGATAGGAGCTTGTGGGCCTGACAGACCTACTTATGGGTTAGTTGGGTAAGTAGCAATGTATCAGTATGATACCCCATATATGTATACGAGTAGAGTCCGAAACACGGGAAGTAGTCGACTCCGTTCTACGGTCAGCAGTATAAGTCAAACAACAGCTAAGGATTACCATGAATGGTTGAAGTAGAGGAACCCAGTTAAGATAACTAGACTAAAGGAGTTAGTGAATTCATTTCAAGGATATGTTTAAGAGTCAAGAGGTGCGAAGTGCACTAACTGTTATATAAAGACATCACACATGTCTTAAGAATTCCTCAGGGATAAACATGATAGCTGGAATGGTGACCCAGCCTGTACATGGCAAAGCAGATGCCTAATGTGGACACATTAATGTGCAATGAACGGAATGAAACATCCGGAATAAGTACCTACACTACCGGGAAATGTTGATCTTCACAGAAGGAGATAATAAGCCAGTTAAGAACGTAAACGGCGTGGCTAACGGAATGTACCAATAAGTGTGAGCCAAATGTAACGGCATAACATAGCAACACCCAGGAGCAATCCTTGAAGGGTGTTCGCATCAACAATTGTTGAACAAAATGACATGACTGAAACACAAGGGTTGAAACTAACACCCAGTTTAGACATGAGTTGTCAGGAGACGGACTGACAAACCTAAAGGGAATCCCATGAAAGGAACGTGATGCAACGACTTGTCATGGAGCCCAATATAATATCCAAACCATGTAATATTGTACAGAGAAGTACATGTGTGTGGATAGCCTACAATGAGCTCAGCTCAAGGCAAATAAGGCTTATAAGCCATAAGCAAGATATGTTATATAAATTCGATTGATGGTATAAGTGAATAGAGTGGTAAACGAACCACTGCATTAAGAGTGGGGATACCTCTCGATATTGTGACACCGCAGGAGCGGTAATTATGTGAATCAAGTTCAAGAAATATGTTAAGGATGGACGATGTTATTATTGAAGTGGAGCAATTAGCTTAGTAGTGTGTGTATAAAGTGAAGCACCTGGCTGAATAATGCCGGCTTGTGACACGAATGATCAATGCTCAAGGAGCATTCAGTAGTCATCCAAATGAGTGATGAATCATAATACGAATGATGTAAGTATATGTGTGGAAGTTAGTGTGACAGTAAATACCATGTAAGTTATTGTTATGCAATGGGAAAGAGCACGGTTTGCAGCTGGCGACCGTTGTATCAATGTTATTGAGTAATAATGTGACAGATAAGACCAGTTATGAGTTAAACTTAGTAGAGATGCAAGGTAAGCGATGTAAACAGACTGGGCAATAAGCCAGTGGTAGGTACTATATGATGAGGAACTCGGTGTGAATTCCATGGCGAGTCGCATAAGGGATTTACTGTCAAGAGTTTACACCTCTGCACTCTGTATGACTGAGTGTTTTGGTATTGCACTTGCGCAGTAATAACCGAGTGGGATAGCTAGGAATTGGAAACATGTTAATTGTGGACGAATAATGTTATAATGGCCGATGCATAGGAAATGCAAGGCCGCACCAATAAAGAGTGCTTGTACAAAACCAAATGTGGAGACATGATTAACAGTAAGTGACTACAGTAGCACTAACTGCCAAATATCGGTATGGAATATACCCCAAATGTTGTAAATAACTGAGAGAGCACTACACACTAGGTAGTAGCTCAATCTCAACCGACAGTAAGTCGGAAGGGAACAAGTCAATCATTGTGAAATACATAGTTGTATACACAGTAAATTGTTATGGAAGTGGATAGAAAGTGTATAACTCACCGAATTCGCTAACGGTAAGAGATACCACGCGTCGGTTGAGAAACCATTGTTACCAAGATGAAGGTGACAATTGGGGATGTACAGTACAGTAAGAATAACAAAAAGGGAGCAATTAAGCTCTACAGTTATTAAAGTTTCGCAGCAGAAACTAGTGAGCCAGTGATTCAAGTGTTGAATGTATATGGTGAACATGAGTGAATGGCTAATTATTAATGCCTAGAAGCCTAACAGGCCAGAATCGAAACCAATTAAGAGTTTAAACAAACTCCAATGAGAATTCTTGGTTTAGGAACTAAACCGCCAATATGGTTAAGATCCTCTAATCAGAATCCATTGTGTAATGGACCGCGTGGAAGTTAAGATACTTCACGACGGCAAAACATTTTAAGCCAATGTATAGTGATTGATTACGTGGGCGTAATCCCTTTTAAGGGGGGTAGAGCGCAAAACCACTTAGTGTGTATTACCGTACAAGTGTACGTGATTTATGTTGTGCATAGCACAAAATAATTTGTTTTGATGATTGGTGTGTGTGTTACGTAAACATACACATTCATTCATGGTTTAATTGTGGTAATTGCGCACAGAAGATGCGAATACCATTGTGATAAGTGTGTGTATTTGTTAACAGTTGTGAGTGATAGTACAAGTGTGGGAGTAGAGAAACTCCCGGGGGAGCAAACCCCGACAGTGTATAAATGTGAAATTGTGTGTTGTATTTTGATAAAATATATGTGTATATATATACTATATAGTGATTCAAGAAAGGGCATGATACCGACATAGAACCTAGTGAGAATACGATTCCCTAGGCAACAACATTAAAGTGAATGGAAATAACTGATAGACGAAGTTCTATCTCTTGGAGATGTATGATCATGATTAGAGTGATTTTAAAAGATAGAAAATTGGAAATGAGTGATTTAATTGATGCTTGAAAATGAAGTGGGAGGTGGAACTTGATTTGCATGTGATCAAGGGAAGCCGAACACAAATTGGGGTGGAAGGATAGTTCAACACTGATGCTGATCACATCAGGGTTGGATGACTCTTGAAACTCCCTATAAGTGGTCACAAATAACCACACTAAGAAAAGAAGCAAAGAGCTTAAGTTGGACTTGGAGTTGTGTGTGTTTTCAAAAGGATTTTCAATTGGTATTTATAAGACGTTGATAGATACTTTACATAATTAAAGTCTTCTTACTTAACCTCACAAGGATAAATTTTAAATTTAAGTGATTGTTTTGATCTCCCAAAGGCACGGGGACGGAAGGTGTCCATCGCGACCGGGTTCTGCGGGATCACAGTGTATATCAAAGATATTTTTGATTGTTATACATGCTATGACATGTTGTGTTGTATGTGTAATAAATGTTATTTTGACTTTGATCTTCTAAAAGTGTATGCTATTGAGACCTATGAGTCTAAATGTGTTGTGTTACATAGACCTAAGTGTCTAAAGACTGTTATGTTATGGGGACCTATGTGTCCAAATGTTGTGATGTTACCCGAGACTAGTGAGTCCAAGGGGTTGTTATGTATGTGTAAGTGTTGTTAAGATACCCGGACCAAAGAGTCTGAGGTTATCATGTGGATATGTTATGTTATGTGTGGATGTGAATGTGTTGCCCGGAACATTAGGTCCGAGGTTGTGATGTAAAGTGTGTTTGGTTATGGAAGTTTATTTCCAAGTGATTCCTGTGTTCTAATTTAATGATGTGTGGAAAGTGTGAACTTCGAGGACGAAGTTCTTTTAAGGGGGGTAGATTGAAATACCCCAAACCTTGATATGTGGTTTAAATATCAAATTATGGTATGTAAAGGCTAAAAAGTGCCTTAGTAACATCAGTGAACAATTTAAACCATAATAAATGCAATAAAGCATTAAGACACAGTTTGAGCAAAACATGCTCTAAGCTATGAGTGAACTTGGTTAGGACCCAAAGAGCCTACCAAGACTTGATAACATTTAATTATGATTTAATAAGGCTAAATAAGTCCTTAGGAAACTTTGGTGGACAGTTAAACCAAATAAAACACAAGAAAATACCTTAAAGTCAATAAGAGCAAAAATGTGCTCTAAGCTTGGGATAAATGTGTATAAGACCTAATGGTCATACCTATACTTTATAAATATGTTAATGAACATATTAAATCAATTACCAAAGAAAACCAAGCTTGAAAACAAGTTAAAACACAAAATGTGCTTTAAGGAGTCTTAAAGCACGTTTTTGAAAAATTGTCTTGTAAATGAGTTTTGAATGGCTAAATGTCCATCATTACTCTTTAATTAACATGTGTACTATATAGTATCACATTTGGGTGGCTATATTAATGGGAAATCAAAAATTTCACTTCTATGTGCCTTAGTTTTGAATAGTGATTTTTATAAGCTAGTTTGTAACATATGATGTTATAAGTAATTAAATGAGCCAATAAAGACTATATTACCCTTCTAACTAAATGGTGGCCGGTTTTTGTAGTAGTGAGTCACCAAGTTGTAAAAGAAATCAAATAAGCAAAGTAAAACTTAAAGTAAAGTACTATTTTACTTTATAACATAAATATCTCCAAAAAGCAAACTCATCTTCTCATTTCCTTCTCTTCTTTCATTTCACACGGTTCTTCACCTTCTCCTTTCCTCCATTTACGATTTGCAACAGCCCTCTCTTCTCTCCATCTTCATTTCCTTGCCAAATCCAACTCCATGCTCCAAATCAAATTCTAAGACCATATTTGTCTTAGTTAGGTCAAGCTCTACACTTCTACCTTTTCAAATCTTCAAGAGCTCAATTTTGGTGCCATGGAGAATCACCATTGATGGAGCTTGAGCTTGTGTTTCTACACATTATTACTCTCCTTTGCTCCTAGGTAAGGAAACTCAAAGAAAATCCATGTTTCCTCCATGTTTTCATGTTGACCGAAAATTCACCTCACCATGGTGTATTTACCTTGCTTTTTTTAGCTTCATTTGAATCTTCCAAGGGCTAGGAGGAGTCCTCTCTTGATACTTGTTCAAGTTCTCTTCCAATTCCAAGGTAAAACAATTACCTTAATGTGTTAAAACAATATGTGTAACTAGGGTTTACAATGAGATGAAGCATAATGCTTGAATACTCATTCTATTATTTGTACATTGTTTAGAAGTTGACAAACAACCAAACACCCCACCGGTTTTACAAGGAAACAAGAAAGAAGTTTGAGAGGAAAAGAGGTAAACAAACTATCTCAATGTAGTTTAAATGCCTTAGGAAAATGAGCTTGAATTGCTTAATAAATACCTAAGGAGCCAATGGCAAATGAGCTAGTAAAATGCTCTCAAGGAGACTAGTAAAAGAACATATGTATTGGTGTATGTATTTGCAGGTCAAAGGCATACTTATGTGGGAAATTCAGTGTTTATGGTTTATGTTATTTAAGGGCCTAAGAGCCATGTTATTTAAGGGCCTAAGTGCCAAGCAATTTAAGTTATGCACTATATTGTGATGTAGTGCTTAATGTGTGAAGTTTGTGTGTAAAAATGTTCTTGATGGATTTTAGGTGTTTTGAATGAAATAAGGTAAAAACCTAAGTGTTTGGATGTGAGTATATACAAGAGATGCTATGGCCAAATTTGGGAAAATGTGTGAGAAGTTCTAAGTGCTTTAAATGGTCTTGGTGAACTAGGAAGTGTTAAAGGTGAATAAATGTTTACTTGAGAAGAAAACATGTGTTAAGGTGATTTAGAGTGATGCAAGGATTTAGGTGTTATCTAGGAAGTTCTAGGAATTCAAGTTGTGTTTTGAGAATGTATTTAAGTCTTGGAGGAGTTTGTTTAAGGTTTAGGTAATGTTGATATCCAAGGAATAAGTGTTGATTAAGTAAGATGTGAAAAAGGAGATTTAGTTAGTAAGAAAAGAAGTTTGAGAGATGATGTTAAGGTGTAGAGGAAACACCTTGGTGTAGTGGTCATTATTGGTGAACTACCACTTATAAATCTTAAGGAGAAAACATCCCAAGTGCTAGGAATTTTGTAAGAAATTTGTGAATGATAAGATGGTTTTGGTGAGTGATTTAAAGAGTTTAGCACATGGCTAAAGGTGTGTTTGATGTGCCAAATGATGTTAGAACACATTAGGAGGCTTGAGGAAAAATTTGGAGAAAGTTTGACAATGTATGGGAAGTTTCTGCACCCGACCTACCCAGGGGACCGACCCCAGTCTGGGTCGGTCGGGCTGAAACTGTGAATTTAGGTGATCTCTGCAGCCGACCTACCCAGGGGGTGGGTCGGTCGGTGGGTCGGTCGGACCTTAAAAAAAAAAAAAAATAAATAAATAAATTAATTTTAAGAATGTTAAGTGGTATTAGTGGTATGCCATTAAGAGAGTATTGATGGTTAGAAAGATAATATATATGGACTTGAGAGATTAAGTTAAGTAAGATGATTTAAATGTTAAGGTTATAAAATGATATGTAATGAGGGGATTGTTAAGTAATGATGTTATAAGATTGTTAAGGACATGTTAAGTAAGTTATAATGATAATTTGGTGAGGGAAAGATTGTAGCAAAATGTAAAAGTAAAACAAGTTAAAATGTAAAGTTATGTAACTAAGTTAACGGGGAAAAGTTATAAGCATTAGACATTAAATAATCATGCTACCCCAATGTTAATAAAAGTACATGTAATGTTATCAGTTGTTCGAGAATTGCTCGAGGAACATAAGTGGGCGTGATAAGTGGACTCCGGTGACAGGTATGGTTTTCTTGCAACCTGTGTCCTACCGGATTACACCGGCTTGTATGCCAATGTGTTTTTCTGTATGTTCGCCACGTTATGAGATAAATCATGAAACGAGTTTACAGTCGTTATTGTTATTGTATGCTTACGTGCCGATACCGGTAACCTCGAATGCGCTTGAAGGGCTAGTTAACCACTATTAGGTAAACGTAGGAGAACGGTATCCGGTAACAACGTTTCCGACTTAAGGAACGTTCTAACCACGGCTATGCGTGAGTTGGTTATGTGATGTTTGTGTGTGATGTTTGTATGTGAATGTATGACTCTCTCTTCCCTTGTGTATGTCTAACAAGACTTAACCCAATGTTTGTGAATGTTTAATAAAGTTCTAAGTTGAACTTCTAACAAGTGCTAACGGGGGAGTGAGGAGTCCGGTCTGTTCCGGCCACGCGTGTGAGTATGGGGGTCGTTGTCATAGCAGGTTCGATCCTCTCTGTATGTTATGGTTGTTTTCCAATTTGGTTCCCAACCTTCCCTTTAGCTTAACCAAGGCTATTACTGACTCACGTCGGGCCACAGGGGCATACTATTGTTATGTTTGTTTCGGTGTGCTTGGATCACTATATCCGAGACACCTTGTGTTAAGTTAACCGTTCATTTAACGAGACGGTAACGAGTTATGTAACGAGCTTATCATGAGACTGGCAACATTCTCTAGGCTCACCAGTGTGTAAACAATGTTTGGGTCGGTTTCTCAGAGGACCATTCCCGTTATGTTATGTGTCTTTGTTGTGATGCAATACCTATTGCGGTGTTATGTTGTGCACGTGGAAACGTGCAATGTGTTGTTAAGTGTTGTTATGTAGTGTATGTTATATGTTGTAAAATGTGGAGTATGTGGATCATGGATATGATTCCCAGTTTGTGATAAGAGGCGTTTAAGGATAACCCGATTTAAGGGTAAGTGTCGTCTGTTAAGGAAGTAGCTCCATTAGAGGAGGAACACCCTAGGGATATTGAATACCTTGAGTGATTTATTAAGTAAGGATATATTATCCGCTTGTTGAGCCGTTGAGGCTAAATGGCTAGGTGTTGTGTGTTTACAGTTGCATGTATGATTTAAAAATAATCAACCGCATGCTAAGACGACAATTAGTTGTGCGTGGCCCGGTAGCATGTGGGCTGCGGGATTACCATACCAGCAAAGGTGCTGAGCCCCTTGGGGGCCACCCTTTCTCTTCTTTTCCTATTTCAGGTACAAGGAGCTGGAAGCCGTTCGAGAGTAGGACGGGGTAGTCGTTGTACGTGGGTAATCGTTTATGTTGTGTATATACAGTAGGAGAAGTAAGACCGATATTGTTGTCGGCATCAGTTTGTAAATACTCGGTATAGTTGAAAGGTGTATGTTGTTGTTATTGTTGTTAATGGAAAGGGATAATAATGTGTAGTTGCTCGGGAATTTAGCCCATCAGACCGGTACAATGTATGTGTATTAGCCTTGTTAGCCACGTGGGTGGTTAACGGCGTGTAACACCAGCGAGTTGAGTTAATTGATGAGTTGTGTATTCCGCTGCAGATTGTTGTTATGTATTTGTTGTTGGATGGGGTGTTACAAGTAAGGAGTTAATGGATGAACTAAGATGATTTAGAGGGTATAAAGAGTGTTAAAACAGGTGGGATTACTTGTAGGAAGATTGGGGAAGTAATGGGTAAAGGAAGAACTGAAAACAGAAACAAAAACGAAACTACTGGACTGGACCGACCTTGGGACCGCCATTGGCAAGGTCGGTCGAGCCCAGATTTACAAAGGCGGAAGTCTACTGACTTCGACCGACCTTGGGACCGAACTTGGCAAGATCGGTCGAGTCGTAAAAATGAGTACCCAGAAGTCACTGACTTCGACCGACCTTGGGACCTACCTTGCAAGGTCGGTCGAGTCTTGAATCGCCAGAACCAGAACCCACTGACTTGGACCGACCTTGGGACCGGACTTGGCAAGGTCGGTCGGGTCTGGAATTTGCGGTAATGAAACACACTGACTTCGACCGACCCTGGGTAAGGTCGGTCAAGTCATATTAAAAAAAATAATAGTTATAGCAAACATATGTATATATATATATATATATATATATGTATGTATACACACACACACACACATATATATATATATGTATATATATAGAAATACATCCTTGTTGAGTAAGGAACTAAACTTAAAGTATGAAAATGGTTCACAACCACTTATGACTTGTAAGAACTCGTAAGTATACATAGGGAAAGGTAATGGAATAAAGAGTTAGATCAATAATAAGGCATTAACCATACAACTCCATGTATGTTATAGGACTTGAGTTGTGAACACCGAAGAAAAGTCGGTTTCAAGTACAATGGTGAACGGTATGAACTTCTCATACTCTGATTTGTGTGTTTGTGTGCTAATTGATCACCTAATTAAGATAAACGCACGAATCGGAATTATTATGCTTACTTGTGATTATATGATATTGTTCCTTGTTGAATATTATCTTAAACTCTCGTTTGTATAATTCATGAAATGAATGGATGATGATGGAGTGTGTGTATGCCTTGATGTACATTGTAGTGACCGAATAATATTGTGATGGACTTCTAACTGATTCCTAACAAGCTAACCAATCTAACTTAATAAATTGGTAAATTGGAATGAGTAGAAGTTCGATATAGGTTCGGCCACGCGTGAGGAGGCGGAGACACAAGAGGTTGGATCCAAATCCTGGCTTTAATCTTTTCCACGGCCCAAACCCCTTAAATGGGTAACATCCTCGATTAGTGAGCCACCTAAAGCCCGGTGGTGGGACGGTGTAGTCCCTGCCCGGAGGTCATACCGACTTAACATGAGTAAATTTAAGTAAGTAAGAGTAAGTAAGTATGGAAAATTAAGTAAGTATTGTATGAGTATGATTGCGTAAGTAATGTGTAATGAGTAAAAGAGTAATGAACATCTGATTAACCCGGATGTGTAATTGGCTAACCCTTGAAGAGGTAAGAATTATGTATGGTATTGATATGTTGTTTGGCTTGTGTATTGCCTTCAGTTGGGTGTATTGTATTGTGTATGAATGTGTTGTATATGTAAAGCATGTATGCATGTCTAAATTGAACTGCATGTATAGTCGACCAAAAATAGTCGGTGTACCCTAGTTAGCACGCGGTATATGCGAAGTTTATATATATGCAGTGTTTTGCTGAGCCCCTTGGGGCACTGTTTTTAATTTTACATGTGGTCGTGAAGGGTGAAGATGATAATAAGATCAAGATGATTTCCTTTTTGTGTAATTAATGGATAAAGAATGGTGTACCAAGTTGTACACGGCTATAGGCCTTTTTGTTTAGCTGGTGTACCATGGGGTACACCCTTTTGGATAATGAAAGGATTATGAATTGGTATAGATGAGTAGTTGTTGAAACTCATTATTTTTGTAAACTTGTGAAAGGATGTAATTAACTATGCTTTTGATACTCGGTAATCTAGCAATGTAAGAAGATGGTATTTTGTATTTGGTAAGTAATGTTAGTAGCTCAGTACTCTCTAGACATCAGAACGTTACTGTATGTAGTATAAGCCTTGATATCCGTATGGGCGGTTAGCGGCGTTGTATCACCCGCCGTAGTAGTAGTATTTCCGCTGGGAGTAGTAGGATGAACGGAACAAATAGACGGTAAGTAAGGGATTAGAGGTAGGGGTGTTACAATGAGATTACCGAAAGTTTTGGGTATAAAATGGTATTTTATACACCTATGAGTTATTAGGAATTTTTAGGAATTTATTTGGTTAAGTTTGGAGTTCTAATGAACTATATATGTATAATATATAGTATTTATATCATTGTTTCATTTTGGATAAGTATTTGGGGTGGGAATGTAAATAACCGAAAGTATATGGTTAGGAATGATATCTATAACCTTTTGGTATAGTTTGGTAATTTTTGGAATAATATATGAGGTTTTAGGAAGATATGTGTGTAATATATAGTTATAATTACATTGGAAACTATATGTTATAAAATATGGTGATTTGGTAAATATAGCAAGTTGGGAGGTGTAAATTAATTTAGAAGGGTATGTTCGGCTATTTTGGAACATTATAACTATATGTTATAATTATATAAAGGTTTAAAGGTCATGATATAAGGTATATGTTATAAGTGTAACAATGTAATAATATTTGGGGTTACTTTGAAATTTCTAAAAGTATTGGTGAACATAAATAAAAGCCGACAGCATAGGTTCTGTTTGGTAATTTATAACTTATTATAACCATAGGTTATAAATGGGGAAATGATATAAATATCATAACATATGTTATATTACTATAATGTAACATTATATAAATAATGTGGTGGTTTTGGTAAATAAAAGAAAATATAAGGGGCTGTTCGGAATTGATGGGTATTTAGAATTAAAATTTTATAATATGGTTTATAATGGTATAAGGGTTGTAACATTTATAATATAAGAAATATTCGTTAAGGAAGAATGAATATATTATAAAGACTTACCATATAATAAATTATCCCATAATACATATATATATATATATATATATATATAATATAAATAAATAAATATATATGTTATGGAGTGAGAAATATGATATGGTTCAATAACCATATAATATCATAAGTGAGATGAGGAGAAAAGAATTATAACATTAGTTAAAGAAATTATAATGTTAAATCATGAGTACATGAAATAATAAGGATTTATATATTTCAAAGTATTTTAAATGTGAAATATACCACATTTTTACACTTGGATAAACTAACCTTAGAGATTAAATACCAAGGTAGGATGTATAATATATGATAAAGATTATACATGCAATATAGTTTTAAACTATATAATATTCAAGTGTATTATAATATACATGCGATAATGAACGTATAAGTTTAAGTATGTTAATATACTACGACGTAACCATGCATGTACTATAACGTTTACGTAAAACTAATCCCGAATTAAACAGAAAACCCGAGAGATGTTATTAGTGAATAACGGGGAATGAACGGGAAGGGGTTAACGACGGTACGGGGTACCGTAGATTAATGTTGTTGTACGAGATGCTAATACGTAGGGTGATACATATTATTAGATTGTTAGAGGCGTCTTGAAATACCCCGAACTTAACTATGGTGATTAGACCATTCTAATATTGTGATTAAGGGCCGAATAGTGCCTAAAGAATATTGGTGAAGAAAATAAAACCAAAAGAAAAGAGAAAACAATGAAAAGGAGAAAAATGAAAAAGAGAAAAATGTAAAATATAAAGCGTTACATAACCATAGGAGGTGTGTGAGCTTGACTAGGACCCTAGATGGGTTCCTAAGGCTTAATTATGCCTAAATAATATGTAGAAACAATTTCCAAAGAAAACGGATCCATAAAACGGAGAAAAACACAAACAAACCTTAAAGCGCGTTTTTCGAGGAAACCGGGAAAACGTGACTTTAAGCGGGTTAAATAGACTCGTAATAATTATAGTCAACAAATAGCTTTAATTAAACCTTAATGAAGGTTCATAACCATTAAAATTAATTATACGAGAAAATTCCGGAAAACGTGTTCAGTGAGTGAATAGTGTAAAAACTAGAACTTGTGGGGTGTTAGTTGTAATAAGAGCAAAATAACCTCCCCCTTTTGTAAATAAAAATCTGGAACTATATTGTGTGTGCTGTGTGGGATGACTCACTCAGCCACTCCCCTCCTTAATTAATCCCTCACTCACAAAAGACAAAACAAATAAAGTAACAAAAAGTAAAAAGGGTTCTCTCTCTCTCTCCTACCCTCATTTCCCCCTCTCACGTTTTTCCCCCTCATTCAGAATTCCTTCTTCCTCCAAACCCCAACCATGGCGATTTGAAGAAGAGCTCCAGCCCTCCTCTTCTTCCTCCATCTTCAAGGTGCAACCAAAGTCTAAATCTCAAAAAAATCACACCACTAGATTCCCCTCTTCTTAGAGCATATTTCCATCCTTTCAAAAATTGAAAATCTCCATCTTCATCACCATGGCTGTAGCCCCATTCGAAGCTTGGAGAAAAGCATTTTGAACTTCATAACCTCCTAGTTGTTCTAAGGTAAGAAAGGAGCTTAAAGCCCCTCTTTTTCTAGCTCTTCCTTTGCAAAAGAAAAACCCAACGGTGAACCCCTCATTGTTCCATGTTCCAGCCGGTTTTTAAGCTTCAAAAGGGTGCTGGAAGCCTTGTGGTTTTGCTGCTCAAACACCCTCTAGATAATTGGAAAGGTAATACTTCTTTAAAGATTCAACCCACTCTTGTAATCTAGGGTTAGTTTTAGAATCTTAAGTGTTGCCTTGTAATGCTCATTGTATCTCCTTGGGCATGGTCTAGAGATTAGCAAAGGGAAACCTCATTGACCGGTTTGAAAGTCAAGAACAAAGAGAAGAAAGAGCAAGAAGAAGAAAGGAGAAAGAAGAAAGAAAGAAAGAAAAAGAAACTAGTAGCACCAAGGTAATGAATCTACCTTTGCACAGATTTTTAACGGCTGTGTAAGAATAATTACATTGCTTTAGGATGGTCAAATGCTACTACTGAAATACCCACGAATTTTCATGTTAAGAATAATATAATTCTTTTTAAGAATGAATAAGTCCGAATTTAGTACTATAGTGGCCCAGGGAAGTTAAACGATACTCTTATATTAAATTCTTTCTCTTATATTAAATTCTTCCTCTTCCTGAAATGTTTACAATTATCCACAATATCATTGCCCTTACCAATCGTATTCCTATTGTTAATATTATTATCATTTAAATACTACTTCATCCTTCTTAGATGTTACAACATTATTTAAGTTCCCAAAATACAATCCTAGAATTTCTTTTTCAAATTGATTAATCTTAAATTCCTAGAGTTCGAATTCAATTTTATTTTCTCTTAGTAAATTAACATTAACTTTAAGAGTTCAAATCCCATTTGACTTCTCCAAAATTAGTAAGATATTAATCCTCTATTATTCTCGTAATATTATATTACTAATATTCTAGATCCTTCTTTAACGTAATTATTTTCCTCTTGCTAGGATTACTGATTTGTTTCACTCTATCCTTATTTATTTCAATCTCTTCCCTATATTAAATAAATGTTTATTAATGATTTTCCTAGATATTCTACTCTCATCCTTATCTTGTTAAAACGGTTTAACCACTTCCCCCTATTATTTCGAATTGTAGATTTATTAAATTATTTATTTCAAAGTTGATATTGTTAACAACCTCGATCCTTCTACTGGCTTTCTTAACGTTAATCATTTTTTTATATCTTTCAAATATCTATAATACTAGTTACTAGAACCCTTCTTAAAATTATTTAATAACTTTCTTTTCTTTAAAATAGATTATTATTTATTACTTTAATAACATCTCTTTTTGTTTAGTAAATTACTTCTATTTAAAACATCGACTTTCTTCACTTCTCTTCATCCTCACCGTATTGCCATTACGCTCTTCCAAACTCTCAAAATTCACGCAACTCTTCTACGTTCTTTCCACTTCCAAAAATCTTCTCCTTCTCTCTTCACCTTTGAACCCTTGTAAATTCACGTTCCTTATCCTGCTGCTGTCAGATCGCCTCCCTGGTGCCAGTTAGGATTACGTTGGGTAAAGTATTCTACCTAGATCGTTGATTAAATTATTCGGTTGTGTTTGGTAGACTCTAATTGTTGATTATATATATTTAGACTCATCTTTCGTCGACGGGTGTTACCAGTAGTCCTGCAGAGTTGATCTCTTGAAGTTATTTGTCTAATCAGGTAAATCTCTATGCTCAAGTTGATTTGGCTTTGTGTATTGCGAATGAGGAAAATTGCTTTTGTGACTCAAATGTGTTTTCTACTGGAAAAAGGATTTATCACCGGATTGAGATTTATCAATTGGGATCAATTCCCGTACTTTGAGATTGGTGGATTGGAATAATTATGGTGGTGATTTGAACAAGGTTTTTGGGAGTCTTTCACAGGAATTGTTATCGTTCGGGAGCCCATAGGTGCTCCCCATTATTATTATTTGCGCTGCACACATTGTTGCAGTTAAGCTCTATGATCTACTCTATGTTACTGCTGTTTCATAGAGGGTGTGCACACTTAAGGACTTAGGGTGAGGTGGCTGTTTGACGGTCCCATAGGTGACTGTCCTGATGTTATCGTTTGGGGTCCCATAGGTGACCCCGTATTTGGAAATTATGGTTGGCTCCTGTTGAAAGCTCCCTGCTATTGTTTGGTTGGTTACTATGTTTTTCTGGAAAAATCATTCTAATGTTCAACACTCATTCTCCTCTGATTGACAAATGATAAAAAGAACTTCAAAATGTATTTTACACATTGAGGTAGAATTTACTCAGTTTTTCTGATTTGTGCGATCCCTTCGTATTTTTGTCTATTGTATTCTGATCGCAGGTGATGGTTGCTGAAGTTTGGGGATTGGGAGTGCGCTACCACATAGTTCTAGAGTTGATTAATTGTCATTGAGATACAGTATCTAAATGGCGATGTTTTGGATATTTATTTATGTTGAATTGTTTAAGGATTAGCCTGAGCACTCATGGGATTGAGTGTGGCGGTAGCACTCTGGATTTGAAAATATTTTCCGCTGTGTTTTTATGGTAAACATTCACTACATATGATTATAAAACATTCACTTCCCTTTGGCATTAATATTATGGTCATTTTGTACCCTTCTAATCCTGTTTTTTTTTTGTTTTTTATAAATTTGGACCTGTCCGAACGTCGGTCCGGACATCCATGTTCGGACAGGCCCCGAGAGTATTTTGTTTTTCACAGTATTAGTGTGTCTGAACATCTGTCCGAACTTACATGTTCGGACAGCATGCGAGGACGGGTCTGAACTGTAAGTCTCGGCTCATGTCCGAACTTACATGTTCGGACTAATGTTCGGACAGACATTGTATCTCAATTTTAAGACTCGTTTGACATCCGTTTTAATCCCCGTCTGCGGCGTTGGATTCGTATCGTTTTATACTTTATAAGGAGGTAAAATCCAGGGTGTTACAACTACAATGGTAAGAAAGGAATGGGGTAATATTAGTGTGTTATTATCAATGTTAAGGGCCTTAGAGCCAAGATGGTTAAGTGCTAGAATAAGTGTGAATGTGCTGGAGTATATGTGTGTGGTTAATGCTTAAAATGAGCAGGGCTGTTGAATTGATTTGGTATGAGCCAAATAATGTTTTGGGAAGGTCTAAGATTGTGGCGAAACTCTGCCCAAATTTCGGTAGAAATTAGATGGCTTAAGTGTATAAAATTGGGTAAGAAGGACCTAGGTGTAACTATGTATGTTTGGAGTAAAATTGAGTAGATAAGCACTTGGGTGAATTTGGGAATGAAGAATGATGTAAGTGTGCACTAGGATGGCATTAAGTGTAAGCCATGGAATGAGAAAGGAAGAAAACAAAATCTGTAGCATGAGGTTTAGGAGAATTAAGAGTGGAAAGTGGTGTAAGGAAAACCAAGAAATGGGTGATGAGTTTAATGAATGGATTAAGGAGGTTTAGAGTGCCTAATTGGTGTAAAAACAAGCTAGATTACATGTGGAAAGATTAGGAAAGGATTGAGTATGAAATAGGGGTTCAAAGGAGGCTGAAAAACTACAAAATAATGTGTAACAGGGCTGGTCCAGGTTTACAAACCGGTACACAAACCCAAACCACCCTAAAAACACGCCAGAAACACACAACAGGGTATGGCCGGGTTTATATTCCGGTACACAAACCCGGACCATAGTGAAAATACGACATAATACTTATTCTAAGTTTGGTCCGGGTTTGTAACCCCGGACACAAACCCGGGCCACTCCAAAATTTCACCAGAATGTGTTTTAATGCATTCTAATGATGGGGATTTGAATGGTAATGATATTATAAGATTGTTAAGACTTAATTAACTGAACTCGTTCGCTTAGTCGGTTTTCACTTCGCACAGTCGGAAATTTCAAAAACTTTACGATTTTGCCCTTACCCTTAAACTCTCCTATATATACACCTTTACCCTCTATTATCTCTCCACAAAATTTCAAACTCTCAAACTCTCTATCTCTCTACAATTCTCTCTGACTTCTCTCTAGAAGCGGTAACCGGAACGGGAGCAGGAGCGGGAGCAGGAGCGGTAGTGGGAGGAAAGCCGGTGCTCAAGTCATCATTTCTGTTAGTACGATCTGCAAAATCAGGTTCTTTTCTATCATAATTTACAGTTTTTTAGCGTAGTATAGCAGTAAAAGTAGCAAAATTAGCAAAAAACAGTAGACGAATTCAGAAACGGGGGAGAAAGGACAGCCGGCGCAGGCACTGGCACTAAGGTGTGCGCACGGGCGCGCGGAAGGCCGGGTGGGCGCGGGAGCACGGGAGCCAGGGTGGGCGCGGGCGCGTGGGAGGCTGGGTTGGCGCAGGCACGACGGAGCCTGAGGTGGCGCTAGCGCCGGGGAAGATACGTGCGCCCGGGCACGCGCTGTCGGGAAGGCTCAGGGCTCGTTTTTTGCTGTTTTGTTATATAATTGGTCGTTTTTTACATTGTATACCTCTATTATGCATGTTTTAATCAGTTCTGGGATTTATATGAATTTGTTTTTGACGTTGAACTACTGAGATGCATGTATGACCGGTATTGACTAACCTCGACCGGTCTTGACTAACTGTAAAAATAGTTGACTAATTTCTACGGTAAACAACAGATGGCGGGAGGAAAGGGCAAGGGTTTGCTCGGTAGGTTCGGTTTGGGTAAGGGTAAGGGTAAGACGATGTGCGACCGAGGCGAGAGTTCATCACACCCTCGTGTGAGCGGCCCTGATGCTTGGTTGCTTGGGCAGGCTCCAGTGCCCGAGGCCCTCAGGATACGAGTTTGATCCCGATTTTCGATGCACAAGTCGCGCTTGACGTGTGGCGAGGAGTGGTATGTTTCCCGTCTGGTAATAGATTCCATAAAATTTTTGATTGTTTAGGAAATGGTTAATATAGTGTGAAATCAATTATAAATATTCAACAGGAGAAGGGATGTCTTAGCTTCAAGCCTAAGACGAAGTATTTGGAGGCGTGGACTCCGAGTACATTGAAGCACCCAGAGTCTCGAGCAGCGGTCGAAGATAGCGGACTTGCGCATCTTGTCGACATAGCGCATGGTTGTTTTGACCTCGTGCTCCTCTCAGCATTCCTGGAGAGATGGCAGCCTGACACAAACTCCTTTCACATGCCATTCGGAGAGATGACTATTACTCTCCACAACGTCTACCACATTTTGGGTATCCCCATCACTAGCATGGCGATTTCGTACCAGCCCGAGGATGACGCCCGGGTCGGTGTAACAGCCCCACCGTTACATGTTCTCATCCCCCACTTCCTACGGCTGTTTGGCGCGGCGGACCAGCAGGAGCTGATAGACTGTAGGTTCTTGGAGAAGAGCCAAGTACGTTACCGAGCTCTTCAAGATACTTGTGGCGGTCCATACTGTACCTCACTTCAGGAGACGACGGCGTACCTCTGGTGGTTGGTGTCCCACTCATTGATCATCGACAAGGGCAGGGATCGTGGTATGCCCTCGTCCTACTGGCCCATCCGTGACCCTAGTAGGGTCCACTTGTATGCGTGGGGGACCAGGACACTGGCATACCTGTACCGACAGCTCGGCATCGCTTCCCGGGCGGATACACGTCAGCTGGTTGGTTGCTTGACGTTATTTCAGGTGAGAACTTGATTGCGAGCTCACAACTTAAGTATTGTAAACTTATTGTTTGACTATCTTGGCTAATGTTTTCGGATGATCACCGCAGTGCTGGATCTACGATTACTTCCCCATGTTCAGACCAGAGCCCCTTTCAGACTGGGATGGTTGCTCCCCGACGGCGACAAGGTGGCCTCGTTACACGAGGAATTTGATGGATGATGGCAGGCTACATTTCGTGAGGGGACGGCTGGACACGATGTCCTCTACTGAGGTACGAGTTGCTTAGCAATTGTAGTAATAAAAAGTTGACGTTTAACGTATCGTAAAACATTGTTTCTCATTTATGTTATTAAATGTTTTCCATTAAATGAAACGTAGGTTGCTTGGCTTCCATTTGAGGTAGAGGGTGCCCTCGTATCATAGGCGCGCTCCCGGTATTATGGCACCATACAGTTCTTGGATATTGCTGAGCCGTATATGCCCGAGCGGTGTCTGTGCCAGTTTGGATACGTGCATACTATCCCCCCTCAGCCTATCAGACCCGACAACCATTATAGTCCCAAACATGGGAAGGTGTACCTTGCTGAATACGACTACGGGACAGCCGTGTGGGACAACACGACAGGGCCCAGCAGGTGGAGGTTTCCTCTGACGCGTGCGCAGAGGCCATGGGCCGTGGCCCCAGATTACATCCGGTGGTTCCAGCGCCTTTCTCATGTTCAGGTGCGTCCCTTAGAAGCGGACGGTGGCCCCAGTACACGACGAGAGGATCAGCTCCAGGTAAATACTTTTTCTTGTTAAATTTTGTTGTTGTTTGTAATTGTTTTTAAATACTAATTTCACATTTATACTTTACATGAGCCTCGCACCGGAGAACAACCCGGGCTGGCCCATCGGCTTCCCCGCCTGGGCGGCTGATATGCTGGAGATGGCCTTTGAGTACTTCCGGCTTAATGTCCCGACCACCCCTGATTTGCCCACACGTCAAGGAACCCTAACCAGCCTCGTGCTGGCATGGAGTGGTACATCACGGGGCGTCGCACCAGAGACCTTAGGCCTAGAGGGGAGGGTATGTACCGTAGGCACATGGAGCAGGCGCGTCGTCATGGGGGTGATGGTGGGTGCGGTGATGATACGAGGGGACCAAGTGATGGGAGGGGAGGACATGATGATGGGAGGGGAGGGCGTGGTGATGGCAGGGGAGGACATGCAGGTGGTGGTTCTGGGGCTGGGGCGGGTGAGTATGGTGGGGGTGGGTATGGTGGGGTTGGTTATGCTAGGGCTGGGTATAATGGTGGTGGGTTTGGATATTATTAGACTTATTAGTTTATGTTGTTTTTGAACATTCTGTACTGATGCTTAAACTTGTGTGGTTATTGTAATTTTAATTTATGTTTATTTGGTTTTTAAATAATTCATTCTTGTTTATGTCATTAGGATGTCAATTCCCTTTGCAATTCACGTGAACCATTACACCACACTCAACAAATACGGGGCACGGTTCCAACGTGCTACGGGATGGGGCAGTGATCAATACAGAAATTAGAACTCCGAGAAGTGTTAACCACGTAACAGCTTCATTAAATCAAATTGTCATATCACATTTTGATAATCAGCAACTCAACGTCTTTTCCATTGTCTATCTTAGGATGGACCAAGATCTGTACAACGACTCTATCGTCGATATACTAACCGATGCGGACGTACACATGATGTTGCAGAACTACTTAGACCTTGGAGAAATAAAGGAAAGAGTTAGGATTCTTGTGAAGTATGAAGATGATTCAGACTTCGAAGACCCCGATGTAATACGAAGCAGGGCTGAGGCGGACCGTAGGGAACACAATTCACGCTACAGGGCTAGTACGAGGAGACAACCTCCTCCCGCTTGATCAGTGCAACCACATTTGGCTTTCATGTATTGGTAGTCATCAGGATTGTTAATTGTTCTGGGATTTAAAATGATGTGTGTGTGGAATAAGTTGTAACATTATGAGAAATGACGTGTGAACAATGTTGATTGAAAATGAAACTCTGAAACAGAATCGCTTTTGAAGTCTTGAAAATATGTTTCAAATATGTATAAAATTTAATTTTTAAACAAAAACATTGTTTCAACAATCTCCGACGACAAACCGATCTCGCTTTTGAAGTCCTCAGAATATCAATTTAATTAGTAAAAAAATAAACATTTTTTCCAACAATCGCCGGCTCCAAATACGTCGAGAATGGCAGTGATATTTTCCTCCATAGCAATACTTCTTGTTTTTCTTTTCGTCTCACCTTCCATGATTTCCCTCCCTAATCTAACCCGACAAACCGATCTCGTTTTTGAAGTCCTGAAAATATGTTTCAAATATGTATAAAATTTAATTAGAAAAAAATAATCATTTTTTCCAACAATCGCCGGCTCCAAATACGTCAAAATGGCAGTGATATTTTCCTCCATAGCAATACTGCTTGTTTTTCTTTTCCTTTCACCTTCCATGATTTCCCTCCCTAATCTAACCCGACAAACCGATCTCGCTTTTGAAGTCCTAAAAATATGTTTCAAATATGTATAAAATTTAATTAGTAAAAAAATTAACATTTTTTCCAACAATCGCCGTCTCCAAATACGTCGAGAATGGCAGTGATATTTTCCTCCATAGCAATACTGCTTATTTTTCTTTTCGTCTCACCTTTCATGATTTCCCTCCCTAATCTAACCCGACAAACCGAGCTCGCTTTTGAAGTCCTGAAAATATGTTTCAAACATGATGCAAGCAGAGCGAACGGCTTCAAGGAATCTTATCCCTAGGGCTTGTAAAAAACCAAATTCTTGGCTACATGCTACTGCTGTCGCCAAGGCTTACTCTTGCAAAAATAAGAAGAAAAAGGGGTACATTACAACCACTACACGGGCACATATAGATACATAAATAGTTGAGAAACAGATTACGATCGGCGTTGAGATGGGAGGAATCGCCGGCTCCAAATACGTCGAGAATGGCAGTGATATTTTCCTCCATAGCAATACTGCTTGTTATGTATACAATTACATTTAATTTCTAAAAAAAACATTTCTTTGAGCAATCTCGGACGACAAACCGATCTCGCTTTTGAAGTCCTGAAAATATGATTAAAATTTGTATTCAATTTCATTTGTAAAAAATAAACATTTTTTTCAACAATCGCTGACTCCAAATACATCGAGAATGGCAGTGATATTTTCCTCCATAGCAATACTGCTTGTTTTTCTTTTCCTCTCACCTTCCATGATTTCCCTCCCTAATCTAAACCGACAAACCGATCTCGCTTTTGAAGTCCTGAAAATATAAATTTCATTTGTAAAAACAATCGCCGGCTTCAAATACGTCGAGAATGGCAGTGATATTTTCCTCCATAGCAACACTGCTTGTTTTTCTTTTCCTCTCACCTTCCATGATTTCCCTCCCTAATCTAACCCTGTTGTTGTATACATCAAACTAGGAAGGAAAATCCTAGCTCCACTCCAGTCTGCTCTTAGGTAGCATGTTTATCTTCCCGCCAATTCTATGCCCAGTATCCATACGTCAATGTGAGGAACAACCCCGCTTGCTGCCTGAGAGAAAGAATTGTGATATCTATGGACCTTGGTAGAAGAAGACAATGCATGGCTCCTTTCAAAGTTAACGATCAGTATTTGTCAAATGTGTTTCTTAAGATCAATGCCAATCTGGGTGGTCTAAATGCATTCCACAATCCTCAAGTGACTAACATGAAAACCCTAATTGGAGGGTATATGGTACAACTTATTCGACACATGCATCATTTTAAATCCCAGAACAATTAACAATTCAAATGACTAACACGAAAACCCTAATTGTGGGTTTGTTAGCCCTTTAGTGTATCATGATTGTCGTGGATTCTATTTAGTGAATCTTTTTTTACAAATGAAATTGTATTCATCTTCGAAACATATTATCAACATGAGACACTAAAATATTCAAAATTTTAAATGTCCTTTTTCAATACATTCATGTTGCAAAACATTACAAGAAGACTTCTTGAATATATTACGGGCATACAACAATTCAACAAATTTTGCAAACTCTAATCTTCTATAATCAGTTATCCTGATCCACTAGTTGGGGGAAACAATCTGTACCACTCTACATTGCACGGTAAGTACGGCTCAATATAAGCTGTAACTGAGGGCTCATGCCAACGTCGCCACATCGGATTCATGCATGGGACTGGACAATTTTCGACTGTTTGGAGTCTAATGAAATGAGATTGCTCAGCGACACATGTAATACTGACCTCTGCTGTTGGACGACCTACCCCCGATCATCACGTAGCGACAGTGCGACCAACCCACTAGCATTACCAGTGTATGCTTTTGAAAAACTGATAAGCACAATGTGGTATACAGTGGACAAGATGACACTAAGATCTAGAATTTCAATCCAATGTGTTGTTAGTACGAATGTGTCTTCAAACCAATTCAGTCGATAGTACTGTCTATCGTACCAAACTCGGTCACATTTATTTAACCACCAATCTCTTCTATCCTCCAGCTCATCCAAGCATGCACGTCTAACCTATTTCCATAGGCCTTCATCGTTGTACACGGCATCATCAATAGCTCGAAACCCATAGTTTCCATCACCTATTATCTCCCTGTAACCTATAATATAATCAGCTAATTGCAGATCGAGGTTAGTCCAATACGGCGAGTATTTCCAGGGGTTCCAGTATGTCGGGTATGGTGCATGTTGTTGAGGTGGATTGTGTTGCATTGTCGATCCATCTTCAGTTTGACTCATTCGCTCAGATGACCCTCGCTGTGATTGACTGTGTTGCATTGATGGCCCACCATCACTTGTACTTTCGGGTGCTATCGAGCATCGCTGAGACTGCGAACGTCGTAAAGGCGGGCCACGATTTCCAAGACCTAAATGCTCGTGCTCGGACTTGTCCCTAGTGTTTGGCCTCTTCTTTTTTTGGTAGGGGGCCTACCCTTAGGCACCTTCACCTCTGGGGGCTGTAAACCAGTGTGATCATCGTCGGGCTCCCATATTGGCTTCCACGCGTTGAACGCTTGTTCAATCATTGTAGGATCAAACCGTTCAGACAGATCCCCATACCTCAAACCTACACAAGAGAGTTGTTCCTCTGTGCTGTAAGACTCATCGCATGTTTGACGTTGTGCTTCAAACTCTTGCTAGTGGTCATATGTGAGTGTTCACCAAAAGATATGCACTTCTTCAACCGGTATATTCAAATCGGCTTGAATGTACTAATACATACGAAACGCGCACGGTAATCCCATGGTCGAAGTAAATGCACAAACATCTTCGTACGACGTTGTGTGATCAACATCGCAATTACCAGATCTCAGCTCCGTCTGGAGTATTTCTAAGCATTTGAGGCTCACTTGATTTACCAAAAACAAAAATGGGACTTACTGGTCTTCCGAAACCCTTCTATCAATGGAAAACTCAAAGTCTTGTTTAATGTGGAAGTGTTGCCCTTCGATAGATCTATGTATGCTGTCGAAGCATGTGTCTAGAGATCTAGTGGATGTATGAAGCCAACACTTTAGAGCTGATTGGGTGCTCTCCGCCCTATAGATTGAAAGACAATTAGCTGCAGATAAATGGGAAACATACCAATACAAACGACAGAATATGTTGGCAATTGAAGCTAAGCTAACCTGTTGCTAGATGTGTTGCCGAAATGCATGAATCTCTTAACCCATACCTCACAAAATTTCTCACACTGACTTAGCCATGTCTTACTCAAGTACACAACGAAATCATTGTTGGCATCATAACGGTGTTCTAGATTATCACACTCCTCATTGTACTTCGTGATAGTTGAGGCGTAAACTATTCGCTTTCATCGATACAATATTAAGTCGGCTCTCTCACGGTCAACATGCAATATCTTGATCGCATTGGAAGCCACATTCCTGCATATATGACAACGACATAGAAGATGTGGTACAGAAGGATACACCACTGAAAGTGCTTTCACTAGCGCCTTTTCATTGTCAGTGACAAACACATTTGGAGGATGGCTCAACACCTTCTTCAGCTGATTAAGCATCCACGTGTATGCAGACTCGTCCTCTCTCACCGGAAGACAGAAGGCGATATATAAGTTCTTGCCACACGACGTCACTCCGATGAACTCCACTAGTGCCATCTTGTACATGTTCGTCTTGTAAGTTCTATCAATGAGCACTACATAAGGAAACATCTTAACGAGCGTCAGCGAAAAAGGGTGCGCAAACAAGACAAGACCCAACCTAGATGCATTCCCTGCAAAATGGAAATTTAATTAGAACAAACATTAAAGTGATTAACATCTAGATAAACTGACATTAAACAGTTGTGCTAACACTTACTTGCATCTCTCTCGGACCACCAACTGTAATTACGTTCATTTAGCAAGTTCATGAAGGACGCTACATCTAAACGTCTGCCACGATCTTCTTTTCTGAATTTCACAACTAGGTTATGAATCGATGTCTTGTCTGCGGTACTTTCAGGGTTCTTGTCATGCAAATGGGCCCACATCTGCCTAGGCGCAATACCACTCCTGTACAAACTTTTCATGCTTGCCCTTTCGTCGACACTAAAGCGAGGCCGGACGAAGTGAGATTGCGGGTTACTAGCTAACGCGTGGTTGTGTCGGGACCATCACCAAGATAGACCAGCCCGTGTGTCCCCCACCCCTAATGCTTAGGCGGAAGGGGCAGTTGCATTTCTTCGTGGCATGTCGTGGCCTTTGACTTGACGATGACGATTCTCCTGTGCTAACCCGTGGCCTATGCTTGTCGTACCTCTCACAAGTTAGTATTACTTCACCGTCGTCTCGCTAAGTCTGTCTGATTAGATAAATATTATTAGCCTCTCCGGTGCAAAACGCATAACTAACCGCCTCCTCTTTATTGCAAAAGATTAGGCTAGTATTAAATACATGACTTGTGTCTACGTTCGCATCCTCGAATTCATCATCGTTATCACCCTAAGCAGAAAAACGTCGTTATTCACGAAGTGCTACTCGTAAACTCTAATACTACGTACTTTAGAATAAATCACACATAAGGCATGAAAATAATCAACAAAGTATATCATCATAAAGTACACGAAAAGACAAACAACGACGCAAACAGATCAAAAAACGGAGCAATAACGAAGAAGATACAATGATTTGAAAAACGGGCACCGGCGCAGGCGCCGACATAAAGACGCGGCGCCGGCGTCCGCAGCAAAGGGGGCGAGCAGGCGCGCGTTTAGAGGGGTGGACACGGGCGCGCGGTAGCCTGGGGCGGCGCTGGCGCCGTTAATGAGTGGGGCACGCCAGCGTCTGCCATTCCCGATGTCTTTTTTTGCTTTTTTCGTTCAGTTTTGTATATATTCTAGCTACGTTTGTACATAAATTGCTAAAATAACAACAGAAAGTACCTCAGAATGAGCTCCTCATGAGTACTCCTCGCTCCTAACATCATCTGCATACTCGTCTTGCATTTCTAGAACACCACCTTCAGCATTTCCTCCATCTTTTTTACTCTTCTTACCGAACAGTTTTTTCTTCAAACTTCCGAAAGAAACCATTTCTTCTCTTTATCTCTCTAACTTCATCTCTCTAACTTTAGGATTTATGAATTTGAATATGATTTCATATCATAATCAATTCCTTTATATAATGAAATTTGGGGTCACCTTGTAATATATCACAAATTGTGGGTAAATATAGTAATATTTGAAAATTATTATAGTAGGGGCAAAATAGTCTTTTTCCGACTGTACGAAGTGAAAACCCGACTAAGCGTATTGACCCTCTTAATTAATGACATATAAAGGTCATTAGGAGTGTAAACAAGCTTGAGAAGTAATGAGAAGTAAGTAACTTATGTGAATGAATTTGAATTGTAAGGAATTAGTAGTTGTAAGTCGTGAAACACTAAAGATGAAATGGGTTAGGTTAATTATAGATAATTAACTGCCAAATTCTATGTATGTATAGGATTAGAAATGTTGGACTCCGGAGGAGAGTCGGCAACCCGAGGACTACGGTAAAGGGTATGATTTTCTCATGCCCTGTATGCAACCGTGGTTACTCTGATTTGTGTGTTTGTGTGCTATTTGTTATCACTTAAACAAGATAAAATGCACGAATCGGATTCATTGCACTTTCTTGTGCTTGTAATGTATTGTTTCTTGTTGGTTTGGATTTGAACTTGAAGTTTGTATAATTCATGAAATGTGTGATTTTGAGTGAAGTACTTGATTGGTTGAATGTTTGGTATGAGTTAATGGTTGTCTGTGAACCAACCTAACTCGGAACTTGACCGAACTAACATTGGTGGGACCTAACTGTTAGTTGTGCACCATGCCCCATGTGTGAATGATGAGTGAGTTGAACGTTGACTAACTCATTGACTGGAAATTATTACTAACCCGAGAGTTGGGTTAAGGGGATTATGAGTCACGCGTGCAAGGATAAGGAAACAACAGAGCGTTTGTTTCTAAGTCCATGGTCGAACTCCCTTGTTACCGGGTCGTGTGCCACATAGTGGTGCCCCACGGGGCCATGTGCCATATAGTGGTGCCCGGCTGGAGTGAGACTGGCAGAGCTTATCCGTCTAAAGATATAAGCTGGGGATTGTTGGGTTATAAGAGAATTAACCCGGATGAGTAACTAACAAAGTGATTGAGGTGAGAACTTGAGGAGTGTATCTCAAGACCCGGTTGACTTATGAATTAACTCCCAGTTGTATGAATTGCACCTTGTGAATGAGTGTGCCGTTGTATGTAATGGAATGCATGTTGAATGTACTATGGTATGTGTATAACATTGTTCATAATAGCATGTATGCTAGCAAATAAAATGAACTCCATGTAGGCGATAAAGTAGTCGGCGTACCCCCGTTAGCACGCGGGGTATGCGAATTTCATGCCAGCAATTTGCTGAGCCCCTTAGGGCGCTGTTTTCATTTTCCAGGTGCCCAAGAAAGTTGATGGTCGTGATGAGACCGAGACGTTTTACTTTTGATAATTTGCAAATTATAATTGGTGTACCGAGTTGTATATAGGCTAGTAGCCTTTCGAATTGCCGGTGTACCATGTGGTACACCCTTATGTATTTTAGGGAAGAATGTAGACTTGTGAGACATGGGTAGGTTATTAGACTCAAGGTAATTGTGCTTAGACTTGTGAGAACGGATTGTACTTGGGTTGTACATAAGTAGACTGGGTATATTGTATTGTAAGTATTGAGCAATGTATGAATGGAGAATTGTTTGTACTCGATCTGGAAATTGAAGTATGAGTTATATTGTTTGTACTCGGGTGTTCCGGTCCATCAGACCGATGTTGTAATGGAAGTAGACCTTGTTAGTCGCGTGGGTGGCTAACGGCATTGTATCACCCGCCATTGTGTAAGGAATTATCCGTTGCGTATGTATAGAGCTACGAGATTATTAGACAGGAATGACGGGATTAGCGGTAGGGGTGTTACACGTCTCGGGGAGCATCAGATTTAGCTCGATTCATACTCCACCTTCCTATAATCCCGGTGCACGATATGTTATAATGTGGCTTGATTGTCTGAGGATTTCCTCAGTTCAAACATTGTGTGAAAATCTGTGTTAAGATTGAATGTCTGCTTGTGTGAATTAATATGCATGAGTTGTGTATTAATGCTGCTTTATTATTATTACTGTTGTGTGATCGTATATATGAACATATTATAAAACAAACTAGTGGCAATGATGCTATCTTATATGTGTAATATAAGGAACGTAAGAAAAACGTTGTAGCATTAAGATATTAAGATATATATATATATATTATCCGAGACTTATATACAGAGCATTGGCCTTCTTAACGCCGCTCTCATATCTAACATTGGATCCCGATTCGATGTACTTAGGATTGGACTAACGACCTTAGTCTGCTGTGTTAGAAAAATGGTAATGCGATGCGATGGTATAGATGAACAAACCAAGAGGATTTGGCTCTTGGTGTGAGTTGTGATCAACTAATGATACTAGGATGCCGTGTGAGTATCCGTAAGTGTCAAGGGAAATTCCAACGGACTACAGATGGTTCGTCGGTCGGAGACTGTACCGCTGGAGTGGCTACTACCATGGGTGACCCGCCATAAGATATGGGTAACTTAGAGACACGTCATTTTAATGAGATGTTGACATTAGATATGACTGAAAAATTACGAACAGCTATATTAGCCCGTACATTAGGCAAACATTATTTGGGCTTGTATGCCAAAGACGGGAACCTATACTTGTTCATAATACTCATTGCTTCGCCTTGTTTTTCATTGGTTATGCTATGTGGTTAGGTGTGGTATGTGAATTATTGTGGTTTGGTTGAATTGAGTAGCTGTACTCGCTTTTGGATTATTGTGTATTTGGTTGAGTTGAGTCGCTGTACTCGTGTGTGAATTATTGTGTGTTTGGTTGAGTTGAGTCGCTGTACTCGAATGTGAATAATTATGTTTTTGTTTGAGTGGAGTCTTTGTACTTAGATTTGCGTCGTGACGCATTTCAGTTGTCTTATTGCGGTGTGATATGTGAAGCCGGGGGCTTGTTTGTTATTTGAGTTTATTGCGATATTATTATTGTTTTACAGTTTTATATTAAACGACATGCATGAAAATGAGTTGTATGCTCTCGACCAATTAACTGAGGGTCTGATGGGGCATGATAGTCATGTAGTAGCATACTTAGTAGGGGCTGATTCCATACCACAAACAAACATTTTTCAGGTATGTAGCTTCCGGTGTCGACAAAGAGCGGGACACACCGGGTAGTTTAGTCGCAGTTATTTAAATATGCACTGTTGTATTTCGATACGAACATAGAAACGTGTATAGGACTAGAATACTTAGAATGCTCACTAGGGTTGTACTTTATGTTGGAATGGAAAGTTAAGTCTATCTCTTGTTGTCACTGTGGGAAATTGTTTCGTATTATGAATATTTCAGTTAGTGTGTTATTACTCGTATGGGCGAGTGAGAACGGTGAAACCAGTAGTTCGATTGTTTTAGATTACCGCTGCGATTACTATGTTAAGTATGACTATTAGGAGCCGATTTGAGTAGGGGTGTTACAATTAATGGGATTAAAAAGGAACTAGTATAGTTAATGATATTCAAATGAAATAATGTGACAAGTGATGAATAAATAGGAATTATAACTAAGGTGTATATTAAAGAAACCTTAGGAATTGTTATCATATGATATAAGTGTCATATAACTTTAAGATAGAAATCTTAATATAAGTTGTACAGTATAATACAACTAATAAGAATAATCATCATATATAAGATGATACAATGTAACATATAATATAAGAATTTTATAATTCATGAAACTTATATATATATATATATATATATAATATATATATGCGCAAGCTATACATATATAAAACAAGTATATAGTATGGTTGGAAACCATATAATATTGAATGGTAAATGTTATTACATTAGCATCGTTTATAAACTATAAAGTTGTAAGGTTTTGAATTTAAATGTAACTTCTTACAATGTTAACGAGTTGTATAATACAATGTATAATATTGTATAATGATATGATAATATCATATGAGTTAATGTTGCATGTATACTTGCAACTATAGGTTATAAAGGTATACTTGTATATGTAACCGAATTTGGTTAAATTATATACATAAGTAAGAACATAGATGTATTGTATACTTATAAATATCATGGGATATAATGGAATAAATCCTAACATTGGAAAATACTACGAACTACGACGTTTTAAATGAAACCGACTTATTTAGTTAAACCCGAACGTTAGTAAATACTACAAGTAACGAAACCCGACATGTCGGGATTATTAGCACTATTCGGAAATACTGAATTTGATTAGTCATGTGGGTTGACTCATACTGATATTAATATTCTAGATCGTACGTCAGACAAAGGCGCTAGACAAGCTTAGGGTTTTGCGCATCCTTGGTCTTGGTGTCCGGTATGTGGACGGTGTGGTCTGAATTGTCCTAAGGGCTTCCTCGGGTTCAGACATTATTGTTGTGTGTAAGAGCAATGTGTTTGTGTTATATGCATGTATGTGTGAATTAAAAGTGTTTACGTGATTGATTATATCGCTACGTTATTGCTATATACGAATGTCTTTTCAGACTAATACTACGTCGACTATAGATCGACTTATATTAACATATATATACGAGTATTGTGATGAAGTTGTTAAAACCTAATATAATACACTTAGTATTATAATTATATACATATTAACCTAAGTAAAACACTTAGGTACGAGGCACGACTATGTCGGTCTCTAGATCATGGATCTCGAACATGAATATGACCTAGATTTCTTTTAGGTTTACGTAAGACCCTTAGGGCAGCTATGTTAATGAATGAATACTCCGTAACCTAAGACTATACAATAGGTAATTAATTAATATCTAATCACATAATGGAGTCTTGTTATACCTATTCTAAACCCAGTAGTCTTGCACTACTGGTTGTGCATTGTGATCACGTGAGTTTACCCAGATCGGGTTTTACTCTAGTTAAACCCCAATGAGCCTATATAGATTGTTGGTCAGAGTGTACCACTGTTGGTACATGGCTATTGCCACCAATTAAATGATGCCTTATAGGCAAAGAGGAAGTCCCGAGATCTTATATCCTTGGCGAGAGTGCACTACTGTTGGTGCCACCAGGACGATTGTCCATCAGTGAATATAATTACGGGTTGTCCTAACTTGACACCCAACACCCAATGAGGTTTAAAATAATGTTTTCAAGTGGACCTGAGAGGTCGATTGAAATAAACGAGAGCGAGGTCGTCTAATTAATCGACCACATGTTTTATTGCTTTCTCTCGATTATGGTTGATGTCAATTGTGTTGCTTATGAATTGTAGTGATTTCATTGTTGTGTTTAATGTGTTGTTCGATCATGTATTTACAGCTTTCTATTATATCTGTAAACCGGTAAAGCATGTAATGAATCTAATGCTAAGACGGTTAATGTAACACCCATAATCCTAAACATTAATAATATTGCAAGTCGTAGCGTAACAGAATATAATTCGCAGCGGAAAATAATACTATCTAAACGTTGGTGTTACATGCCGTTACTCACCCATGTGAGCAACAAGGCAACCTTACTCCATCCATCAACTTCAACTCCCATCCGCAGTGATGAACAGATACTGAGCACTCTTAATATTACAAACCAAATCCAAACTGAGCAACCAACCCAAATACAACAAACTCCTTAATACAATACATAATAAAACTTAAAAGTGTTTATTGAAAACACATCAGCTACCCTGTTCCCCGCACTCCGGCTTGTGTCTTCCCAGTATCCTGAAATGTTTTGCCCATTGAAGGGCTAAGCAAACGATATGCTGGTATGCTAAATGTAGTCCTAAATCATCTGGATTCCTTAAGTTGTCTTAGCCATCTTGATATTAGATTCATTACATGCTATACTGGTTTACAATAATAATAACTGTAAATGTTAAGTAAACACATAACAGTTCACAACAATATCACCACACCATCAATAACCAATAACCAATAAACAATAACCAAACAAGACACGCGTATAAATTAACTGCACTTGTTAGTTGGCCATATGGCCCTTATCCTTTATACCAATCACTTAAACCTTCCAATAAATTTTCACCTCAGGCGTCATGTTAGGACAACCCTTAATAACTTATCAATGGGCAGTAGTCCCCTGGGTTCCAAAGGAACCGTTACCAGCTGACCTTATGGCCCTGGATAATATATTTGCCTTGAAGGCGACCGATCCGGTCATAACCTGTGCACCAACAGCAGTGCCCTCTGCCATCATCGAATATGGATAATGGATTCCCTTGAGTGACTCTTGATATAGTCCCTCGTATTGATCACGATGCGCAACCTGAAAGTCGAAACAGTCTGGATTCCTCTCTTTATAAGTTAGCCCTTTTGTCAGTGGTACAATATCCAATCCTTGAGTTAAGACTATAACAGTTGACCATCCGTTAGGTTTACATAATACCTAAAGGTCAGTTAGACTTGTTCCAGTTTAGATGTATAAACTTCCAGTCATAATACGTTCGTGTATAAATAAAACACAATAGTGTCGAGCAATACAGTATACAATATCATATACATAAATCACAGATATCTCTCTTAACAATTAAACACACAGTATCTGGACCTCAGAAAAATCCTTAGGACATTCAGACCACACAATTAACATACCGTTCACCGTGATAACTTCTAGCTTGACAATTCATGCATACGTAGTTTCCTCCCGTACGTTGTTATATTTACATGCAATACCGGGTAACATTAATACAACTATTCACTAAATATTACAGTACCGTCACTATAGAACTAATACTCGTAGTATACTAACCCCGTATGTTATTTATTTTCCCCTGTTATTTTACAGTGGTTTGAGGTAGTTTAACAGTTCGTTATTTTATGTAGTAACTACATGTGATAATGAATTTCCATTGTATTGTATATCTTTATTTCATTAACCATATACCCATAATTATTTTCACTTAGTCCATATATTAATATCATTTGGTTATTCTTATTATAACCATAATTATTTATAAACTTTACACTACACTCCATAATGTATTACATTACTGAATTTTAATTCCTTTCTTTATTAATTACAAGACAAACCTTATAAATTTGGTAATTATATTTTGGACACATTAACTTTTGTAAATTTACTAATTAACCATAATAACTTTCGATAATTGCAAAACAAATATACTAACTTTTATAAATTACCAAATGACCACATATACTTTCGGTCTTTGAAATACCCCAAACCTAGTTATGTTGTTTAAACATTTAAATATGGTATATTAAGACTAAAAAGAGTCTTAGAAGCATTAATAAGCAAATTAAACCATAGAAAACACAAAATGTGCTTTAAGGTCAATAAGAGCCAAAATGTGCTCTAAGCTTGGGATGAGCTTGGTTAAGACCTAATGAACTTACCAAGACCTTATGTTTACACTAATGAACATATTAAACCAATTAGCAAAGAAAACCAAGCTTGAAAACAAGTTAAAACACAAAATGTGCTTTAAGGAGTCTTAAAGCACATTTTTGTAAAATTGTCTTGTAAATGAGTTTTGAATGGCTAAATGTCCATCATTACTCTTTAATTAACATGTGTACTATATAGTATCACATTTGGAAGTCAATATCAATGGGAAATCAAAAATTTCACATCTATGTGCTTTGTTTTTATGAATAGTGACTTTAATAAGCTAGTTTGTAACATATGTTATTATAAGTAATTAAATTGACAAATAAAGACTAAGTAACCCCTTATATCATAATGGGGGCCGGTTTCTTAAGTGGTGAGTCACCACTCTTGCTAGCCTATTAAGTAAATAAACAAGTAATAAAGCAAGTACTATTTACTTTAAGCTAAAATATCTTACAAAAGCAAACTTATCTCATTTGCTTCATTCTTCCTTCATTTCCCACCGTCTCCAACACTTCACCATCTTCCTTCTTGCTCTCTTTCACGATATTACACCACCACCATCAAAACTCCATCTTTGACCACTTGTAATTCCTAGCTCACTTAACCAAATCAAAAACAAATACCACCATTCTCTTAGTCTCATTAAGCTCTTCATTCCTATCTTCTCAAAACTTCAAGACCACCATTTCGGTGCCATGGAGTTCCACCATTGAAGGAGCTTGAGCTTATATTTCTACTTATTATTGATCTCCTTTGCTTCTAGGTAAGGAATCTCAAAGAAAAATAATGTTTCCTCCATTTTTTTTATCTTGACCGATAATCACCATTGATGGTGCTCATTATATTGCTTTGTTCTAGCTTCATTCCAACCTTTCAAGGACTAGGTGGAGTCCTCTCTTGATAGATATTCAAACTCTCTTCAAATACCAAGGTAAAACAACTACCTTAATGCTTTAAAACAATATATGTACCTAGGGTTTACAATGAGATTAAGCTTGAAGCTTGAATGCTCATTATATTGTTTATATAATGTATAGAAGTTGACAAGCTATCAAACATCATTACCGGTTTTATAAGGAAACAAGAAAGAAGTTTGTGAGGAAAAAGAGGTAAATATGCTAACCTAATGTAGTTTAATGCCTTAGGAGAAATGAGCTTATAATGCTTGTTAAAATTACCTAAAGAGCAAATGGTAAATGACTTAGTGAAATGTTCTCAAGGAGACTAGTAAAAGGACATATGTGTTGTTGTATGTATTTGCAGGTCAAAGGCAAATATATTGTGGAAATTCAGTGTTTAAGATTTACGCATCTTAAGGGCCTAAGTGCCATGCAATTTAAATTATGCACTATATTGTAATGTAGTGTAATTTGGGTGAAACTTTGTGTGTGAGAGTGTCCTTGGTGAATTTAGGTGTTCTTGTGTGCTTAATGGAGAAAATAATGTGTTTTGGCTTAGTAATGTTCTAGGAGAACCCATGTCAAAAATTGGGTAATGTATAGGAGGTTATAAGTGTTTAAGAGAATTTTGGAAACTAGGAAGTCTTGTGAAGGGCTAGGTATTTTACTAGAAAATAAACTTGTAAAGGTGTTTAAGAAGTTGTTTAGAAAGAAAAGATGTTTGGGAGATGATGTTGTAGTGGTGAGAAAGCATTTTGGGCATAGTGGTTATCATAGGTATGAAACACCACTTAGAGAACCAAGGAGAAAATAACATAAGGGTTAGGAATTTCGGTATGGAATGAATAAGTGTTAAAGAGATAGATAATGAATTTTATGAATGTTGTATGAGGATTTGAGGGTACCAAATGATGTTAGGAAACATTAGGAGGCTTTAGGAGAAGTTTGGTGAAGATTTGACAAAGTTTAGGCAAGTTTTTGTGGCGTCCGACCCAGGGGACCGACCCAAGTTTGGGTCGGACAGCCTCTGTTAGGCGTCAGTAAATGGTTCTGGAACGGTCCGACCCAGAGGACTTGGGTCGGACATGGGTCGGACGGTCGTGTTTTGGAGGACGGTAAATGTTCTGGAATGGTCCAACCCAGTCGAGTGAGTCGGACATGGGTCGGACAAGGTTGTTTTGTAAGGCGGTTGATGTTCTGTAATGGTCCGACCCAGTCGAGTGAGTCGGGCATGGGTCGGACGTGTATGTTCAAAGGGTCGATAAAATCTCTGGAATGGTCCGACCCAGATGGTTGGGTCGGACATGGGTCGGACAAGTTAAGTTTTTTCAAACCCGAAGACCACTGGAAGGGTCCGACTCAGTTGTGGGTCGGACGGTGGTTCAGACAGACCAAATTTATAAAAAAAACAGTAAAGAATGTGGCAAATGTAGTTAACCCCTAGGGTATAATGTAGGTAATCAAGTATAAGTTAAGACATTAAAACATGTCATATAATCATGTTAAACATTTAGTAAATTTGAGGTTAAATAAATTAATTAACCGACGTTATTAATCATGTATAGGAGTGACCTACGGTGGAAACAAATTGAAGCAAGGACCAAGGTATGGTGTTCTTGCAGTCTGTTGCCTACCGGTTTACACCGGCTTGTGTGTTGTTTGTTTTTCTGTGTGTTAATGACTTTGTAAGATTAAACCATGTAAAGAGTTTACAGTTGTTAAATATTATTATGTTGTTAAGTATGACCCTCTCTTCCCTTGCGTGTGTCTAACAAGACTTGACCTATTACGGTGAATTGTTTACTGAGTTCGATGGTGAACTACTAACAAGTGCTAATGGGGGAAGTGAGGAGTCCGGTCTGTTCCGGCCACGCGTGTGAGTATGGGAGTCGATGTCATAACCGATTCGATTGTCTTTGTATGTTATGGTTGTGTGAGCCTCAATTTTAAACCCTACCCTATGTGGATTAAGTTGATTAGGATCTAATTGGGTTTTAGGTCCACTTATAACCTAAGATTAATAACTATGTCATATAACAATAATTATTAAAACCTAAGCTAGCTCACTGGAACCTATTATGAGTCGCCACCTAATTTTAACCTAGAGTAAATCAGGAAAGGTAGAGTTCGGGTTCGGGGGCTTGGTATTCGACTTATTTAGGGTTCAAATTACTTTCATTACCCTTCCTAGGTCGTTTTTCCTCTACTTGGTTTATTTACGGCTTATTACGAGTCGTTTTAACCTAGGTGCGCAAGCTTCTGTTTTTTTGTGTTTTTTAGCATTTTTTGACGGAAAATTAAAGTGAAATTAAAAGCTACCTAAACTAGGGTTTCGGAGGCAGAATTAGGTCAAATTTCGTTTACGTCCGTAGCCACGGACACCATGTCCGAGACCACGGACCCCAGTTAACCTAATTATACAGAAAAGTCGAATCTGAGGAAAAACAAAAGTTTGAAAAGTCCGAGGCCACGGACAGGCTGTCCGTGGGCCCGGACATTATTTTAGAAAACCTAAACTTGAAAATTTTAAAATCCCGCCGCCGTCCGTGGGCGTCCGAGGCCACGGACAACCCGTCCGTGGTCCCGGACCATAGATCTGAGATCCCGGACCACCCACAGACAGGGGTTTTATGGTGGTTCTCGAAGGTGTTTTCCGCTCAAAATTTATGCACGTGTAGCCTGAAAGGTGTACAATTCGTTAGTAATTGAAAGATTGCAGTTTGAAGTCGAATTATGTACGAAACTTGACGAACATGTAACAAGGCAGAAACAAAAGTAATTAGCAATACAGAAGCGTAAAAAGGTTAGTTTGAACCCAAAATTTGACAGAGAGTTTATAAGGTCGTGGAGAGTTAGAAAAGTAGAATTGCAACCTGTTTTACCTTTAGATTCGTGGTGTTTCTTCACGTCGGGATTCTTCGGAGGCCTCGTTGATGGCGGATCCGGAGGAACTTCGAACCGAGCTTCTGACTCCTTGCTGTTCTTGATGTTCTTCACGTTTTGGTGCTGTTTTGGTGAGGGTTTGATGATGGATGATGTTGTGGGAGTTGAAAAAACGTGTTTTGGTGTTGATTTTGGTGAGATTTTGGTATTTGACTGTGGCTCCGGAGTTCAAAACGTGGAGAGAGAGAGACGGCTGCCTTCTTTGAGAGTCTAGGGTTCTTGAGGTCCTCCTTTGATCATGGGATAAGGTTCCTTATATAGGCTTCCTTAAAGATAGAAAAATCCGGTAAAAACCGAGATTTACCGATGTTTAGCTCAAGGGCTTCCAAAAGGAATTTGATTATGAAATTTTACACATGGGTAAAGGATGATATTTCTGAATTTTCTAAAGTGGAATCGAATTTTTTGGACATTGGAATATTTTTAAATTCAATTTCTCGTCAGATTCAATCAGAAATTGCTAGAAAATTATTGGAAATTCGAAAAATCAAAATTCCAACGCCATTATGCTTCAGATGTCATCCTCTATCATGGGTTAAAATTTCAAAGCATTTTGAATTGATTTGACCCTTATTTGGAGGAGAGAGAAGCCTATAGGGGGCTTAGGAGCCTTGAAAAATTACGAAAATGCCCCTGGAGATGACTAAGCTGTCCCTAGTACTCTGAAATGTGCCGATCGAATTGGGAACCCTCGCTACTGGCCTATTAGTAGAGACTCTCTTCCGGGGGGTTGAAATTTTGGGTATAACAGATTGCCCCCCGTCAACTAGACTTTGTAATGGAAATGAAAAGGCTAGTTCATGCTTGAGTGATACCCCAAAATTATGGATCTTAAAAGACCACACGTGCAATCCGACAAGTTGCGTCGAGCTATTCTAAGGCGCTGACTACCTATGAGTAAAGTGGAAGGGTGTCGAGCGGTTCTAAGGCGTCGACCACCTAAAGGTAATAATGAAGTAATGTCAGACTATTCTAAGGCGCCGACTACCTATAAGGATGATATGACATCAAGCTATTCTAAGGCGTTGACTACCTATAATGAATGAGATGATGTCAAGCTATTCTAAGGTGTTGACTACCTATAATGAATGAGATGATGTCAAGCTATTCTTAGGCGTTGACTACCTATCAGTGATTGAAGATTGGTGTTGGGTCGAGTTCTTCTATTCGGGTGAGTTCTGCTGCTCTAGTGAGTTCTGCTGCTCTGGTGAATCTGAATCTTTGGCTGAGAATCTGTATCTCTGAAGAGTTTGTACCTTCGGCTAAGAATCTGTATCTTTGAAGAATCTGTATCTTCAGCTAAGAATCTGTATCTCTGATCGGGTGAGAATCTATATCTCTGTAGAATCTGTATCTTCGGCTGAGAATCTGTATCTTTGAAGAATCTGTATCTTCGTGGTGAGAATCTGTATCTCTGAAGAGTCTGTATCTATGGATGAGAATCTGTATCTCTGAAGAATCTGTATCTTCGGGGTGAGAATCTGTATCTCTGAAGAATCTGTATCTCCGGGGCGAGAATCTGTATCTCTGAAGAATCTGTATCTCCGGGGCGAGAATCTGTATCTCTGAAGAATCTGCATCTTCGGGGTGAGAATCTGTATCTCTGAAGAATCTGTATCTTCGGGGTGAGAATCTGTATCTCTGAAGAATCTGTATCTTCGGAGTGAGAATCTGTATCTCTGAAGAATCTGTATCTTCGGAGTGAGAATCTGTATCTCTAGCCTATGATGAGGAGTTTCATGCAGATGGATGCAAGGTAAACTTTATGCAAATGATCATGATGAAAGTTGATTATGAAAGTGCCAAACGTGGTAGTGTTTGAAGAAAATTCTGTTTAGTGAAAAGGAAAGTGAAATTATCATCTCCTAACTATAGACTTCGGACTTGTAATTTATCTCCTACGAGATGAACATGCCGCCGGTGGGGTATGGTGTATGATGTGTAGGTAAGGGCTTATGTGGGCCTGTGTGGTGTATGAAGTGAAGGTAAGGGCTTATGTGGTGGTAAGGGCTTATGCCTGTGGTGGGATGGTGGTGCTCAAGCTTTAGGTTTCAATTGGTGTTGGCATGGCAATTGTTGGAACCAACAATTGCCCCCAGTATTTTTCCTTAGGACAATCTGAGCTAGAGTTCATGGCAATTGATCGGAACGATCAATTGCCCCCAGTATTTTCTTTGATTAAACGTGCGAACAAGTCTCGTCCTCACAGGGTCGAGGCTTATGTTTTGATGTGGTGCTTCCTATCCTACACTCAACGTGGTTGGTGTTTGCACTCATTTCTCGCTCATGGTCATAACCTCTAGACCATTGAATTCGATATTTGGGGGATTTACGCATTTGATCTGTTACTTTCACGTGATTGGACACACAACTATCAAGTCGGAAGTCTTCAGAGCTTATAACTTGGCCATAGGGTGTGAGGAAAGACGACGGGATCATGGAGGGATATTTGAGGTATGTGGAGCCTAAATGGGTGACCAAAGCTGCACCTTGTGTCTTCTCTCGGATTCATCTTCTTTGTGTTGAAGTCGTCTAGCTGCTTTGTGTTGACGTTGTTTTCGAGCTTCTGGACTTGGACTTTTGAAGTTGTCCTTTACACCATTTCTCTTCTCTTTGTCATTTGGATTTCTTCGAGGCACTTTGGGTTTGCCTCTTTGTTTTGTCCTTTCTTGACTTCGCCTTCGGGGTTCTTGTGTCTCCCGGTTTTGGGCTTCGAGAGCTGTTTTGATGTGAGCTTTTTGGATCCTATGTCACTCTGGGACCATTTGCGGATCACGTTGTCATGCTGACAGCGGCGTTGCTTCTTTGGACTGATGAGAACGTTATCTGAGAGTCGGACTCCTCGTGCCCTTTGGTCACCGGGTCGGACATTCATCATTGGCTGGGTTATTTTGTGGAGTTCATAATATCGAAAAGGGATATATGAAAGGCTCAGCGGGGGTGCCTAGGGTTTAATGACAGGGTTTACAAGCTTGTGGCTATGTGGTGCTGTACCTAGGTGCTTCGTCATTCCTGATAGTTGTGTATCCGTTCTTTGTTACTTTTCGCAGGTCTAAGAGTAATTTACAAATTATCTCCTTCGGTCGGAGTTATGCCATTTACATTTTCCTTTGTATGTGGTCCCACCGGAGTCATGTAAAAATGACACGCTCGTTCACTCATGGTTTTTCCGCTCAAGACACTCTCGTGAATTCTCACTCTGAGACTTGTTCACACAATTAAACAAAAGAAATAATCGTGGTTGGTCTTTAAACTCAGATTGCCCCCAGTATTAGTCCAGGGTTTATGACAACAATTTGTATGTGGTTTGTTTGGATGCTTAGGGGTGAGCTGTGGCATTTGGTTGGACATGTTCATCCTTTTGGAAACAAAAAGACAAATCATTTCATTCAATTGCCAGAAGATGAACATTAGCTTTGAAAGATGATTTGGTTGAAGGTGCAAAATGAACAAACATTTTTTTTCTTGAGATTGTAAATCGAAAAGACAAGAGACTGAAATTCGAACATCTAAGCCTCATTAAAATGGAAATATCATAAACCCCTTACAAAATAGAAAAGAAAAATTAAGAAAGCAAAATGCAACTAGACACTAGCCTACTCGACAAACTGGAGTCCTTGCTCGATAAGGTCCTCAATCTTGTGCTTCAATGCTCTGCAGTCGTCAATACTGTGTCCTGGTAGTTGATGAAACTGGCAGAATTGATGGAGAAGTTCCCCGGCTTGGGTGATCCCAGGGCTAGGTGTGAGAGGCTGTAGTAGGTCTAGCTCTTGTAGCTTCACGAGTGCTTGACTGAGAGGCCGGTCGATGTCGGTAAACTGTCTCGGTGTAGAGAACCTCTTGGATCGGGGTGAGGCCTTGATGTTCAGCTTTACAGCACTGGGTTTTTGTATGGTGCTCACTTGGTAGGAAACTCGAGCTGCTTTGGCCGGTCCTGACTTAAAGGTCTCGATACTCACACCCTGGGCTTTGGGTTGTTCCAACTTTAGCTCGCCTTTGTGAATCTTTTCCTCCATGATTCTTACCTGTCCCATCAGCATGTCGAAATTAGGGAAGTATGTGCAACTCAGCTCGTTATTGTATTGTCTCTGCATATTGTCCACAATCATTCGAATCTGTTCTTGCTCATTCATTTTTGTAGGCATAGCAGCGGCCTTCATCCTCCACCGTTTGATGAAGTCGGACATTGATTCACTGTCTCTCTGCCGAGTGCTGGCAAGGTCGGACCTGGTGACTTCGAGATTCTTAGCATACTCGAAATGGTGCAAGAAAGCCTCACAAACCTCCTCATAGGTTTTGGTGTTCATCCTCTGAGTCAAACACCAACGTTGAGGTGTTTCATCGAGGTAACGGGCAAAGACCTTGGCCTTTTGCATGTCATTCAACCTGAGGATGGACATCTCCCTATCGAACATCGCCAGATGGCCTGCGGGTCTGAGGAACCCTTGTATAGAGCAAGTGTGGGCAACTTCAACTTTGGGGGGAGATCAACCTCTGGGTACGATGCCATAGAGGAGTAATCAAAACCAGCCGGCTTGCTAGCCTTTTCCATGCGCTCGATCCTTTTCAGAGCCTTCTTGAGTTCTGCAGTTAGCTGGTGATCTGGGGAGACTTCTCCTACGAATCCTTGCGCACCCTGGGCCCCAATGGAGTTAACTTCGATGTGGTCATGCTCGTTCCCAGAGTCAGCAATCTTTCCTGAAATGTTTTCCTGATGACCAACCTCAAGGGAATTGATTTTGCTTTTCAGCTCTTCGATGATGGTGACATACTTATCCTCCATGTCATTAGTGGCGGACCTATGTTTCTGTTCCATGGCATCAAAGGCGGCTCTGTACCTCTGCTCTAAGGCTGCAAACTGGGCCTCCATGCTGACTGGGTTTCCTCCCTCTACCATACTTGGGATTCGGGCTTATCTGTTGGAAAACAGAAGTGGATTGAGCTAAAATTCTGGACCGTGAAGAAGTTGTAGGTTAAAACTTGTTTGGGCTACAAGAAAAACACATGAGCTGGAATGTTTTGAAGATTGTGGGTAAACACTGAGGCCCGAAATGAGTTGGAAGGGAGGCGCCTAGAAATGTTTGAAGAATGTGGCTCTTGGGCCAGAATATTTTGAGAATTGGGCGCTTGGGCCAGAATGTGTTGGTAGCGGTAAAGCACATGGGTCAAAATGATTTCTAAACCATGTTCTTGGAATTTGGGCAAGTGAAAAGTCTTCCTAGACTATAATGAACCTTGAAATGGAAAGGCCTGATGGATCTTCATGAATTGCTTTAGGTGGATTTGTTTTTCATGGGCCTAGAACTAAATTGATAATTAAAATTGGGCTGAAAGATAAATCTCCTAAACCTAAACTTTTGGGCCGAAGCCCGAACAAATAACTCACACATTCAAATCAAGCAGGGCCTTTGGGCCACAAACAATAAAGCCGCGATATCGGGTTGGGCTGAGTTGATGTAGGAAAAGTTCCTATCAATCTCTAGACTGGGTAGTGGGCCGATCATACAGGCAAACAGGGCCCACACAAATTCAACATGTCCTCACTTGACGGTTAAATCAATTTGGGTATGGATCGATCTAGAGAGGTGCTTGGGGCTTAGGCCCAGGTCGCCACAAAGGAATAGGGCTTGCACGCTACTCTCTTTGGGCTTCCCCACTTTTTTCGCATCACCTGAAGGTGTACGTTTGCGGCCGGGTCTTTGACTGACCAAACAATGGGCTAGGTAAGGGCACTGCCAGGAAAACGCTTGGGGCTAAAGCCCAGGTATTAAGGGGATGTGGTTAGACGACATCCTCCTCTTTTCCCCCGCTTATTCACATCACCTAAAAGGTGTGAGTCCCTGACAGGGGACCCTCAAACGGGTCCCGGGGTGGAATAGGTTTGTGTGGACCCTCGCTCTCATATGATGCAAAGGTACAGAAATTTAAATTGCGCACAAAATTAAACAAACAAAGAATTAAAGCCATAAATAAACATTTTCGAGTTAAGCCCTCTTTCTTAAAATTAAACAAGTTAAAATTAAGAGTTTCTCCCCAGCAGAGTCGCCAGTCTGTGAGCCTCAATTTTAAACCCTATCCTATGTGGATTAAGTTTATTAGGATCTAATTGGGTTTTAGGTCCACTTATAACCTAAGATTAATAACTATGTCATATAACAATAATTATTAAAACCTAAGCTAGCTCACTGGAACCTATTATGAGTCGCCACCTAATTTTAACCTAGAGTAAATCAGGAAAGGTAGAGTTCGGGTTCGGGGGCTTGGTATTCGACTTATTTAGGGTTCAAATTACTTTCATTACCCTTCCTAGGTCGTTTTTCCTCTACTTGGTTTATTTACGGCTTATTACGACTCGTTTTAACCTAGGTGCGCAAGCTTCTGTTTTTTTGTGTTTTATAGTATTTTTTGACGGAAAATTAAAGTGAAATTAAAAGCTACCTAAACTAGGGTTTCAGAGGCAGAATTAGGTCAAATTTCGTTTACGTCCGTAGCCACGGACACCATGTCCGAGACCACGGACCCCAGTTAACCTAATTATACAGAAAAGTCGAATCTGAGGAAAAACAAAGTTTGAAAAGTCCGAGGCCACGGACAGGCTGTCCGTGGGCCCGGACATTATTTTAGAAAACCTAAACTTGAAAATTTTAAAATCCCGCCGCCGTCCGTGGGCGTCCGAGGCCACGAACAACCCGTCCGTGGTCCCGGACTATAGGTCCAAGATCCCGGACAACCCACGGACAGGGGTTTTATGGTGGTTCCCGAAGGTGTTTTCCGCTCAAAATTTATGCACGTGTAGCCTGAAAGGTGTACAATTCGTTAGTAATTGAAAGATTGCAGTTTGAAGTCGAATTATGTACGAAACTTGACGAACAAGTAACAAGGCAGAAACAAATAATTAGCAATACAGAAGCGTAAAAAGGTTAGTTTGAACCCAAAATTTGACAGAGAGTTAATAAGGTCGTGGAGAGTTAGAACAGTAGAATTGCAACCTGTTTTACCTTCAGATTCGTGGTGTTTCTTCACGTCGGGATCTTCGGAGGCCTCGTTGATGGCGGATCCGGAGGAACTTCGAACCGAGCTTCTGACTCCTTGCTGTTCTTGATGTTCTTCACGTTTTGGTGCTGTTTTGGCGAGGGTTTGATGATGGATGATGTTGTGGGAGTTGAAAAAACGTGTTTTGGTGTTGATTTTGGTGAGATTTTGGTATTTGACTGTGGCTCCGGAGTTCAAAAAGTGGAGAGAGAGAGACGGCTGCCTTCTTTGAGAGTCTAGGGTTCTTGAGGTCCTCCTTTGATCATGGGATAAGGTTCCTTATATTTCTGAATTTTCTAAAGTGGAATCGAATTTTTTGGACATTGGAATATTTTTAAATTCAATTTCTCGTCAGATTCAATCAGAAATTGCTAGAAAATTATTAGAAATTCGAAAAATCAAAATTCCAACGCCATTATGCTTCAGATGTCATCCTCTATCATGGGTTAAAATTTCAAAGCATTTTGAATTGATTTGACCCTTATTTGGAGGAGAGAGAAAGCCTATAGGGGGCTTAGGAGCCTTGAAAAATTACGAAAATGCCCCTGGAGATGACTAAGCTGTCCCTAGTACTCTGAAATGTGCCGATCGAATTGGGAACCCTCGCTACTAGCCTATTAGTAGAGACTCTCTTCCAGGGGGTTGAAATTTTGGGTATAACAGGTTGTTTCCCAATTTGGTGTCCAACCTTCCCTTTAGCTTAACCAAGGCTATTTTACTGACTCACGTCGGGCCACAGGGGCATACTATGTTGTTTCGGTGGGCTTGGATCATTATATCCGAGGCACCTTGTGTTAAGTTATCCGTCCAATCTAACAGGACGGTGACGAGTTATGAAACGAGCTTAGCATGAGCATGGCAACATTCTCTAGGCTCTCCATGGGAACTAATTGTATTGGTTCACTTCCTAAATGGAATTGCTCTTGTGTGCTATGTGTGATGTTGTGTACAATACCTATATTATGATAATTGTATATGTTGTGTGTTTAAAAATGAATGCCATGTCACCATGACAAATAGTTGCGCGTATCCCGGTAGCCGATGGGCTGCGCGTTAACCATACCAGCCAAGGGTTGCTGACCCCCTCGGGGGCTTCATATTTCTTTTACTGCAGGATGAGGATCGAAGAAGCGGAATGGCTTTAGATCCTAGGATGCAGGATTACTTTTGATTACTTTTGGATGTTGGGCCCGGGATGCGCCTATACTCCCGTGGCGATATATATTTTGGTTGTGAACAGTTTATAGTGACAGTATACTGTGAAAGATGTAAGTAAATACTCGGTAATATGTTAATGTATATGCGGTATTAGTTCTATGCTCGGGAGTCTGCTCATCAGACCGGTACACTCGTATTTATTCAGCCTTGTTAACCACGTGGGTGGTTGACGGTGTTGTAGCACCAATCGTTTAGGTATAGTTTAGTTGTTTAAATTCCGCTGCGATTTCAAGTAATGTTATGTGCGTAGTAGGGGTGTTACAAAAAGTGGTATCAGAGCGAAGTATCGCTCTGATGGCAAGAATACCGAGCTTAGGGATATACCGAGTTAGGAAACCTAACTACAGTTACCTAAGTGAACAGTTATGGAAAGGTTAACCACTAACTAAGTGTGGGAATACCTTATGGTCGGGAAAAGCGTTACAACCGTTGGACTGATAAGTGTGCAAGCATATTGCTAATGAATGTTCATGTGAATTCAGATGTCAGGTCGACCAAGAGGTAGAGGCCGCGGACACGGCGATGGAGATACGGGTGACCAGGGCGAGAATACTACGGCCCAGGTTATGGCCGAAGCTGTAGCGGCCGCCGTAGCCCAAATGGTCCCACAACTTGTAGCTGCGATTCAGCAGGGGCAACAGCCCGGGGTTCAACCACCACCACCGCCACCGCCACGAGAGACCAACTGGGTCAAGGCGTTGGATGATCTGAGGCCACCATCATTCAGTGGGGAGACCGACCCTCGTAAGCTGGAGGCGTACATCTCCAAGATGGAGACCGCCTTCAAGACCTTAGCGGTACCTGAGGAGGTCAAGGTTCGACTTGCCGCATATTACTTGAAGGGTTCGGCACAGAGCTGGTGGAAGTTAGTACGGGAGGGCAGAGTTGCTGACCCGACCTTTCAGTGGAGGGAGTACACGGCTCTGTTGCGAGCCAAGTACTACCCGATACACGTGCAGAAGGCCAAGCGCCTGGAGTTGGACAATCTGAGGCAAGGGGATAAGATGACGGTAGATGAGTACTACTCAGCCTTCATCGGACTTATCATCCTGCTGCCGGATCTGGGTTACTCAGACCGGATTCTTGTGAACCGTTTCTACAACGGACTGAGCTACCGCCTACGCTATGGCATGGGGCCAACCGGATATACTACTTTACAGGTAATGGGATTACAGTGTGATGTGAATGAGTATGTATAGTATGTTAATATGATGTGAGTTTGTTTGGCGGGGCGTAACTGATACCCTAAATATAGGAGTGCTACCATGCCGCTGCAATTGTGGAGATCACCGTCCGTCTGAGGGACGAGGAGAGTGCGCTCAAGCGCAAGGCCATGAACAAGGGCCAAGGCACGCAAGGGCAAGGGGGAGGAAAGAAGCGGAAGCCATACCCCCAGTCCCAGAAAGGACAGCAACAGGGTGGCAAGGGCCAAACCCAAACCACCACTGTTGAGGAGCCTCTTCAGCTCACCTATGCGTATGCGGCCAAGCCTTTACGCTCTTACCCACCCAAGGGTAATTAACAAATTTCAATACCAAAATCTAGTGTGTGTTATTAACTTGTGAAGTATGTACTGAGTGTGTGATGTGTTAGCAGCTAGCACGGGCTCTGGACCGGAGTGCCACTATTACTGCAGGTGGTGTAACGGAGACCACCCCGACAAGGACTGCAAGGGTAACGATGTGCAGTGCCGATACTGCAAAAAGATGGGGCACCGCGACTATGAGTGCTGGTAGAACCCGAACAATAGAAACTACAGGCCCAAGGGGCAATGGAAGGGTAAGGCCACTGCGACCACCGATGGCCCGAAGACGGCGAATCAGCCACCCCAGATCAGAGGTACACAGATTCCTTGAAAGGGAAGGGGTCGGGGTCCGGCAAGGCCGCCCTGAATGTGGTGGACCGGTCTGAGGCGCCAGGGCCCTCTTCTAGACCAGGTACCGCCTAAACTACTAAGTGAAATAAGTGATTGCATACCGCATTTCATGCATGTGTGTTAGTGAGTTTAAGTAAACAACCATGTGAATAAATAATTAAAGTATAGTGTGAAAGTCACCTAATTAGATAACTCTAAACTTAAAGGAACCTTCAATATATGTTATCTAATCTCACCCACACCAAACCCTGAAGAAACTACCATCGGCATCACTGACTTTCCAATGGAGCAATGTCAGGTCATCCAACCAGGTATGATACTCTTAAATGGATACCTGACACCGGAAGCACAAATCCATATCATCAGACGATGCGATGAACTTGGAGCAAAACCTGGAGGTTTCTACACACCTTAATACCCGAGTGGATCAAGAATGAAATTGAAGATGATGTGCATGGGTAAGGACTGGAACCCTTACACCAAGACATATCAAGAAGTGCGATCGGAAGATGGAGCAGCTATGCCAAGTATACCTGAGGAATTCCTTGCGGTCGTTAACCACGTCGTGGGAATTGCTCAACAAGTTGAAACGGATTCAATTCCAAATGTGAAAGCAGATCTATGCATTGTGAACTTCTACCAGAAAGGTGGACGGTTAGGTTTACACCAAGACAAGGACGAGTCACCCGAGTCTCTAAGTAAGGGAGTACCCGTGGTGTCTTGGTCCATTGGTGATACCGCAGTGTTTATTTATGGCGAGCAGAAGTGTGCTGACCTCGCAAGGAAGTTAGTACTAAAATCAGGAGATGTGTTAATCATGGGTGGGCAGTCAAGGATGCTATATCATGGCATCAGGAAGATCAAACTGAATACCGCACCGTCGGCAGTGATCAATGCCACACACATGAAACCCGGACGTTTAAATTTGACCTTCAGACAGTTTTAAGCCTTGTATAATTATGTGATGTGATAAACCAGTGTATGTTAAGGATGTTGTAAGTGTTAATTATGGCGACAGTATAAGCCAATGAATGTTGTAAAAAGAGCGTGTTAATGAATGAAGTGGAGTTGTTTGAAGTATATCAACCGTGTTGTTACCCAATACTTATTAGTTTGCCAATGAATTAGGCTGTGCTCTCGGAACGGGAGGTATACTGAGTGTCTGCAATGAGGCAGAAGCCGGCAAGAGCGGCACGATCCTCACCGGTACCTTTCTAGTCAATGGCGTGGACGCTTCGATCTTGTTCGACTCCGGAGCCTCACATACATTTATTTCGCTATCCTTTGCGAAGAGGCTGGGGTTAGACGGTGATGAGATGCCAGACTTCCTAGTCACTCTCCCGTCGAAAGAGCGGATCAGGTGTACCCGCTACCACCAAGATGTTGTTGTGAGAATCAGAGGTGAAGAATTTCCGATCGACTTGATAGAGTTCGACGGACTTGGCTTTGATGTTATTGTCGGGATGAACTGGTTGGAGCGGTACAAGGGCAGAATCCTATGTGCCGAGCATCGTCTGCTTCTTCGGAGTCCATCTGGGGTTACCATATCTTACCGCCAGAGGCCCAGGGAGCCTTCGACTCAGATCATCACCGCCATGGCTATGTATCGTGAATTACGGCGAGGGAGTGATGTATACCTCTACTATGTCCAGGACATAGAGAGAGACCCAGAGTTTAGTTCTGACGTGCCGGTAGTGTCGGAGTTTCCTGATGTATTTCCTAAGGAACTGCCGGGCATGCCGCTAGCACGGGAAGTTGAGTTTGAGATCGACTTGGTTCCGGGCACCGGACCAATTGCGAAGGCGCCCTATCGTATGGCTCCAGCAGAAATGACTGAGCTCAAGGAGCAGCTGAGAGACCTACTCGACAAGGGGTATATTCTCCCTAGCGTTTCACCATGGGGAGCGCCGGTCCTCTTCGTGAAGAAGAAGGACGGTAGCCTCCGCCTGTGTATTGACTATCGAGAGCTGAATGCAGTTACGGTGAAGAACCGTTACCCTTTACCACACATCGACGATTTATTTGATTAGTTGAGGGGAGCATCAGTATTCTCCAAGATAGATCTACGATCCGGATACCATCAGATTGCCATCCGTGACAGTGATATTGAAAAGACAGCATTCAGAACAAGGTATGGACATTATGAGTTTACGGTTATGACGTTTGGTTTATCCAATGCACCAGCCAAGTTCATGGACTTAATGAACCGCTTGTTCCAAGATCATTTGGACAAGTCAGTGGTAGTCTTCATCGACGATATACTTGTGTACTCGAAATCGAGAGGTGAGCATGAAAGCCACCTGAGAAATGTGTTGCAAACATTGAGAAAGAATCAGTTGTATGCTGAATTTTCAAAGTGTGAATTTTGGTTGAACCAAGTATCCTTTCTTGGACATGTGATTTCTGAGGCCGGGATCGCTGTTGATCCGGCAAAGATTGATGCAGTGCTGATAAGTGCAAAACATATAGACTTATTAAGGTTTAATCACCTTATTAATTGCAGCATTTTTAGTAATGTTTCTCACTTATCTTAGGTTTTTTCTATATTTATGTTGTTATATTAACTGATATATTATATGTGTTAAAATGTAGGAAAAATGACAAAGACATATATTATAAGGATTAAACACTCACGCGACATGCACGCATGTGTCCGCCCATCAGTACCGCCTCAAAACAGGCAGACAATACATAGAGGCAACCGCCTCATATTGCGAGGACGTGACACAAGCCAGACAACATAGAGGCTACCGCCTCATAACAGGCGGACAAGGTAGAGGGCAACCGCCCCTTATTGAGCGGACAAGAGACAATGAAACAGAGAGGAGACCGCCTATTAACATGCGGACAAGAGAGGAGATGAGAGAACCGCCTCTTATCTAGCAGACACATGTAAGTGTCCAGGAAATTACTTCGCCGACTCGCTCTGCAACTTGACTGCGCCTTATCGTTTAAGCAGTCGGCGCCTACCTGAAATTACTCACGCGTTGTTCCTGTCCCCTGCAATCAGTGAGGCTGCAATCAACGAGCTCAATCAATGAGCTGCTGCTATGATTCTTCTTCTTCCTCTATAAATACAACACTCGTCTCACCTTCTCCAGTGTCCTTCCAGGGGTTCTGTCCGTGGTTCCTCTGGAGTTCCAATTCACACCTTCATTCCATCTTCGTACCACCACACTTTCACTCACTCGTTCATTTTCATCTCTATTCTCCCGCTTCTCCATTTGTTTTATTTTCATCTCTTTAATTTCACCTCTAGTCTCACGTATTTAAATAGAAGACCAAACTATTTAATATGTTAGGCTAGAGTACGTATACTCTGGGAATTAATTATGTATCTGTAATTATGCAATATGTTTACTGGTTTTAATTTTAATGAAGTTTGTTACGATTAAAGGTTTCTCGCATCTTTTTAATAAATGTCATGAGTTTGTTAAATTGCTTTGCTAAGTCTATTTTGATCAGACCGGTGATAAATAGACAGGTTAATTAAGGCGTAAATCTGGAGAAAGCTTATTATGATTTAATGAGTTAGTATTTTCAGATGCAAATGTAATCCCTCAACACTCTCTGCCGTTCGCGGCTTTTGCTTGAGTTTTCATCGGACCTTGCATTACAGGTGAACGAGTTCTTATGAGGCTATGACTTAGTCCTTAAGATAATTATAGGAATCTTGCCAAATAATTATAATTAAACCAGTAGACCTAGCATGAAAGAGTAGATAATATTAATCTGAACCAGAGTCCCGTTTAGTTTATCTGTTAATTTAGTTAATTTTATCTTTCCCTTTTATTTATAAAACAAGTAATTAATTAATCCCCCCTTTTTGTGACACGCTAGGTACTAAATATGTACATTAGTCCCACGGTTCGATATCCGGTCGCTTACATTTTCACTATACTACTGCGACCGGGATTTGTTTGCGCCCGACGTTTATTTTGAGTTTTTAATTTCTTTTTTTTAATTTTACACCAGTTTAACACCACGATATAACGTCTGCAAAATGGCGCCATTGCCGGGGACTAGATTTATTCTAGTTCCTAAGCCCCGGATTATTCACCTGTTAATTATAAATATTCTGTTCTTATTATTATGTTAATATTTTCTATAATATTTTGTTTATGGTTAATATTAATTATCTATATTTTTGTTAATAATAATTATTTATAATCTGTTAATATTAATTGGACATCTGACATTGGAACGAATGGCCATCAGAACTTGGACAAGAACGTCTGACATCTAACTTCTAACTCTTATATTATTGACATTTTATTTCCATTGTCCCTAACATTTAATTTCCATTGTCTCTAACATTTTAATTTCCATTGTCTCTAACATTTAATTTCCATTGTCCCTAACATTTAATTTTATGTACATTTAACTACTAACTTATAATTTTATGTAATCTAACTACTAATTATTATTTTATGTCTACTAATGTTTAATTTGTTCATTTGTTATTTGTTATTGTTTCATTTATTGAAATCAAAAAAAAAATACGAACAGAGGACAGAGGGTGTCCGCCTCCTGTCCGCCTCAACGGAAGCGGACACCACACAAGGCCTACCGCCTCCTTACAGGCGGACTACACACATACCTGACCGCCTAAAACGAGGCGGACAAGTCTCAGAATAGAAAAAAAGAGTTTCAGCGCAGCGTTTTGCAAAATCTGTTCTTCCCCAAATTACAGAGCTCGAGCCCGATACAGAGAAGAACAACAAGGTCGCGAATCGCCCTCCTCTTCAATTTGACACAACTTCCTCGTTTCTCCACCAAATCATACAAGGTTAGTACCAAAATCTCTCTTCGTTTTTTTCATTCTCTAACGTTTTATAGCTTCAAATCTGTAAATGATGAACTACATTAGGAGAAATTAAGGACTGAAGTTTCGAATCCCTAATTCCATAAATTCGAAAATTTCGAATTCTATTTGCTAGATTTGTCTCGAATTTGTCCTCTATTAATCATAATATACATATACAAGGTTAAATCTTCACTCATTACACTTAGATTGGGTGTTTTTGATGAATTCTAAAATTGGTGAATGTTAGTTACGAAAATGCCTTGATGAAACTAGCATTTATCAGTTTTATTTTGCTTTGATTATTAAACGAATAAATATTATGATTATAGGTTGTTATTTATAAGATTTGATTGGTGACGGTATTAAAATACCTTGATTCTGACTGAATTTTTTGTGGAGAATCGTAGAATTTTAGGGGAGATTCTGTCGAATTTTCGATAGAATTTATGTTGTATAATTATTCTGTTTATATTTCACATTTTTGTTCATCTTATTTTCTATTTTGCTAAGTTGTTTATGTCAAATATTAATGTTCTGTTTATTAACGTTTTTTGTTGTTATTATTTGCTAATTTTTATGATGTTGTTGTCTATTTAATTTTTATGTTGTTTTTGTGTTTATTGATTTTTATGTTATTCTTACTCTGTTTAATATTTAATATTTTATTATTATGCTGTTAATGTTTGTTTGCTTTTAATTTTTTTAAAAAATATATTAGTATGCCTCGTATTCGTGGTGGCGACTGTCCCGGTGCATCTTCTTCTACGCCTTGTCTTCGGGACGACGGCTTTATCTCAGCAGAGGCTCGTGCCTGGTTCGATCTAGGCAAGGATTTTATTATGGAGAGGAAATTTGAGCCTACGGTGCTAGAGGCTGCAGGGGTGGATACTCTGTTTGCCAGACTAGGACTTTCGTTGGTCCTAAGGTTAGGGCAGGGAGTCTTTTGTCCGGAGATGGTTAGAGAGTTTTATGCTAATGCCCGGGCGGGCAATCTGAGCATCACCTCTTATGTACGCCATCACCCCGTGGAGATCACACCCTCGACATTCACTTCTCTCCTACATATCCCGGATGGTCCTAACGATATCCGAGGATTCACAGAGGAGTACTTGCAGAGGTCGAAGTCTAGGTGGCTTCAGGTTGTAGGTCGGAGGATCCGACACAAGGGGAGGAGGAGAAGGATGTCCTCCCTTTCGCGAGCTTCCCCACGCTGATTCAGAGGCTTCTCCTGGAGATCCTCAGTCATCAGATTCGCCCATCTGGGGCGCATGATGCTACTGATGAGGATTGTGCCCTACTAGACTACTTCCTCGGTCCATCTCCACCCGCTCAGCGCATCTCCTTCAGCCACATCATGTTCGGCCAGCTCCATAAGGTGGTCTCCTACCTGAGGACGAAGAAGAAGAAGATCACTCTCATTTTTCCCTTCTTCATCGGGCTCCACCTTATCGGTTCCGTCCCACTCTCAGCAGAGGTCAAGGAAGGTTTAGAGCTCCGTACAGGAAAGCGCCCAGTCACACTGCTGTCTGTGCGGAGCTGGGGCTTTACGCGCTCAGATGGCGGTACTTGGGTCAGAGGTACCGCTGCTCGGTCTTCCACTGCATCTTCCACATCAGCGGGTCCCTCTACGGGAGCTACGCACTCAGCTGATCCTGACCCACCGTCCGCTGACACTGCACAGGGAGAGGAGCCCTATGTGCCGACTACTGCCATGATGCAGATCCCTGCTCCTGTACCTATCCCGACAGATCTCCAGACTCAGTTCCAGGCCTTCCATCAGAGGTTTGAGAGCTTTGAGCAGACTCAGCAGAGGATACTGGCTGAGCAGGCACGGGTGATGCAGCGCTTGGACCAGAGTGAGGAGTTGCATGCACAGACAGCGCAGCAGAATGCGCAGACCGCTCAGCTCCTAGAGCGTCTCCTCGCTCAGACAGGCCAGGGACCAGCACAGCCTCCACCACCACCGCAGTGATTTTTATTTTTGTTATCTTTATTTTTATTTATTATTACTCTGTTGTTTACTAACATTTTGTAAGACTAATATTGTTTTAACCTTGTCAACTTTTGTTACATACAGGAAGGTAACAGTTTGGTTAATTTATGTTTCTTTTTGTATATTATTATTTATGTTTTTCATATTATTATTTTCTTTTGGTGTCATTGGAGTTCTGCTGGCTATATATGATTTTCTTTTCAGAATAAATTCTATATCCAACATATAGCTGAACTCGCCTATAGGAGCAACCTCAGTTGCTCTAGGAAATTCGATACCTTCGGTTGAACACTTGCGCAAACTTAAGTGTGAGGAACGTCTCACCCCTACCAAAGCTTTAAGTGTGAGGAAGGATACCTTCCTCAATCTACAATACAAGGGGAGTTTCAATTCTTCCTTTATTATATTGCTGTTCAACCTATATGAGTTTAATCCTTTATGAGTCTGTCATAATTTGAAAGGTCATTTTCTTGAATTAATTCTGAACAATGAGGACATTGCTCCTCTTAAGTGTGAGGAAGGAGAGACCTTTCCCTGAAATTATGACAGTAGTTCGATAATGCCACACTCACTTTTTGCTACTCTAAACTGCCTAATTTTTTTTTTTAAAAAAAATTTATAAAAATGAGATAAAATAATTGTAGAAGTGTCTGAAATTATGTCAAGTGACAACTGAAAGATGGTTTTATTTAAAGGAGTTTGTATAAAATTATTTTCCATCAAAATATTCTATTTTCACTCAAAATATGATAGATCTGCTAATTGTAAAAATCAATTTAGTTTAGCTTGGGATTATGGAAATATGTGGAAAGTCAAGGAAAGAAAAGGATAAAGACAAGGTACTCCGCTGTTTATGAATTTTTCTAACAAAACAGACCTCGTTTATCCGGTTATTAAGTTCTTTGGGGTGCTTTAACACCTATCTACCTAAGGTCTCGTGATCTGGGATAGAAGACCCAACACCGCTACAAGGATAGAGAGAAAAGTCTGGGGTACAGAAAAATAATGCAATTTTAAAAATTTTTGTGTGTTTTGTATATACAATTTTTGCATTAAAAAAAATGATAATAAATTGCAATTTATATTTATGAACATGAGTACGTGGTGTTGAAAGGTATTGCGGAATAAGGCATTACTTCACACCCCTTGTCATCCCGGGTTAGAGAATTGAAATTGGTTGATAATCCCAGGTTAATCTAACTTGTTTTCTGCAGTCTAGTTTTTCTACGCTTTAATTAAATTGTTCTTCTTCACTGTTTATAAAAACCTACTTCTAAGAGCAGAATTATTCTTTCAATTGTCACTTTGTCTAAATTCCCTTCTACACTTATTTAATCTTGTTTTATTATTTTGGCTTAGAGATAATTATATTCCTTATTTGCTTGAGGACAAGCAAAAGTCAAGTGTGAGGAAGTTTGATAAGTGCAAAACATATAGACTTATTAAGGTTTAATCACCTTATTAATTGCAGCATTTTTAGTAATGTTTCTCACTTATCTTAGGTTTTTTCTATATTTATGTTGTTATATTAACTGATATATTATATGTGTTAAAATGTAGGAAAAATGACAAAGACATATATTATAAGGATTAAACACTCACGCGACATGCACGCATGTGTCCGCCCATCAGTACCGCCTCAAAACAGGCGGACAATACATAGAGGCAACCGCCTCATATTGCGAGGACGTGACACAAGCCAGACAACATAGAGGCTACCGCCTCATAACAGGCGGACAAGGTAGAGGGCAACCGCCCCTTATTGAGCGGACAAGAGACAATGAAACAGAGAGGAGACCGCCTATTAACATGCGGACAAGAGAGGAGATGAGAGAACCGCCTCTTATCTAGCGGACACGTGTAAGTGTCCAGGAAATTAACGGGTTATCTTCTTCGCCGACTCGCTCTGCAACTTGACTGCGCCTTATCGTTTAAGCAGTCGGCGCCTACCTGAAATTACTCACGCGTTGTTCCTGTCCCCTGCAATCAGTGAGGCTGCAATCAACGAGCTCAATCAATGAGCTGCTGCTATGATTCTTCTTCTTCCTCTATAAATACAACACTCGTCTCACCTTCTCCAGTGTCCTTCCAGGGGTTCTGTCCGTGGTTCCTCTGGAGTTCCAATTCACACCTTCATTCCATCTTCGTACCACCACACTTTCACTCACTCGTTCATTTTCATCTCTATTCTCCCGCTTCTCCATTTGTTTTATTTTCATCTCATTAATTTCACCTCTAGTCTCACGTATTTAAATAGAAGACCAAACTATTTAATATGTTAGGCTAGAGTACGTATACTCTGGGAATAATTATTATGTATCTGTATTAATTATGCAATATGTTTTACTGGTTTTAATTTTAATGAAGTTTGTTACGATTAAAGGTTTTCTCGCATCTTTTTAATAAATGTCATGAGTTTGTTAAATTGCTTTACTAAGTCTATTTTGATCAGACCGGTGATAAATAGACAGGTTAATTAAGGCGTAAATCTGGAGAAAGCTTATTATGATTTAATGAGTTAGTATTTTCAGATGCAAATGTAATCCCTCAACACTCCTCTGCCGTTCGCAGGCTTTTGCTTGAGTTTTCATCGGACCTTGCATTACAGGTGAACGAGTTCTTATGAGGCTATGACTTAGTCCTTAAGATAATTATAGGAATCTTGCCAAACAATTATAATTAAACCAGTAGACCTAGCATGAAAGAGCAGATAATATTAATCTGAACCAGAGTCCCGTTTAGTTTATCTGTTAATTTAGTTTATTTTATCTTTCCCTTTTATTTATAAAAACAAGTCAATTAATCCCCCCTTTTTGTGACACGCTTAGGTACTATAATATGTACATTAGTCCCGCGGTTCGATATCCGGTCGCTTACATTTTCACTATACTACTGCGTCCGGGATTTGTTTGCAGCCCGACGTTTATTTTGAGTTTTTAATTTCTTTTCTTTTAATTTTACACCAGTTTAACCACTCACGATATAACGTCTGCAAGTGCGCACCTGGCATAGGCCAAAGACAGTTACCGATATCAGGAGCTTCCTCGGTCTGGCAGGTTATTATAGGAGGTTTGTGAAGGACTTCTCCAGTGTCTCGAAGCCGATGACTTCCTTGATGAAAAAGGATGCACCATTCGAGTGGACAGTCGACTGTGAGAGTTCTTTTCAGAGTCTCAAGGATGCTCTGACATCTGCACCAGTCCTGACTTTACCAGACGGTCCAGATGGTCTTGAGGTCTATTGCGACGCATCAGGCAGAGGTATGGGTTGTGTGTTGATGCAACACGGGAGGGTCGTAGCTTACGCCTCCCGACAGCTGAAGAAGCATGAAGAGAACTACCCTACCCATGACTTAGAATTGGGTGCCATTGTCTTCGCACTGAAGATATGGCGACATCACTTGTATGGGGTGAGTGTGACGATTTATTCTGACCACAAGAGTTTAAAGTACTTGTTCACTCAAAGGAGTTGAACATGAGACAAAGAAGGTGGGTTGAATTTCTAAACGACTACGACATTAATCTACAATATAAGGAGGGTAAGGCAAATGTGGTAGCTGACGCACTGAGTCGCCGAGCACACTCTCTCCATTCGCTAGTCTCTTATTCTAGCTTGGTTGAAGAGGTGCGGAGTGCTCAGATGACGGATCAGTACATGATGGAGATTAGACAGAAGCTTATTGATGGCACATTCGAGGGTCAGAAGTATGACTTCAGACTCCACGATGATGACCTGATTAGGCTTAATGGCCGACTGTGTATACCGAGGAGTAGCGCTGAGTTGAAGGAGCGCATATTGAGTGAATCCCATTGTTCTACTACTTCGATTCACCCCAGAGCTTCAAAGATGTATAAGAGTATGAAAAGATATTTTTGGTGGACTGGAATGAAATAGGATGTGAATGACTATGTGTTGAGGTGTCTCACTTGTCAGAAGGTCAAGTTTGAGCACCGACGGCCTGGTGGTATGGTACAGCCAATGCCAGTGCCTGAGTGGAAGTTCCATGACATTTCTATGGACTTCGTAGTAGGGCTTCCGCCTACAAGGGGAGGTCTGAATATGATTTGGGTTGTTGTTGACCGACTGACCAAGGTGGCTCGATTCATACCGATGAAGGACACCTGGAAAGTGGCAAAACTAGAAGAGCTCTTTGATAGAGAGATTGTTCGGCACCATGGGGTACCGTAAATGATTGTATCTGACAGAGATACCAGATTCTTATCGAGGTATTGGAAGTCTACGCGAGAAGCATTGGGTACCAAACTTAAACTGAGTACAACGTTTCACCCACAGACAGATGGTCAGAGTGAGCGCACCATCCAGACACTTGAGGATATGTTACGTGCATGTGCACTTGACTTTCAGACCAGCTGGATTGACAAGTTACATCTGATCGAGTTTAGCTTCAACAACAGTTACCATGCTTCGATCAAGATGTCTCCCTTCCAGGCATTATACGGTAGACCATGCCGTACGCCATTATGCTGGGATGAGTCGAGTGAGACGGTCATTATAGGACCAGAGTATCTGGAACAAGTTCAGGCAGAAGTTCGCCAGATCCGGGCTAACATGAAGGCTGCTCAGGATAGACAGAAGTCGTACGCAGACGTGCACAGACGTGACCTAGAGTTCGCCGTGGGCGATCAGGTATTCTTGAGAGTATCCCCTATGAAGGGAGTGTTTCGTTTTGGCCAGAAAGGCAAGTTGAGCCCGAAATATGTGGGGCCATATGTTGTGACGGAGCGGATCGGCCCGGTAGCTTACAGACTAGATTTACCCGCCGAGCTGGGCAAGGTACATGATGTATTTCATGTGTCCCAGTTGAAGAAATATATGTCTCATCCGTCTCATGTACTTCAGCCTGAAAGGCTAACTTTAGAGCCGACCATGCGATCAGTGGAGACACTGGCCATAAGTCTGTGAGACTGGTGAAGGTTCTCTGGTCTAACCAGGACGTTGAGGAGGCCACTTGGGAGCTGGAAGATAAGATGAAGGCGAAGTACCCGTCATTGTTTACTTCTTAGCGTTTGTATGTATAGGGTACGGGGCGTACCCCTATTTAAGGGGGGTAGAGCCGTTTCGGTTATGTGTATGACATGTATTTGGATACATTGTCTGTGTTGTGTTGTCATATTGTTATGTTGTTATGTTACAAACCGCTGAGTCTAAATGATGTTGTGATGTTTTGTTGTTTGGACCTGGTGTCCGATGTTATGTAAAGATGTTGTTAATGTGGTTATGGAAGTATTGTTGATATGTGTTCCTGTGTTCTAGTATTCAGGATATGTGGAAGTATGAACTTTGGGGACAAAGTTCTTTTAAGGGGGGTAGATTGAAATACCCCAAACCTAGTTATGTTGCTTAAACATTTAAATATGGTATATTAAGACTAAAAGAGTCTTAGAAGCATTAATAAGCAAATTAAACCAAAGAAAACACAAAATGTGTTTTAAGGTCAATAAGAGCCAAAATGTGCTCTAAGCTTGGGATGAGCTTGGTTAAGACCTAATGAACTTAAAAAGACCTTATTTTTACACTAATGAACATATTAAACCAATTATCAAAGAAAACCAAGCTTGAAAACAAGTTAAAACACAAAATGTGCTTTAAGGAGTCTTAAAGCACATTTTTGAAAAATTGTCTTGTAAATGAGTTTTGAATGGCTAAATGTCCATCATTACTCTTTAATTAACATGTGTACTATATAGTATCACATTTGGAAGTCAATATCAATGGGAAATCAAAAATTTCACATCTATGTGCCTTGTTTTTATGAATAGTTACTTTAATAAGCTAGTTTGTAACATATGTTATTATAAGTAATTAAATTGACAAATAAAGACTTAGTAACCCCTTATATCATAATGGGGTCCGGTTTCTTAAGTGGTGAGTCACCACTCTTGCTAGCCTATTGATAAGTGCGAAATATATAGACTTTTAAGGGTTTAATTACCTTATAATTTGCAGTATTTTAAGTAATATTTCTCACTTATCTGACGATTTTCCTAGGTTTATGTTTTGATATGAATTGATATATTTTATGTGTTAAATGTAGGAAAAAGTGTTGGAATCAAGTAGTTTACTTCACAAGCTTTCCAACGCAACAAACGGCGAGTCAAACGGACTTATAACGAATAATCTGGAGCCGATTCAAGATTGGACTACAATCGTGTATATATACATATATATATATATTAGCATAACTGGCGGACAGGAGAGGCGCGGACACAACAGAGGCGTCCGCCTCTTATCTCGCGGACAAGACTCAGGCGACCGCCTGGCGGACAGGAGCAGAGACTACCGCCTCTTATCAGGCAGACAGCACACAGACGACCGCGAGGCGGACGGGACCAACACACGCGGACAAGAGCAGCGCACGGAACAGAATTGGAATTTCCACACCGAGTTTTCTTCTTCCACGGCGCCGCAGTCGAACTACCTTCATTAATTGCAGACGATCGCCCACCTTAATTTGTGCACGCGTGACTGTAATCAATTATCAATTGCTCTGCCCGATGAAATCTCTGATTGAAATCTTCAAGGATCTACACCAACTCCACCGCCATCTACTCAGTAGCTCACAATTCCTGTCACTTCTCCTTTGTCTGTTTCCCATGTCCTCCGCCTATATAAACCCACACTACTGGAAGCTAAAAGAAAACAATCCATCCATCCAGTCATCCACGCACCCATCCAGTCATCCATTCATTTATCAGTCCACGAATTAATCCGTTCACCCACGCATTCTCCCACGATCGCACTCCATTCACTTCATCAAAATTCATCATCCATCCACTCCATTAAATTCCCACGTAATACATACACCCCACTTTCCATTTTATTTCCACTATTACGCACCAGCTCTACAGAAATAAATTAGCAGACGGGGCAACGCAAGACGAAGTTGAAGCGAGGAACCGGAGTGAACTTCTAAACTGGAGTTACCTCTTACCCTTTCTTTAATTTATTTAATGCATTCCTTTTCTGTTATCGTTGTTTCTGTAACAATGAGCGAGTAAGTATTTTAGCTTCCCGGGTTGGGAAGCGAACCTATTTCCTAAATTCTGTTATGTATTTCTTTAAATAAATTTAGTTAACTGCAACAGTTCAATTCCTGTCCTTCAAGTGTTTTAATTATTTGGCCGGTAGTTAAAACAACCCTTGTAGTTATTTTATTAAAATGCGAGAGCTGAGATAAATAACTAGACAGAGGAAGTTGAACCTAATTAACAGCTAGAAGCCTTATCCGGCCTATAGGTTAATTAGACTCCAATAGAAACTGCTCTTTATGCGATTAATTGTGTCCGGTCTAGAGCATTAGCCTGCTGCTAGGTCTAACAATTGGTTAGGATTCATTATACTTAGTCGTTAATGAATTAATTAAAGTTTCTGAGTTATTGCAGTAAAATTAAAGGAAGAATTTACTAACAGATATAAAAGGAATAGGTAAGCAAACAACCCGGGGTGCGCTTTTCTATTTATCACATTCATCACTCTTTAAATCCCTCTATGTTTATTTAAGTTGTTTTATTTTTTTCCTTGTAGTTTAGTTTCTTTTTAATCAAAACCGAAAAAGTGATATTTCCTGTTTTCTTTAGTTTAACTTAATTTCCCAGTTAATCAAATATTTGTCAATTAATTATACGAGGTCCCTGAGATCGACAACCCCATTTAATCACTATACCCGCAAAACGATAGGTACACTGCCTATGTGGTAGAAGTAGTCACATATTTCTCCACCACCTATTAAGTAAATAAACAAGTAATAAAGCAAGTACTATTTACTTTAAGCTAAAATATCTTACAAAAGCAAACTTATCTCATTTGCTTCATTCTTCCTTCATTTCCCACCGTCTCCAACACTTCACCATCTTCCTTCTTGCTCTCTTTCACGATAATACACCACCACCATCAAAACTCCATCTTTGACCACTTGTAATTCCTAGCTCACTTAACCAAATCAAAAACAAATACCACCATTCTCTTAGTCTCATCAAGCTCTTCATTCCTATCTTCTCAAAACTTCAAGACCACCATTTCGGTGCCATGGAGTTCCACCATTGAAGGAGCTTGAGCTTATATTTCTACATATTATTGATCTCCTTTGCTTCTAGGTAAGGAATCTCAAAGAAAAATAATGTTTCCTCCATTTTTTTATCTTGACCGAAAATCACCATTGATGGTGCTCATTATATTGCTTTGTTCTAGCTTCATTCCAACCTTTCAAGGACTAGGTGGAGTCCTCTCTTGATAGATATTCAAACTCTCTTCAAATACCAAGGTAAAATAACTACCTTAATGCTTTAAAACAATATATGTACCTAGGGTTTACAATGAGATTAAGCTTGAAGCTTGAATGCTCATTATATTGTTTGTATAATGTATAGAAGTTGACAAGCTATCAAACATCATTACCGGTTTTATAAGGAAACAAGAAAGAAGTTTGTGAGGAAAAAGAGGTAAATATGCTAACCTAATGTAGTTTAATGCCTTAGGAGAAATGAGCTTATAATGCTTGTTAAAATTACCTAAAGAGCAAATGGTAAATGACTTAGTGAAATGTTCTCAAGGAGACTAGTAAAAGGACATATGTGTTGTTGTATGTATTTGCAGGTCAAAGGCAAATATATTGTGGAAATTCAGTGTTTAAGATTTATGCATCTTAAGGGCCTAAGTGCCATGCAATTTAAATTATGCACTATATTGTAATGTAGTGTAATTTGGGTGAAACTTTGTGTGTGAGAGTGTCCTTGGTGAATTTAGGTGTTCTTGTGTGATTAATGGAGAAAACAATGTGTTTTGGCTTAGTAATGTTCTAGGAGAACCCATGTCAAAAATTGGGTAATGTATAGGAGGTTATAAGTGTTTAAGAGAATTTTGGAAACTAGGAAGTCTTGTGAAGGGCTAGGTATTTTACTAGGAAAGAAACTTGTAAAGGTGTTTAAGAAGTTGTTTAGAAAGAAAAGATGTTTGGGAGATGATGTTGTAGTGGTGAGAAAGCATTTTGGGCATAGTGGTTAACATAGGTATGAAACACCACTTAGAGAACCAAGGAGAAAATAACATAAGGGTTAGGAATTTTGGTATGGAATGAATAAGTGTTAAAGAGATAGATAATGAATTTTATGAATGTTGTATGAGGATTTGAGGGTACCAAATGATGTTAGGAAACATTAGGAGGCTTTAGGAGAAGTTTGGTGAAGATTTGACAAAGTTTAGGAAAGTTTTTGTGGCGTCCGACCCAGGGGTCCGACCCAAGTTTGGGTCGGACAGCCTCTGTTAGGCGTCAGTAAATGGTTCTGGAACGGTCCGACCCAGAGGACTTGGGTCGGACATGGGTTGGACAGTCGTGTTTTGGAGGACGGTAAATGTTCTGGAATGGTCCGACCCAGTCGAGTGAGTCGGACATGGGTCGGACAAGGTTGTTTTGTAAGGCGGTTGATGTTCTGTAATGGTCCGACCCAGTCGAGTGAGTCGGGCATGGGTCGGACGTGTATGTTCAAAGGGTCGATAAAATCTCTGGAATGGTCCGACCCAGATGGTTGGGTCGGACATGGGTCGGACAAGTTAAGTTTTTTCAAACCCGAAGACCACTGGAAGGGTCCGACCCAGTTGTGGGTCGGATGGTGGGTCGGACAGACCAAATTTATAAAAAAAAAACAGTAAAGAATGTGGCAAATGTAGTTAACCCCTAGGGTATAATGTAGGTAATCAAGTATAAGTTAAGACATTAAAACATGTCATATAATCATGTTAAACATTTAGTAAATTTGAGGTTAAATAAATTAATTAATCGACGTTATTAATCATGTATAGGAGTGACCTACGGTGGAAACAAATCGAAGCAAGGACCAAGGTATGGTTTTCTTGCAGTCTATTGCCTACCGGTTTACACCAGCTTGTGTGTTGTTTGTTTTTCTGTGTGTTAATGACTTTGTAAGATTAAACCATGTAAAGAGTTTACAGTTGTTAAATATTATTATGTTGTTAAGTATGACCCTCTCTTCCCTTGCGTGTGTCTAACAAGACTTGACCTATTATGGTGAATTGTGTATTGAGTTCGATGTTGAACTACTAACAAGTGCTAACGGGGAAGTGAGGAGTCCGGTCTGTTCCGGCCACGCGTGTGAGTATGGGAGTCGATGTCATAACCGGTTCGATTCTCTTTGTATGTTATGGTTGTTTCCCAATTTGGTGTCCAACCTTCCCTTTAGCTTAACCAAGGCTATTTTACTGACTCACGTCGGGCCACAGGGGCATACTATGTGTTGTTTCGGTGGGCTTGGATCACTATATCCGAGGCACCTTGTGTTAAGTTATCCGTCCAATCTAACAGGACGGTGACGAGTTATGAAACGAGCTTAGCATGAGCATGGCAACATTCTCTAGGCTCTCCATGGGAACTAATTGTAATGGTTCACTTCCTAAATGGAATTGCTCTTCTGTGCTATGTGTGATGTTGTGTACAATACCTATATTATGATAATTCTATATGTTGTGTGTTTAAAAATGAATGCCATGTCACCATGACAAATAGTTGCGCGTATCCCGGTAGCCGATGGGCTGCGCGTTAACCATACCAGCCAAGGGTTGCTGACCCCCTCGGGGGCTTCATATTTCTTTTACTACAGGATGAGGATCGAAGAAGCGGAATGGCTTTAGATCCTAGGATGCAGGATTACTTTTGATTACTTTTGGATGTTGGGCCCGGGATGCGCCTGTACTCCCGTGGCGATATATATTTTGGTTGTGAACAGTTTACAGTCACAGTATACAGTGAAGGATGTAAGTAAATACTCGGTAATATGTTAATGTATATGCGGTTATTAGTTCTATGCTCGGGAGTCTGCTCATCAGACCGGTACACTCGTATTTATTCAGCCTTGTTAACCACGTGGGTGGTTGACGGCGTTGTAGCACCAATCGTTTAGTTATAGTTTAGTTGTTTAACTTCCGCTACGATTTCAAGTAATGTTATGTGCGTAGTAGGGGTGTTACAGTCTTAACATATAATTTCCTTATATTTACAATTTAGCCCCAAAGCTTTATATAAATTACATATTAACTCATAAACTATAGTTTTAATATTTAATTCTCATAAATACCAAAATGAACCTTATAATTCCACTAATTATGTTTTCGCCCCATGTTTAATTCTGTTTTACATATATATACTTTCATAAATTATATATTCACCCCAAAACTTTTATAAACTTAATATTTTATGTCATAAATCATTTTAACCCAAAGGTTATGGTCAACAATTTGACCAAAGCCTAATTTCATAATTAATACTTTAATATACCCAGAAAAATCATATGTATTCGGCTTTCACACTATATTTTCCATAAATTACAAAATAGCCCCAAAACTTTATAACATGTTATTTTACACTTAAACACTTGTTTAAATTCACCAAAATTCATAACATTAATTCCTACCTTATATTATATCACAAGTATACCAAATTAACCTTTTACTCCTTAAATCAAGATGATTCTTGTACTTGATTTCCTCTTGATTTCCAAGCTCCTCCAATGCTATATTGTTGTAGGATTTTCGGCCTCCATATGTAAATTTAGGAGATCCATGTGTTAGACTTCTAACAAGGATTTATAAGTAAGATTTGGAGTAGTTTTACAAGAGTTTTCCTTCGGTATTTTTCAAGGAATTTTCGGTACACCTTTGGGTGATTGTAGATCCAAGTTTCCTTCATGAAATGATGAAGAGAACATAGGTTTAGAAGCTAAAATTTTTTGGTAATAGCTTATGGTATTTAATAGGATTTTCAACATGAAAATATACCTTAACTTGATCTTGTTTGTTCCCTGAGTTGTTGTTGAAACAAGGTGACTTCATGGAGTACTTAAGCTTGGCGATATCTTGTATTGTTGCTAGGATGATTCTTGCTTCAAGACTTGTTGGAATTAACAAGGAAGATTACATAAAAATGGTGTTAGAACTTAATACACCATTAATGAAGCTTTGAAGCTCTAAGGAATAAACTAGCTAAAGAAGAAAGAAAAGAGAGGAGAATGACTTACCAAATCGGTGAAGTGCGGAGCAAAAGAAGTTGCTAACTCACGTAGGACTAAAGGGAATAGCAAGGAAGGAAAGTAAAATCTGATTTGGCTGTGTTTATTTGGTCAATTTGGTTAGGCATGCTAGGTATGCTCCTTCATTAATTAATTGCTTGGTTCATGGCTCCATAAAATGCCTAAAGTCAAGCAAACTTTCGGCCACATTAAGAGGAGGAATGAAAGACTTTGTTGTCAATTGAAACAAAAGGTAGATGGTTGTCTGCTTTGAATTTTCTAAACTGAATACACATGCTCATTTCCTTTTAGTTTCGGCAATTGGAGTGTGTAGGTAGCTCTAGTTCTCCTTGTAGTCTTTCGGCGCTTAGGGGCTGTAGGAGACTCATTGCTTTTGTTTATATTAAACATAGAATTAAGCTTAGTTAGGTATTTGTCCTTCTTCAATTTTTATAAGGCAATTAACCTCCTTTCTCCTTGCATTATCGGCAGCAATAGGCAAGAACATGGGCTGCTTCTTTGTTTTAATGGCATGTCTAAAAGCTAGATCTACTTTAGGAATATAATTTCATTACTTTAGCTAACTTATTCTCCTTGTTGTTTTCTTGCAGGCATTCAGTAATGGGAGCTCCTTAGACTGAGATGATTTTGACATAATGTCACATGGTACATGATAAGATGAGTCACCATTCCACAAGACAAATTTTTAAGTGAATACCAAGTCAAATACACCCAAAATGACACCCCCTTGTGTGCCCATATGGGACTGATTTTTAATTTGATTCCTGTCACACTATATTGTATTAATACTATATTATAACATGTTATATGTCACAACATTTAATTGGTACATTTATTCCAAGGTAAAAGATGAAAGTTTCTAAGGTAAAATGCTGATTTTATACTACATTTTGATCATAAATCGGCCCTGTTTGTGCTATAATTTTAGCATTGGATTTAATTATTTAGATGTTCAATGTATCCCCATTTAGGATTTCCAACTCCTGGCTCCTCAAAAACTTCAAGGTAATAGCGTAGAATGCGTTTTTATGACACCCGAAGGTGCATTTTTGTGCTTTAAGGATATTCTGGAAAATAAGTAGTCGCTACAAGTTCCAAGTGTTATAAACATTTTTTAGTCAATAATGATATGTTAAGGTGTTACATTGAGTTATATGGGGTTATATCAACTCAAGACAAAATTTCCAGGCTACCAGGACACTCCCGAGCAAAATAGGAGCATTAAGAAATTCCCCTGAGCACTTTGTGTATTTTTGAAAAAGTAGCTCAAGAATTTTCTTTATAATGATGAATAATGATGATAGGAACTCTAAGAATGAATTATATAGGAGTTCGTGCCACCTCGGCACCTCTCCTGGGCATTTCCGGGGTTTTATGGGGCCCCCATCGGGAACTTCCTAGCACTTTGCGTTTAACTGAGAATTTAGCGTGGTGAATTCATCTTAAATGTTTAATAAAGTGTTATGGTGCATATGGAATGAAGTGTAATGCTTTATCTCATCTTATAAAATATTTCCAGGACTTTCGGGCCTTACGGGAGATGTGCTGACTCTCCCAGGCATTTTGCATTTCTACTCTGTTTTAGATGAGGTCCTATCTTCTAAGGGTCATATAATGATCCTTAGTTGACTTGTTATGAGTTTTATAGTTCATATACCTTGGTTAGCTTAAGGTCCGGCTTAACGCTCGTTGTTGACCTTAAGGAGTTTTGGTGCGTTTTAACGTCTAAGTGTTTATATACTTTCTTAGGGTTTTATAATCCCCCAAATAATACATATTTCCCATTATTTAATTTTTTAAATGTTAGGGGTATTTCAGTCTACCCCCCTTAAAAGGACTTCGTCCCGAAGTCATAACTACTTACTTATCCTATGGAATCAAGTTCCTCATATCTATTCCATGTATACTTACCATTCTTTGGTGTCAATACTATATTGACACCTCTACATTCCATCTGTAATCCAAGTGTATGCAATTCGTACATACGTATAACCTTACTCATGATAATCAATGTAATCATAGCATAAGTAACTTGATAAATACTGTAAAGCAATTAAGTGTGCTTTTATTAACCATCCAAGTGTTACATAGAACACATCAATAACCACTCAAGTGCACACATGCGCAACAATCAAACACAACCAACCAAACACAAACCAAAACCAGTATAGACTGCAAATATGCAAGTAGCATATGGTGCTCTACCCCCCTTAAAAAGGGTTACGCCCACGTACCCCCACAAGTATACACAAACTAAAGAAAAAGTGCTGGATACTTGTCTCGCATGGAGTTCTCTAACTCCCATGTCGCCTCCTCAATGTCGTGGTTTGACCACAGAACCTTGACCATTCTAATGGTCTTGTTCCTGGTCTCTCCAGTCTTGGAGTCTAAAATGCGAACTGGGGTCTCCTCATATCTAAGTGTAGGATCTAGCTCGAGTGTCTCGGGCTCTAAGATATGTGATGGGTGAGGCACATACTGCTTTAGCTGAGAAATGTGAAACACATTCTGCACTCTCCCAAGCTCAACAGGTAAATCTAATTTGTAGGTTAATGGGCCCACTCGCTCCGTGATAAGGTACAGTCCTACATACTTCGGGCTAAGCTTGCTCTTCTGCCCAAATCTGAAAACTCCCTTCATTGGTGAGACTCTGAGGAAGACTCGATCGCCTACTGCGAACTCGAGGTCTCTTCTCCGGACATCAGCACATGACTTCTGTCTGTCTTGGGCTATCTTCATGTTCTTGCGTATTTGCACAATATCCTCTTTCATCTGGTCTATGTATTCTGACCCTAAGATAATGTTCTCACTGGCCTCGTCCCAACAAAGTGGTCCTGCATGGTCTGCCGTACAATGCTTGGAATGATGGCATCTGGATGGATGCATGATAGTTGTTGTTGTACGCAAACTCGATCAAATGTAGTCGATCTATCCAGCTTTCCTGGAAGTCTAAGGCACAAGCTCTAAGCATGTCCTCTAGTGTCTAAATTGTTCTTTCACTCTGGCCATCTGTCTGTGGATGGAAGGTTGTACTTAGCTTCAGCTTCGTACCTAATGCCTCCTGAACTTGCTGCCAAAATCTAGAAACAAACCTGGAATCTCTATCTGACACAATCGGCTTAGGTACACCTTGGTGTCTATAGATCTCTGTCTAGAAGAGGTCCGCTAGCTTGGGGACTTTCCAAATGTCCTTGATAGGAATGAACTTTGCTACCTTTGTCAGTCTGTCGACGATGACCCATATCATGTTAGCACCTCCTCTACTCGGTGGAAGACCGACCACGGAATCCATGGATATATCCTCAAACTTCCAATATGGAATGGGCATCGGCTGTACTAAACCGCCCGGTCTTCGGTGCTCAAATTTTACTTTCTGACACGTCATACATTTAGCCACGAACTCTGCCACATCTTTCTTAATACCACTCCACCAGAAATGTAATTTTAGATCCTTATACATCTTAGATGATCCTGGATGTACTGATAAGGAAGAGCAATGAGCTTCTGTAATATCTTTTCCTTCAAGTCGGGGCTGGACTCTGGTATGCACAAACGACCATTCAGTCTAATTAACCTGTCTTCACTGAGTACAAAGTCGTACTTCTGCCTCTCAAAAATACCGTCAGACAACTGCAGTCTAATAGTCTGCATGAACTGGTCCTTATCCTGAGCACAACGTACTTCCTCAATGAGACTGATATCTCGTGTCATAGCAAATAGGGAATGAGCTCTATGGCTCAGGGCGTCAGCAACTACATTTGCCTTGCCCTCCTTGTACCTGAGGTCGATGTCGTAGTCCTTCAGAAACTCGACCCATCGCCTCTGCCTCACGTTAGGCTCCTTCTGAGTGAATAGATGTTGAAGGCTCTTGTGATCTGAGTAGACTATCACTGTAACTCTATATAAGTAGTGGCGCCAGATCTTCAGTGCGAACACTACTGCTCCCAATTCCAAATCGTGAGTTGGGTAGTTCTCTTCGTGTTTCTTTAGCTGTCATGATGCATAAGCAATAATCTTACCATTCTGCATGAGTACACACCCTATCCCTATGCCTGAGGCATCGCAATAAACTTCAAACCAGTCGGTCCCCTCTGGAATGGTGAGTATGGGTGTCGACGTCAGTAGATCTTTCAGTGTCTGAAATGAACGCTCGCAATATTCAGTCCATACAAATGGAGAATCTCTCTTCATCAGGCTCGTCATTGGTTTTGCCAGTTTGGAGAAGTCCTGTATAAATCTTCTGTAGTAACTAGCTAATCCCAAGAAACTACGAATATTTGTCACTGTCTTCGGTCTCAGCCAAGTCTTAACTGCCACAATCTTCGCAGGGTCTACAGATATACCGCTGGCTGATATTACATGCCCTAGAAAAGATACACTGTCTAGCCAGAAATCACACTTTGAAAGCTTGGCATATAATTGGTTCTCTCTCATCGTCTGCAAAACTTGCCTCAGATGTACCTCGTGCCCGTCCTTTGTCTTCGAATAAACTAGAATGTTGTCGATGAACACAACTACTGACGAGTCTAACTGCTCTCTAAACAACCGGTTCATAAGATCCATGAATATAGCTGGGGCGTCCGATAAGCCAAATGGCATAACTGTGAACTCATAGTGCCCATAGCACGTTCAAAAAGCTGTCTTCTCTATATCTCCATAAGCTATCCGTATCTGGTGGTATCCTGATCACAGATCAATCTGTGAGAAGACTGTAGCACCTCTTAACTGGTCAAATAGGTCGTCAATCCTTGGTAAAGGGTATTTATTCGTGGTGGTGACTGCGTTAAGCTCCCTGTAGTCAATGCATAGTCGCATGCTACCATCCTTTTTCTTTACAAATAATACTGGTGCTCCCCATGGTGATGCACTCGGTCTGATGAAACCTTTATCTAGCAGATCTTCCAACTGGGTCTTCAGCTCTTTCATCTCTGCTGGTGCCATTCTGTAGGGCGCCTTAGCAATAGGCCCCGTGCCTGGTATTAAGTCGATGGAGAACTCAACATCCCTCTTAGGTGGCATCCCTGGTAACTCTTCAGGAAATAAATTAGTGAAATCTGAGATGACTGGTATGTCTGACTGTGTCTGCTCTTCCTGCCTCATGTCCTGGACATAGCACAAATAGACTGGTTGTCCCTTCTTCACCTTCTTCATCAAAGTTATAGTAGATACTAACTTGAAAGTCGGTTCTCTTAGAGTACTGGGATATGAAACTGTCTTGCCCTTCGGGCTCTTCAGTAGTAATCTATGTTCTGCACAATGCAGTCTGCCCTTATACTTTTGTTGTCAATCCATGCCCATGATGATGTCAAAGCCCAAATTATCCAACTCAATCAAATTCGTGTGAAAATCTTCATCAATGATTTTAATCTGAACTCCCTTGTGGAGTTTCGTGCATCTCACTCTCTCCTTCGTTGATAGTGTGACTAGGAAATCTGAGAGAGGCTCAGGGGTTGTCTCTAACTTCCTTGCTAATGTAGAGGATATAAAGGAGTGAGACGCTCCTGAATCGAATAGTATCGATGCACTTACGCCGTTTACAATGAAGGTTCCCATGATGACATTCCCCTTATCCTTGGCCCCGGTCTTGTCCAACACATTCAGCACTGCTCCTCCATTTCCATTAGACTCGTGGCCTGGGGTTAACAATTCGTAAGATAGTGAGGTTGGTTGTATGTCTCAAAGGAATTAAAATGCCATTCATTAATCCAATGATTCTTACATACAATTTCCATAATTACATCAATATTGCCTAAATGTCAAATTTAACTGTCTGGGTTTCAAATGGGTAGTATTTACTAAGGTTGATGGAGCTGTATTCAACTTAATGCCCTTAATCCCACGGTACACTAATCTGGAATCTCCCCCAAATATCAACACATCTCCTGACTTCAAAACAATCTTGCTCGCTTTGTCCATTCTTTTCTGATCACCGTATAGAAACTCAGCATCATCTCCAATGGAGAATGATACATTTGGTATCCCTTTGGTGATTAACTCAGATGTCTCATCTCGGTCCTGGTGTAATCCAAGTTTTCCCCCTTTCTCATAGAAATTTACAATGCATACATCGACTTCAATGTCCGGTATGTGGTTTGTCTCTAGTTGTTGTGCAATCTTGACCGCTTCTGGTACCAAGGTTTGGAAACTACTGGGTATCCTAGGAACTCGTGCTCCATCTATCTTTCTTACTTCTTGATACAACCTAGTTTGTGGATCCCAATCCTTACCCATACACATCATATACAATTTAAGTTTTGATCCACTCCCATATCCTGGGATATAAAATCCTCCAGGGCCTATTCCCAAAGTTCTACATTCATTTACAATAGCTATTTGTTCATCTAGGGTTAGGTATTGTTTGAGTAGGATCATGCCGGGTCGAAGTACTTGGTATTCTTTCCCTGGATATTCCCGACCTTCGCTCATAGGTTCAGGTGATCTCGGTCTCATAGGTAAGGGGTAACAAATGTCAAAATGTCCTATTAGGTGAGAGGTTTCCTAAGTTAGGTCTCTCTAAATTTTGATTCACACAAAACACATACAAGTCTCATCGACTGATAACTATAAACACACATCATGCTTCATGCTTTTGGTTTAGGATTTAGGCTTACCGGTTTCGCGCTGAGCGCTAGCCTCAGCGCCTGAAGCTCCCACTGAGTACAGGGTGTTTCTTCCTGGAATTATCTCCTTTCCTTTCTGCTGTGCAGTTGCAGATGGCTGTCCCGCCGGACCTCTAGTGTAGGTATTGTTCTGCGGCGCCTGACCTCCTCTAGGTCCGCCCGCCTCTATAGCTGGGGTACTCTGTGAATCTCTAGATCCCTTATACACTCGGCTTCTTAGGTTGGAAAAGTATTCATACTCTCGGTGTCCTTCCTTTTTGCAATAGCGGCATTCCACCTTCCTGCCTGTGCAGTCTACGCCGGGGTGATCATTCCCACAACGCTTACATAGTAGTGGCGCTGGGGTGGCTTATTGCCCTTGGGTGGTGCTAATCTAAGTGGCTGAGCATTAATATCTAGGCCGGTCAGACGAGGGACCTGCTCCTTCGTCTTCTGACCCTGGAAGTCCTTCCGCCCCTTCTTCTTATCAAAGAATTTTTTGCTGAAGGTTTTAGATTCAGTGACCAATTTCAAATATAGGTAATAAATGGGCAACTCATTCTCAATCAAAGGTTTCTTACTTTCCTTTCTTGTAGTAACCGCCAGAGGTTGCTCCCCCATCTTCTCCCTCAGTATTCTTCCTTTTCTTTCCTTGAGCCTCTTCCCTGGACTGAAGCATTAACTCAGTTGCTGATGCGGCGTCATAGCATTCTTGTATAGTAGCAACACGTATGGCTCCCTTGGCGCCCTGGATGCTATACTGTAGACCTCCTCTCAATTTCTGAATCTTTATGGTGTCGTAGTAGTCGACCCCTGGTATGTAATCTAGCAGACTGATGAATCGTGCGTAGTACTGATCAATCGTCTGACTCCCCTGGATTAGGGTCTCGAATTCTTGCCTCCTCCTCTAGTTCAGGTGTTCGGGGTAGTACTTCTCCCGCAACACCCCCACAAATGCCGTCCAATCAAAGTTTGGTGTAGCTCTATGGTGGCCCTCGACAGACCGCCACCAAAAGTCAACTGCGTCCTTCAGGTTGTACGCTGCTATGTCGACCTTCTGGTCTTCTAGAACTCTAACAGCCTTGAATGCCTTCTGGTGTTCCACAATGAATTTCTCTAGTGTGGCGGGGTCTGGTTCCCCTGAATACGTCGGTACTCTAGCGTCTGCAACGCTCTTCAACCAGTTGGTTTCTCTAGGCTGCGGCGGGTAGGGTATGGCTCCCGCAAACTGAGCTCCTAGTTGCTGCACGAAGGCTGCCATGGCCTCTGCTAGGCCTGGTATCTCCGGGACATGTGTTGGTGTCTCGCCACCGCGTCCACTTCTGCCTCCACGTGGTCTTCCACTTCTGGACATCTACAGTATAGTATACTATTATTAATACTCGGTGTTACACCGTTCTACATACACAATCATAGATATATATGAAAGCTAACTACTAATAAAGATTTCCCTAGGATTTTTCTTTCTAAGTCACGAATCCTCACAGACGTTTCCTGTTTCCCATTATTCCTATGCTCACTGTTCTTGACTCAGTATCTTCTTCATCAGAGCGGAACTCTGCTCTGATACCACTTTTTGTAACACCCCTAATCCTAAACCTGTAATAATCTCACAAGTCGTAGCATAACAGAATATAATTCGCAGCGGAAAATAAAACTATCTAAATGTTGGTGTTACACGCCGTTACTCACCGATGTGAGCAACAAGGCAACCTTACTCCATCCATCAAATTCAACTCCCATCCGCAATGATGAACAGATACTGAGCACTCTTAATATTACAAACCAAATCCAAACTAAGCAACTAATCCAAATACAACAAACTCCTTAATACAATACATAATAAAACTTAAAAGTGTTTATTGAAAACACATCAGCTACCCTGTTCCCCGCACTCAGGCTTGTGTCTTCTCAGTAACCTGAAATGTTTTCCCATTGAAGTGCTCAGCAAATGATATGCTGGTATGCTAAATGTAATCCTAAATCATCTGGATTCCTTAAGTCGTCTTAGCCATCTTGATATTAGATTCATTACATGCTATAACGGTTTACAATAATAATAATGATAATAATAATAACTTTAAATGTTAAGTAAACACATAACAATTCACAACAATATCACAACACCATCAATAACCAATAACCAATAAACAATAACCAAACAAGACATGCGTATAAATTAATTGTACTTGTTAGTTGGCCATAAGGCCCTTATCCTTTATACCAATCACTTAAACCTTCCAATTAATTTTCACCGCAGGCTTCATGTTAGGACAACCCTTAATAACTTATCAATGGGCAGTAGTCCCCTGGGTTCCAAAGGAACCGTTACCAGCTGACCTTATGGCCCTGGATAATATATTTGCCTTGTAGGCGACCGATCCGGTCATAACTTGTGCACCAACAACAGTGCCCTCTGCCATCATCGAATGTGAATAATGGATTCCCTTGAGTGACTCTTGATATAGTCCCTCGTAGTGATCACGATGCGCAACCAGAAAGTCGAAACAGTCTGGATTCCTCTCTTTATAAGTTAGCCCTTTTGTTAGTGGTACAATATCTAATCCTTGAGTTAAGACTATAACAGTTGAGTTGACCATCAGTTAGGTTTACATAATACCTAAAGGTCAGTTAGTCTTGTTCCAGTTTAGATGTATAAACTTTCAGTCATAAGACTTTCACGTATAAATAAAACACAATAGTGTCGAGCAATACAGTATACAATATCATATACATAAATCACAGATATCGCTCTTAACAATTAAACACATAGTGTCTGGACCTCAGGAAAATCCTTAGGACATTCAGACCACACAATTAACATACCGTTCACCGTGATAACTGCTAGCTTGACAATTCACGCTTTAGTAGTTTCTTCCCGTACGCTGTTATATTTAAATGCAATACCGGGTAACGTTAATACAACTATTCACTAAATATTACAGTACCGTCACTATAGAACTAATACTCGTAGTATACTAACCCCGTATGTTATTTATTTTCCCCTGTTATTTTACAGTGGTTCGAGGTAGTTTAACAGTTCGTTATTTTATGTAGTAACTACATGTGATAATGAATTTCCATTGTATTGTATATCTTTATTTCATTAACCATATACCCATAATTATTTTCACTTATTCCATATATTAATATCATTTGGTTATTTTTATTATAACCACAATTATTTTATAAACTTTACACTATACTCCATAATGTATTACATTACTGAATTTTAATTCCTTTCTTTATTAAATTACAAGACAAACCATATAAATTTGGTAATTATATTTTGGACACATTAACTTTTGTAAATTTACTAATTAACCATAATAACTTTCGATAATTGCAAAACAAATATACTAACTTTTATCAATTACCAAATGACCACATATACTTTCGGTCTTAACATATAATTATAAGTTACATATTAACTCATAAACTATAGTTTTAATATTTAATTCTCATAAATACAGAAATGAACCTTATAATTCCACTAATTATGTAACACCCCGTCCAAAGCCAATCGTGGTTATCGCAAAACTTAACACTTAATCGAATTCGTCGCAGCAGAAATAACAAACACCTGACCTTGCCACGGTCTGATCGTTAGAACATACCGGCCTTATAATATTACAACACTTATCCAAGGTAAACAACCAACCAAAACATCACCATCCAAAATACCACCAACCAACCGAGTTTAAGTATCTAAGTCATAGCCACAAACTTACTTTAGTTTCAATATAGACAGACAGGAGCACAAGCGCAACCCGTACTCAAAATAAACAACCCATCCTAAGTCTAACCGCTCCTACTCTCGTGGTGCGACTTCATGGGCCTCTTACCTGCAAGTGTAAAAACAGCCCCCAAAGGGTGTCAGCACGAATGCTGGTACTCCCTCTCATGGCCCCCAAGCTAACGGGACTACGACGACTAATTGTCGATAGCATGGAAATTGATTAAGTACACAAGCATGATATGAAGTGCAATAAACAACAATCCACAGATGAACATATATAGCTCACACACAATGAACGACACAAGCGTTCCCTTATCAAGTGGGTTAGTAACCCCCTCCTTAGTCCTGATTTCCTTAACCTCAGTTCTTTATCTTACCTCAGTCTTATCCTTATCTTAATCTCAGTATACAAACCGTTCCTAGAAGGGAATGGTTGTAGCTTAATCTCAAACCTAGGATTTAGGTGATCCTACCGCACCATCTTAATGCCACCTACCCTGGACGGGAGTCCAGCGTAGCTGAGCCGGCAACCGGCCTAGGCTACAAGTCCGAAGACAAGTCCTTAAGCGGAGGGCGGATCTGATTCAGATACCGTCCCCCTTTCCTTAGCATGCATGACCGGAGTCAGTCCCGGGTTTCCTCACCCAAGTTCCAGTTAGTAGAAATCTTAAACACCAAGTGCTAGTTAAACTTAACGGGTATTAACCAACAATCACCAATACTTAACTCTTATTCTTAACTCAGTAAGTACTAAACTTGGTTAGTAACAATCTCAAGTCTCGTGGGTTAGTGTAGAGAAAACACATACACAACAAGAACAAATATAACCGGTTGCATGCTTTATCTTGTCTTAGTCATAGCAAGTAAACAGATAGCACACAAGCCGAGGGACACCTCGTTAGCAAGCAGGTCACAAGAAAGATTGTACCGTTCACCGTCATCTGTCGTTTGTTTAACCTTCTCCGGGGTCCCAATTCACAAACCTAAAACATTGATTCATTTTCAGGCCATTAGTTATTTGCACCTACTTAACTCACTTAGTCCCTAAAGATTCCCATTCGATACCCTCTTAAATCCTTGCCACTTAACCTTATAAACTTAACTTTAAACATTAAGGTTTTTACTTAACTTAACTTAACCCCTTAGGTTCTTAGGGTCCATCATTACTACCCTACCAATGGCATACCTTATTACCAATTATCATCCTTAGAATTCAAAATTTCTTTTTTTTAAGTGTTAAGGGTCGTCCGACCCACCGTCCGACCCACCAACTAGGTCGGACCCTTCCAGTAACTTTCGTTTCGGGTTTGAAAAGTTCCACTTGTCCGGCCCACGTCCGACCCAACCAACTGGGTTGGACCATTCCAGAAATTTTCCCGTCTTTTAAAACTCTCCCGTCCGACCCATGTCCGACCCAAGTCCCCTGGGTCGGACCATTCCAGAAACATTTACGGTGGCTTAACAGAGGTCCGTCCGACCCAGAACTGGGTCGGACCCTGGGTCGGGCCACTACAGACTTTACTCTTAAGTTGTTCTTTCAATTCCAAATTTTTCCCCAAGCATCCTAATGTGTTCTAACATCATTTAGACCCTTAAACTCATCTTAAACCATCCTCCAAACTCATTAAAACAACCTCCAAAGATCATTCCAATCCTTTACTCAATTCTTACAACAACTACCAACACTTAACACTTATTTCTTTCCTACATTTCAACATCCCTTTCACCTAGAACTTCTACTAGCCAAAAGTTCCCTCCTTAAGAACTTGACCACACCATATATACTACTTTCCACCCCTATTACAATTCCAAGCCTTCCTTAAATTCTAAACTCTAGTTTCTACCTAAATCATCTCAAAGTTTTATACTCATTTACATCAAACTTACACAAGTTTCCTAGCTTCTTTTATGCATTTACTTAAGGTTCCTTCTTAAGCTTATGCTTCCATCCATCAACACATTATCTCCTTCCTAGTTGTTTACCAACATTTACCTAAGTCCTAAATACCCAAGTACATTCTTTTGATTCCTAAATCCTTCATAGTGATGCCTAAGTCATTATAAGTCATTTAAACACCTTAATCTCACCCTTTTTCATCAAGACAACCTCTAGAACTTCTTGGTACTTCCTTAGTCATGAAATCTCCTCAGAACATCTTAAACACTTAAGTTCTTCACTAAATTTTGCCATGGGTTCACTAGTATATTGTTGCACCCAAACACTTGGCTTTTCACCATCAACAACCAATATCACTCAAATTCTCATCACAACACCTTAACACACAATTTACACCACATCATTACATAGTGCATAAACTTAAATGCTTGGCACTTAGGCCCTTAAATGACAATAATCTTAACCACTGAATTTCCACATATATTTGCCTTTAACCTGCGAATACACACAACAAGGCTCCCATTGAAATAAAATGCTTCTTGTAATTCACCTTGATATTCTTAAACTATCTCCTTTTTCTCATTTGCTCCTTAGTCAAAAGTTCACAAGTATAGTCATTGTTCTTTCTCCTAGGTTTTATAACCCCTTTTCCCAATGTAAACTCTACACTAAGTGTTATACCCAAAATTTCAACCCCCTCGGAGTAGTCTCTAAGGCATACGTGTTACAAAGGGCAAAATGGTCAAAATGCACCAATGTAGGATTTTCCAAGGACATTCTCGGGATTTTCTATTGTCATATGACTTGTTCATTATCACCAAACACTTCCAAATATCATAGTCATTATGAAAGGTATTTCGTGATTTTCTGATAACATTTATTCTGGAAATTAAGCTTTTAATAAGCTAGTTTCTTTAATAATTAACACATGAAATAGCCTAAAAATAGAAATAAAAGGGTTTTCAAAATTAAATAAAATTGTCGCATGGTTATCATGACTACATACAGTCATAAACCTGAAATTATTTTATTTGGAACCTTATCCCAAAATTTAAAAGAGAAATTCAATCATTTTTGCAATTTTCTCTCTCCTCTGGAAAATACCGAAATCAAAACAAAAAGTCATGATATTTTAACACAATATAGAAGATGATTATTAGAGACTAATTCCGTTGGAATTTCGTTATTTCGACTTTCCATTCGTAAGTTATGAATTATGGGAGATTCCAGATTGTAAGATTTTTATCTAATCGGTTATTAATCGAAATAACCTGATTCCAACTCTCACAATTCCTAAAATTAGTCTTTTATCTTTGGTTAAAATTTCGGAATTTTTATCAACCTGTAGCACATTTAAAAAAATCAGATTCTCTTAGAGCACAAAATCAGGGTTTTAGATAAAAATCTTGTTCTATCAACTTGGTCATGCTCTTTCTATAAAAGGCCTTCCAACAAATGACGTAGGGCAGAGGAGAACACCTCCAAAGTCAGAGAACACAGCCACAAACCTTCTTCCCACGTTTTTACACTTCCAAGCCTCAAATCAATACCGAAACACTGCAGAAATCACCCCAAAATCACCAAAAACTCATCCTTTCTTCTCCTATTGAACTTCCAAGCACCAAAACACCACAAAAACAGTAGCAAACCGTCCTTAATCATACAAGGAAGAAGAAATCAGAAACTCGGGTCGAAGTTGAACCGGATCGGCTACCAACGACGCGTTCAAAGTTTCCCGACGTGAAGGAACAACCAAATCCCGAAGCCAAAACAGGTTAAAATTCGAATTCTTTAACTCCACTGAGCACAATACACTTCTGGTTGAAATTCCTATTCGAACTAACTTTTCTTTGCTTCTGAATTAAGGTTTGTTTGTGTTTCTGTCCACTAACTTGTTCAATAAGTTTCGTCCTTAATTCGTAGTCAAATTGAAAACTTTTGATCACTAACATGTTTAGAATCTTTCAGGCTACGTACCCATAAATTTTGAGCCAAATACACCACCGGGAACAGCCTCAACGCCGTCGTCCGAGGTCGGTCCGCACCCACGGACGCTATGTCCGGGGTCCCGGACGCTCTGTCCGAAAGCCGGACGCCCCCGGACGGTGGTGGGATATTTTAATTTTCAAAAGTTAGGGTTTTATAAAACATGTCCGGGCCCACGGACGTCCTGTCCGTGGCCCCGGACTTTTCAAAATCTTGTTTCTGTTTAAACTTGACTTTTCTGTGTAATTAGGTTAACTGGGGTCCGTGGGTTCGGACATTAGGTCCGTGGCCACGGACGGAATCAAAATTCGACCTAATTCTGCCTCCAAAACCCTAGTTTAGGTAATTTCACTTTTCACTTTTATTTTCTGTCAAAAAATGCTAAAAAACATAAAAAAAAGAAGCTCGCGCATTTAGGTTAAAACGACTTCGTGATAAGCCGTAAATAAACTAAGTAGAGGAAAAACGACTTCTGGGGGTAATGAAAGTAATTGAACCCTAAATAAGTCGAATATCAAGCCCCCGAACCCGAACTCTTCCTTTCCTAATTTATCCTAGGTTAAAATTAGGTGGCGACTCATAATAGGTTCCAGTGAGCTAGCCTAGGTTTTAATAATTATTGTTATATGACATAGTTATTAATCTTAGGTTATAAGTGGACCTAAAACCCGGTTAGATCCTAATCAATTTAATCAACATTGGATAGGGTTTCAAAATCGAGGCTCACACTAAGCTCATCACATATCTAAATCCCATTCCCTTAAACAATAAAACACCTTAAGGTAAGTAATTTACCTTATTCTTTCACAAGCTCACAAGCTTTCCTCCTTAGGTTTTTTTTCCTTCCTCAATCTCGGTCACCACTTAAACTCTCCTAGCCAATGTTCTAACCAATATCCAATGACTCCAATGAGTACTAGATAATACATTAACCCTAAGGAACAAACCCTAGGTTAAAAAATGTGCTTTAAGGTATTAAGGTGATTGTTTTACCTTGGTTTCTCAAGACAAGCTTGGATATGAAGCAAGAAGGACCTCCTCTATCATTTGGAGAGTAGAAAACAAGCTAGAACAAGGCATAGAAATGGAACCCCATGAGTATGTATTTTCGGTCATGAAGAAAAGTGATGGAAACCTAGATTTTCTTACACTTTCTTTACCTTAAGAGAATGGAGAAGCCAATGGAGTCTCCAAACTTGAGTTTCCTCCTCTAATGGTGGTTCGGCTTGGCACCAAATCAAAGCTCTTGAAGTTTTGAAAAGATAGAAAGAGAGAGCTTGAGCTAACTAAGAAGAATATGTAATTTGTTTTGGTTTTGGAGCTAAAATGAGCAAGATGTGTGCAAGGGAAGTTGAAGCTAGCATGGAGCTGCTTGTTTACGTGAGGAAGAAGGGAGAGAGCAAAAGAAAACCAGTGGAGAAGATGAAGAATGAAGGGATGAGGAGAGAGGTAAGTAAAGTAAGATATTTGTTTTCTTAAAGTAAATAGTAACTCCTTACTTTTCCCTCTTCTTTTCTAATATCATTTGGCTACACATGGTGAGTCACACCCTTAGAAAAACTGGCCCCCTATTAATTAAGGTAAGTCATGGTCTTGTTTGACCAACTAACTAAGCTTAATTAACTAAAGACTAAATTAGTCACTATTCGGTTACTATTCACAAAACAAGGCACATTGTTGTGAAATTTTTTATTTCCCATTGATTTAGACTTCCTAATGTGATAATAATTAGTACACATGTTGATTAAAGAGTAATGATGGACATTTAGCCACTCAAAACCCATTTACAAGACAATTTTTCAAAAATGTGCTTTAAGACTCCTTAAAGCACATTTTGTGTTTTAACTTGTTTTCAAGCTTGGTTTTCTTTGTTAATTGATTTAAAATGACCATTAGGATATTAATAAGGTCTTAGAACAATATTTGGGTACTCACCCAAGTCTCTCCAAGCTTAGAGCACGTTTTTGCTTAAACTGCTCTTTTGGTGTTTCCTTATGTTTTCTTTGGTTAAAATGGTTTCTTAATGTTTCTAAGGCATTATTTTGCCTCCTTATATCTTAGTTTATCACTTAAACACCATATCTAAGTTTGGGGTATTTCAATCTACCCCCCTTAAAAGAACTTTGTCCTTAAAGTTCACATATATGCTTAACCATTCACGGTACTCGATTCCCTTAATCTTAACACCACATCTTATATTCACCTTCACACATCTCAATACTCGAAGGTCAATCTCAAATACAATACATAAGTATTATACATAACTCAAACTTAACACCAAAGTGTAGCAACTTACACAAATTCACATCTTAAACAACCAAACAAACGACAACAAGTTTGTTTCCTAACTCAAAAGCGAGGAAGCTCTACCCCCCTTAAAAAGGGGTACGCCCCGTACCCTTTACAGACGATCTAGTCAGTAAACAAGAAGGGTACTTCGCCCTCATCTAATCCTCTAATTCCCACGTGTCCTCTTCGACATCCTGGTTAGACCAGAGAATTTTCACAGTCACACTGACTTGTGGCGAGGTCCCTAGTCTTACTGTCCAAGATTCTCTGAGGAGTCTCCACGGATCATATCGGTTCTAAAGTCAACCTCTCAGGTTCAACATGGGAGGGGTGGTTGCATGTATTTCTTTAGCTGTGAGACATGGAAAACATCATGCACTTTACCCAGTTCAGCAGGTAAATTCAATCTGTAAGCAACCGGGCCCACCCGCTCCGTAATCTCATAAGGACCAACAAACTTCGGGCTTAATTTGCCCTTCGGCCCAAACCTGAATACACCCTTCATTGGTGAGTGAAACCCGCAGAAATACCTGGTCGCCACTACGAATTAGGTCCCGTGTCGAACATCAGCATACGACTTTGACCTATCTTGAGCAGCTTTCATGTTATCCCTGATGTGCTGAACTTCAGCCTTAACTTGCTCTAAATATTCTGGTCCTATAATGACTGTCTCACTCGACTCATCCCAGCAGAGCGGTGTACGACATGGTCTACCGTACAACGCTTGAAAAGGTGCCATCTTGATCGAAGCGTGATAGCTGTTGTTGTATGAAAACTCGATCAGATGCAATTTGTCAATCCAACTGCCCTGGAAGTCTAAGGCACATGCCCTCAGCATGTCCTCGAGTGTCTGAATAGTACCCTCAGTCTGACCATCTGTCTGAGGATGGAACGTTGTACTCAGCTTGAGTTCTGTACCCAACGCTTCCCTGGTAGCTCTCCAGTACCTCGAAAGGAATCTGGTATCTCTATCTGACACTATGATCTTTGGTATCCCGTGATGTCTCATTATTTCTTTCTCGAATAACTCAGCTAATTTGGTCACCTTCCAAGTATCCTTCATCGGTATGAATCGGGCTACTTTGGTAAGGCGATCCACCACCACCCATATCATGTTAAGACCTCCCCTAGCAGGTGGGAGTACAACTACAAAGTCCATGGAGATATCATGGAACTTCCATTCCGGAACTGGCATCGACTGTACCATTCCGCCTGGTCGTCGGTGCTCGAATTTCACCTTCTGGCATGTGAGACACCTCAAGACGAACTCGGTAACATCTGTCTTCATCCCCGACCACCAGAAGTACCTCTTCATGTCTTTATACATCTTAGAGGCTCCCAGATGGATGGAAACTGAAGAACAGTGTGATTCCCTAAGTATACGGTCTTTCAGATCCGTGTTGCCCCGTGGTATGCATAATCGGCCCTTTAGTCTGATCATATCATCATCATGAAGTCTGAAGTCGTATTTCTGACTCTCAAAGGTACCATCTGTCAGCTTCTGCCTGACCTCTCTCATGTACTCATCTGTCCTCTGAGCCTCTCGCACCTCATCAACCTAGCTGGAGAAAGAAACTAGCCAATGGAGTGAGTGTGCTCGACGGCTCAGGGCGTCTGCTACAACATTGGCCTTCCCCTCTTTGTATTGGAGGTCAATATCATAGTCTTTCAGAAACTCCAACCATCTCCTTTGTCTGAGATTCAACTCCTTCTGAGTGAATATGTATTTCAAGCTCTTGTGATCGGTGTAGATCGTCACACTAACCCCGTACAAGTAATGGCGCCATATCTTCAAAGCGAAGGCTACAGCTCCCAGCTCTAAATCATGTGTGGGGTAGTTCTCCTCATGTTTCTTCAACTGGCGTGAGGCATATGCCACCACCTTGCCATGTTGCATGAGCACGCAACCCAGCCCTCTGCCGGATGCATCACAGTAAACCTCAAAGCCCTATGTACCGTCTAGAATGGTCAGAACTGGTGCAGTGGTCAGTGAGTCTTTCAAACTCTGGAATGACCTCTCACAGTCAGCCGTCCATACGAACGGTGCATTTTTCTTCATCAGACTGGTCATCGGCTTTGCGACCTTGCTGAAATCCCTAACAAACCTCCTATAGTAACCTGCCAGACCGAGAAAGCTCCGGATGTCGGTAACAGTCTTCGGCCTTGGCCAAGTACGTACGGCATCAATCTTTGTTGGATCCACTGAGATCCCAGCATCTGAGATGACATGACCTAGGAAAGAGACCTGGTCAAGCCAAAACTCACATTTGGAGAACATAGCATATAGTTGGTTCTCCCTCAGTATCTCTAATACCTTCCTCAGATGTTCCTCATGTTCAACCTTAGATCTTGAATATATCAATATGTCGTCGATGAATACCACAACCGACTTGTCCAGCTGCTCCCGGAACAAGCGGTTCATCAGATCCATAAACTTCGCCGGTGCGTTCGACAAACCGAACGGCATCACTATAAACTCATAGTGGCCGTATCGTGTCCGGAATGCCGTCTTCTCAATGTCTCCCTCCTTAATGGCTATCTGATGATACCCCGATCTGAGATCAATCTTGGAAAACACAGATGCTCCCTTCAACTAATCAAACAGATCGTCAATGCGGGGTAGTGGATACTTATTCTTCACTGTCACTGCATTTAGCTCTCTGTAGTCGATGCAGAGGCGGAGACTACCATCCTTCTTCTTCACGAAGAGGACTGGCGCTCCCCATGGTGACACACTAGGTCTAATAAATCTCTTATCTAACAAGTCCTTCAGTTGTTCCTTTAACTCAGTCATTTCTGCGGAGCCATGCGGTATGGTGCCTTGGCTATCGGTCCGGTACCAGGTAGCAGCTCAATGGTGAACTCTACCTCCCGAGTGGGTGGCATGTCGGGCAGTTCCCGTGGAAATAGATCGGGGAACTCCGACACTACCGGTAAGTCGGGGTCGAACTCGGAGTCTCTCTCTATGTTCTGTACATAGCAGAGGTACACTTCTTCTTTTCTCCTCAATTCCTTATACATTGCCATGGCGGTGATGATCTTAGTCAAAGGCTCTCTGGGCCTCTAGCGGTATGATATTGTTACCCCAGACGGACTCCTGAGCAGCAGTCTATGCTCGGCGCAGAGGATACAACCCTTGTGCCGCTCCAACCAGTTCATCCCGAAGATAACATCAAATCCTAGCTCACTGAACTCAATAAAACTGACTGGAAAGTCTTCTCCCTTAATTCTGACAATGGCTCCTCGGTAGTAACGAGTGCAACGAACCTTCTCCTTAGACGGAAGCGTAACCGTGAAGTCGGGTAGCTCATCAGCGCCTAGCCCCAATCTGCCCGCGAAAGATGCCGAGACAAAGGTATGCGAGGCCCCTGAGTCGAAGAGAACTGATGCCTCAATCCCATTAATCGGAAAGGTGCCGATGAGGATAGTACCGCTGGCGTCGGCCCGTGCCTCTGTAAGTATGGTTAGCGCACCTTCCGTACCGAGTCCATAACCTAATCGTGTTTACAAGCTTCATGAGTATTGATGGTATAACAAGAGTCGTAACAATTTATATGGACAACACTGTTATTTTATTCATAACCATCCTGTTTACAACATGCGCTTAAGTCTTACATCTCATTCCTCATCTCATTCTAACATTACATGTCTAATATTGTCTAAAGGTTAGGTTTAATCTTCCTGGTCTCATGTGTGTCGCATTGATTACTGCTGACGGTGATGTATTCAGCTTGATTCTCTTAATCCCATGGTATAACATCCTTGATTCTCCTCCCATAACTAATACATCTCCAGACTTAAGTACCAACTTATTCGCACGGTCCGCACGCTTCTGCTCACCGTATAATAACTCTGCATCATCCCCACTGGACCAAGACACTACGGGTATCCCTCTTTCGAGAGACTCCGATGTCTCGTCCTTATCCTGGTGTAGTCCAAGTCGCCCGTCTTTCTCGTAGAAGTTCACATTGCAAATGTCTGCTTGTATGTCCGGAATCGGTTCAGCTTCCAACTGCTGAGCGATCTCCACGACTTGTGTAATAACTGGATGGAACTCTTCGGGTATTCCCGGTGGTGAGACTCCATCTTGCATCCTCGTTGTTTGGTAGTTCTTGGCATATGGTGTAACACCCCTACAACGCCCCTATCAACTACCGAAATCGCAGCGGAAATAACCAACCAAACAATAACTAAACGCTTTGGTGTTACAACGCCGTTAACCACCCACGTGGTTAACTAGGCAGAATAAATACAAGTGTATCGGTCTGATGATCAGACTCCCGAGCATAGTATCTAACATCCATATATAAACATAACCAACCATACCGAGCATTTAATCTACAACCATAATCATTCACCACTATATAACAACGGTATCAAAATGTAATGCCTCGGGAGCACAGGCGCATCCCGGGCTCCACTACCAACATATCCAAAAGTACATCAACAACCTAGGACCTAGAGCCACTCTACCTCTTCGATCCTCATCCTGCAATAAAATATGGAGCCCCCGAGGGGGTCAGCAACCTTTGCTGGTATGGCTAACGCGCAGCCCATCGACTACCGGGATATGCGCAACCAATTGTCATAATAACATGGCATTCATTTTAGAACATCCAACATATATATATATACCATAGCATAGCAAGGGAAATTGCATTGCATCACAACATCAATACATAACACCATAAACTCGGTCCTCACAAGGAACCTTCCACCATAGTTTGTATACCATGTGAGCCTAGAGATTTTTACCAATCCCATGTTAAGCTCGTTACCATCCTCGTTATCGTCCGGTTATGTAGAACGGTTAACTTATACCAAAGGTGTGTCGGATATAGTAATCCAAAGCACACCGAAATAACATACGTATGCCCCTGTGGCCCGACCTGAGTCAGTAACTAGCTTTGGATAAGCTAAGGGAAGGTAGAAACCAAATTGGAATACCACCTATACATACACCAAGAGAGCCGAACCGGATATGATATCGACCCCCATCCATCACACGCGTGGCCGGAACAACCGGACTCCTCACTCCCCCGATTAGCACTTGTTAGTGATCACACAATATTTGTTAAGTCACATACAAGCAAACATTTAGGTCTCGTTAGACAACCAAGGGAAAGGAGTCATAACCTTACAACATCATAATGTATAACAACTGTAAGCTCTTATCATGCCTTAATCTTATAAGGTCGTAACACACAGAAAATCAAACAACACCCAAGCCGGTGTAAACCGGTAGGCAACAGACTGCAAGAAAACCATACCTTGGTCCTTGCCTCGTTTCGTTTCCACCTTGAGAGAATCCTATACACATTAGTAACGTCGGTTAATTATTTATTTAACTCCACACTTACTAAGTATTCAACATGATTGTATGACATGTTTTAATGTCTATCTTACCCTAGGTTACCTTCATTATACACCCTAGGGTTAACTACATAAGTCACATTCTTTTCTGTTTTTTTTTTTACAAGTTTAGGTCCGACCGGACTTGCCGACCGGACTTGTCCATGTCCGGTCGATTCCAGAACATATTTCCGTCAAAATTTTCTACTCCGACCGACCTTGTAAGTCCGGTCGCATGTCCGGTCTATTCCAGAGAGTTTCTCCCCTTTGTAAATTTAGCCCGACCGGACTTGCCAAGTCCGGTCCTATGTCCGGTCGATTCCAGTAACTCAATCCGTACACAATTTACAAGCCCGACCGACCTTGCAAGTCCGGTCCCAAGGTCGGTCCATTCCAGAAGCCAATTCTCGCAGGGTAAACTGGGCCCGACCGAGCTTGCAAGTCCGGTCGCAAGTCCGGTCTGCCCCAAATCTTTGTTTTCCTTTTTACATTCAACTCCAAACTTCACCTCATATAACCTAGTACCCCCTAACCTCATTTGGGCACTTCAAACACAACTTAAGCCATCCTTAAACACTCATAAAACTCACTTTCTAATTCCTTAAGCCTTTACTTATATCTTCACAAAATTCCTAACACTTACAATGTTTTCTCCTAGTTTTTCAAGTGGTGTTTCATACCTAAGATAACTACTATCCCAAAAGCTTTCTCCTTAGTTTAACATCACCTCCCAAGCATCATCTCTCACACTAATTCCTTATATCCTTCTTGAAACTCTTTTCCTAGTGTACGCTTCTCCTTATTTTACCAAAGTTTGCCTAGGTATTTTCCTAAGTCCAAAAATGACTTTGGTACATACTAAAACCTCAAGATCATGCCTAAGTCCTTATTACACTCTAGAGTACTTCCTAGTTCATCAAAATTCCCTTAAAACATCATGAACTCCTTTTTCATTTCCTAAGTTTTCTAACTCACCAAACCTTATGTAAACACTTAGAACTTCTTACTTCTTACCTAAATTTTGACATGGATTCCCCTAGAACATCACTAAGCCTAAACACTTTGCTTTCTCCATTAAACACACAAGAACATCTAGAATCACCAAGAACACTCTCATACACAACTTCACCAAATTTACACTACATTACAATATAGTGCATAATTTAAATTGCATGGCACTTAGGCCCTTAAAATGCATGGCTCTTAGGCCCTTAAGGTGCTTAAATCATAAACACTGAATTTCCACAATATATATGCCTTTAACCTGCAAATACACTCAACACACATATGCCCTTTACTAGTCTCTTGAGAACACTTTACTAAGTCATTCACCATTTGCTCTTTAGGTAGTTTTAATAAGCATTTATAAGCTCATTTCTCCTAAGGCATTAAACAACATTAAGTTAGTAGATTTACCTCTTTTTCCAAAACACTTCCTTCTTGATTCCTTACAAAACCGTATGGTATTTTGATTCCTTGTCAAGTTCTAGACAATATACAAACACCATAATGAGTATTCAAGCTTTGAGCTTCATCTCATTGTAAACCCTAATTTTACATTGTTTCAAAAACATTAATGTAGTTGTTTTACCTTGATCTTTGAAGGGAGTTTGAATATATAACAAGAGAGGACTCCACCTAGTCCATGAAGAGTTGAAATGAAGCTAGAACAAAGTCACACAAAGAGCTATATCAATGTGTATTTTCGGTCAAGGTAAGAACATGGAGGAAACATGATTTTTCTTTGAGATTCCTTACCTAGAAGCAAAGGAGATCAACAATATGTCAAAAGACAAGCTCAAGCTCCTTCAATGGTGGAACACCTTGGCACCGAAATGGGGCTCTTGGAGTTTTGAGAAGATAGGAATGAAGAGCTTGATGAGAGGAAGAGATTGGTGGT